>VXBN01011193.1:1394305-1437845 GCA_013397395.1 Sinosuthora webbiana | reverse complement strand
AAAAAAAAAGAAAAGTAAAGAAAGAGTAAAAAAGCCTGGAACTCTTAGTTCTCACATAGATGAGACTAAATAACACAGAATCAACACCATCTTACATAAAGAAAACATAAATAAATAAGACACCTGGTCTTCTTTACAAAACATACAGAATCAGTACAGGGCTCAAGCAAAGGAATTTTTCTGCTTTGAAGTTCACATTTAATGCATCCACTTTTCCAAACTTGTATATCCCTGCTGTATTTAACTATTTGATCTCAAAGAAAAAAAATTCTATTCATCACACAGATATTAGTCATGCCATAGAATGCTTCACTAGTATTTGCTTGGGTACTACATTGAGTAGTTCACTATCCGAAGCTACAGAGACTGAAATTAATTTTGATCTCCATAAACTATCAGCAAGAGTGGTGTTTTCGCCAGAGTATTTGTTGCATAATGATTTCAATGAAAAATATACTTATCTACAGCTTAAGCCAGTAAACGGGTTTGTGACTAAATGCTTGCTAGTTTTTGTTGTCTCCAGTGCAGCATATTGCAGAAGATAGTTCAGAATATAGGTTAAGACTTCATGTCACAGTGCAGCAGAGGTTGCAGATAACCAAGTTGCAGGCTTGGAAAAGGTAAATTAGACAAGACATTGGGTCAGGCTAACTTTACTAATTTCCATACTAATTGACCCAGAACTCCTGTGATCCTCTGTACACGTACAAAATGCCTAGGTAAACCCAACTGTTACAGTGGATGTTGGTATTAATAATGCATTTGGAACTCTAAAGTTCATTCTGCTCTGGTAGTTCATACAACCATTGTGTCAAATTTTAGCTAGTTGTGAACAACAATTCATTGTCATTTCTGAAATGTTTGTTTTGTTCTTTACCTGAATTAATAGTGCTATTTTTCTGTTTTACAGAATTAAAAGCTGGTATGATATCAAAGGCTTCTTTTTTAAAATTTGGAAGCTATAGTGAACTTTCACTTCTAGAAGATATAAATTTTCTGATCATATGTTTTAATAAGAATTCTTCCTCATGTTAATGCATGTTTAAACAGGTTTTAGTGTATTTGTAACATAGGAACACACAGTTAAGTGCATGATTACTTTTGCCAATGAGCTGAGGAAAGTTCTAGAAAATAAAAATCATTGAAAATAGATAGTTTGTAAATATATATGAAAGTATGATGGACAATTTGATTTACCTAGAGAATGTGTCAGACGATCTCAGATGGAATAGTTAGTAAATGATGCACTATGTAGTGCAGATCCAGCACAATCAACTTTTAATCAAAACTGTGGCCTTATGCTTGTAATCAAAACCCTACTCATTGCTGAATAATTTTAATAGAGCTAAAACAAATGTAGTCATTAGGGATCATTTCAAATTTCCTTAAAATTGCTTCACTCAGACGTAGTTAATTGAACTAATTAATAAAGTTATTTTCAAATTTAGTCTTTGTTTTTAATCTGCCACTGTGAAATTTTTGTTAGTTTTGTTTTTCTTCATGTCAGTTATAAATCCTTTCTAACACATACAACCTTGTAATGCCTTTGAAGACTTCGCTACAATCTTCTATATAAAACCAGATTATTGTGACTGTATAACACTGTTAAATCCTATTTCTTTTTATATTAACAATTTGGGTTTTGGTTGGTTTGTTTGTTTGGTGGGTTTTTGTTTTGTTTTTGTTGTTGTTTGTTTGTTTTGTTTTGGTGTATTTTTTACAAAAATATGTTTGTATTTGTTTGTTTGTTTGTTTTTAATTTCTGTCAAGTGGGAAAAAAGTCTGCTTCTTACAGTCCCAAAGGAACTGGGTTGTTTTCCATAACGTTATAGACAGAGTAGTAGATTTGTGGCCTATGCAACTCTTGTTAGAAAAAAGCCCAAAACTTCAAACATGGAAATGTTCATTTTTTATTTAATGAACAAGAATACCTGTTAAAAAATTGATGTGGAATTTACACCAAGACTGACTTTTCTGATTTTCAGGATTTTCCATACTCTGATAAGGTCAAAACAGAATTTTTTTTTTTTTTTTTTTTTTTTTGTATGGAAAAGCATCAGATATAAAATTGGTCTCTCTGGTGCAACTGGACTTCATGCTTTCACCCATGAACTGCCTCAGTTAAGAGGCTGAGAATTCAAAGTGTCCCAAGGAAAAACATAGAGCAAAACTTAGCCATCTGGGCAGAGGAGTACTAGGAATTTTATACCTTCAATTTTTCTTCTGCCCTTCATTGATAATCAAAAAAAGAAATCTAGCCCACAGCCAAATGACACCTTTTATATAGCAAAAAAAAAAAATTTTCTGAGTACTGCAAGGTAATGTTTTAAATCCAATTGTCTAATGTAAGGTAATTAAGAAATAAAAGGACATTAAATGCTCAGTTTCAGCTAACAGTAGATCATAACATATTTGTAAACACTGTAATGCTAGAGCTTTTGCTATGAAGTGACAGCAAAACATTTTCATGTATCTATTTTATGGCTCTCATGTAATAGAGCGAAAAAATATTTTATTAATACTATGTTGACATAGGATTCATCTAAAAAATCTTGAAATGAAGTAACTGGTTTACTAAGAGTGAAATATATAATGGCATAGATGAATCATAATAAATCATGTTATATATTACGTGCTGAGATGAGCTAAATTATTTCATGTTTTGTGACCCATAAAAGTAAACTGATTTTTTTTTGCCAGAATAAAGATGTTTATAGCATTTTCTTTTACAAGGAAGTGTCATCTACAAATTTTCTTGTTCATCAAGTTTATTTTGAAGATATTGCCTCATAAAATAATGTCAGACCGAGTCTAAAGATATTTTTTCATTTCTTTCTGAAACGTTTCAATGGATTGCATTATTACTTTACATTTTATACATTTTCACTAGAAAGTTTTCGTAAAAGAAGGATTTAAGAACTTTTTTGATCATGTTATTGCACTTTTTGATGATGGGTTTAACTGAAGTTGAGGACTTCAGTGTAGGCATAAATTTGTATCATTGAGGTAGAGAACAATCAATATACTTATAAAAATATATATATTTACAAAGTCTCAACTCTCTGACTAGTATTAAAAATCTATTGTTCACTGAGTTCAGCAGAAAACTTGCTCAATACAAATATAAGCAAAGATTTTAGCAGTTGGTACAAAAAATAAAGTGTGAAATAAAGTCATGGCTCATAATGGAAAGATGGCTGGGGGTAAAATTAAAGGAAGCTGAGAAGTTATATTCACATCCTAGCAGAAGTTACAACCGTATGGAAGTTATAGAGTAAAATCCAGCTGCCACTCCCTGGATAGAATATGGTTGACATACTCAAAACCTATTCCATGATGATTCCCTACATCCACAATCTGCAACCACAGCGCCTGCTGAGGGGGATGGAATGGAGGGTGGAGCAGAGAGCAGACACCACAGCCGGGCTCTGTCAGAAACCCTGCAGGGAAGGAAACTCGATGGTGCTTTGCAGCTGATAAACTGCATAGCAACTGCCAACCAAGAGAGATAGGGGACAATGTCCTGCTGCTGAGCCAGAAACTGTGGCAAAATTGCTCTCCTCAGATTGACTTGGTCCATTATAGCCTAATTGTAATATTAATGCACATCTCCATCCCAAAGGTATCTCCACACTAGGAATGCGCTCTGTGTTTTCTTTGACTGTATCTGTAAAATAAGGTGAGAGAACATAACACTAATCAGTAACAAAGGTATCCGTGACAATAATCACTCAAGCTCCACCTAAACATAAAGAAATACTATAAAAGTAGATTGAGAATGGGGAAAAGTTAGGAAAGACTCCACCATAACTGCTGAGATGAGTTGAAGGGCTGAACTTTTTTTTTCCTGTTGGGAGAACTATTGGGTAAGAACCACTCTATGCATGCTGAAAATTTTTATTGGGATTAGAACTTGTCTGTGGTTTGAATATGTATTTCTTTTTTTTAAATTCATTTTTATACATGGAACAGCACTGATGAGTCAGGCTGGAGGTCTAGGGTGTGCTGTCACCCCTGTCACTCACTTCTGTCTTCCAGGCTAGCTTGGTTTGTCTACTTAAGTCATTTAACTCCTTAGGAGAGGTAAAGGGTGAAAACTAATTGCATAACTCCAAACCAAGCCATCTGAAATCAGATAGATTTCTGACAGACACATTGTCATGTTTAAAGTTATGTGAATCCTTGCAGGTTAAGTCTGAAAGGCCTGTGGGCTTTATAAGTGAATCTTACCGGTCTGAGCATCCATTTTCCCCATGTGGGATAGATGCCTACACTGCCCTAATGTTGCCACATGGAGTGTGGCATATCTCAACTCACACCTTAAAGCATTATTTTGTGCTAACAAACAGTAGTTAAAGTTGGTAAAGCACCATACAACCGGGTGGAGACATGTATAATTTTCTGAGGAGATATTAACTAAAGATATGGACATCCTTTATGTTCTAGCTGTGAATAAATGCAGCTGGGCTAGGTTAGGTGAAGAAGGAATAGGATTAAGGGACACGATGGATGGTATGTCAAAATGTCTGAAGGAATAGTTATATTACATAGGCTCAATAAAGAAGGTATTTTTCTTCCTCTCTCTTGTGTATACTTGATTTTCAGTTTTAGATGAAATGACAGTATAAGTTCACTCATTGTTTCTTCATATAATTTGTGTATTTATGGCTTCCTTATTCCATACAATATTGATATTCAATTATATAGCATAGCAAATTGCCTTTGTTGTTTGATGCCTCTTAACAGTGAAGTGCTTAATGTTTATGTTCAACTTTTTATTTCCAGTAAGAAACTACTTGTGTGTTAGGCAGCAAGACAGAATAAAACGGATATATTTTTCTCATGCAAGATGACCTGTAAGTTTACTTCTTTGAATTTATGACCTGCAAAGCATTGAAATCACAGACCTGTGACCACTTCCAGAGACTTATTTTAAATATGGACATTATGTTTCCTTATGAACACCTTGCATTTCTCATTACTGCTAATATCCTGTTCACATGAAAAGGTTTCTTCTTCCTACTGTTATTTATTGAAGCCTTCCACAATGCCTCCATAGATAATTTATAAAATTTAACATTATGTTCTCAGAGTTTAGGAAGAAGTAATTGACGCATATATAATATTATGAAGTGGCAGTTTATTTGCCTCAATATAGTCTGCCCACAAGTATCAGCAAAACAATTATCAAGTACAGAGCTTTCAACTCAGAATCTGTAACCCAGGCTAAAATTCTGGCTACACTACATCTATCAGTCATCTATCTAGCTGAAATAAAAATCTTTAACCCAATCCACCTATTTATTTTCTCTGATTTTTTCAGGTTTACATATCCTTCACTTTTAGTTATCTTACTCTTCATTTATGGAGTTCAAGCTCCATAAATGAGTTTCTCCTGAAATTAGCAAACTATTTGAAATAACAAGTAAAATAGCCATGACATTGAATAGAAGCTCAGACATGTATGCAGTGCAGGATAACTTTATTTCTGACAGTGAGGGTCATTCAAAACTGGTATTTGAATAAACAGGATGAGGCTTGCAATTCCCACTGAATTCCTATCAGTGATTGCAACTTTCATATATATATAAAAATGTTCATATCATTCAGTATTTGTCATAGTCAGGACAACATAGCACATGAAACTCGTAGTGACTCCAAGACTTCTTCATGATACACCGGATCATGTAACCCAATAAACTGCCCAACAAGCAGTGGCAAAATCCAGCTGAGGCATTCTGAAAAGTCACCAACAGAAGTTGCTACCAATATTTGGAAAACTTTTTACTCACTCTGCCTCCAATTTGTTGCACAGCATTTTTGTGCTAAAAACCCCCTGTTTTTGAAAAGACTTGGGCACATGGAAAGCAAAATAACTTAAAACCCATGAATAATGACACGAGAACTATTTTCTGTATGGCTGTGGCCAAGGGCACTGGACATTACACCTACAACCCTGTGGTGAGTGGTCTTGTATAATGGGCTATGAAACAATAAAGTGGCTGCTCCTGTGGGCCAGGCAACCAGAGCTGCAGCATTCAAGATGTTTTGTGCCAGAGCAAATATTCACTCATTCCTCATCTGGAAGCCTGATCACTGCAGAGAGTCAGAAAATACTTTTTTCCCTCTTATTCATCATCTTCCTTTATGCATGCATTTCCCTGTGTCAATGTGTGCATGTGCAAGTACCAAAGTTATAAAGAATTTAAAATCGTAAATGTGCTACAAAAATTAAAACAGTAAGGACAGCCACTGCTTTCAATAAATGTTTTCACTAATGCCAGTGGAAGTAGCACTGAATAGATACTCTCCATGGAGTATTTCTATTGCTAAAAATCTGTAATACACTGCTAGCAATCCTAAACAGAGTGATGAATGTTGTTAAGAGTGTCATTATTATATTAATGCATGGGAGTGTGACAACCTGCATATCCATTTCTGGAAATCAAGAATGTTGTATTATGTTTCTTAAAGCACAAGTCTTATGAAGAGCAGCTGAGGGAACTGAGGTTGTTTAGCCTGAAGAAAAGGAGGCTGAGGGGAGACATTATTGCTCTCTTTGACTGCTTAAAAGAAGATTGTAGCCAGGTGGGGGTTGATGTTTTCTGCCAGGTGAAAAACAATAGAACAAGAGGAATTGACCTCAAGTTGTGCCAGGGGAGGTTTAGTTGGATATTAGGAAAAATTTATTCATTGAAAGTGTGGTCAAGCATAGGAACAGACTGCCCAGGAAAGAGTTGGAATTACTGTCCCTGCAACTGTTCAAAAGGAGTGTAGGTGTGGTGCATAGGGACACAGCTTGCTGGCAGTGTTGGGTTAACAGCTGTACTCAATAATCTTAAAGGTGCTTTCCAAAGTTAATGATTCTATTATTCTATGTCCATTCATTTGGTAAATACCAAATCCATTGAACAGGTTCTGCTGCATATATTGATTATCTGTCAAGACTATCTAGCTATCAGACTCCAAACTGTAGTTGGCTGAGCACTTGTCAATAAGTATCCTTAAGATAAATGTGGGAATGCCACTTTATGAATGGCATATTAGACATGGTTAGGCAAATGCAGAAGCCTTCCTAGCATGTTGTTTCTGACTGCATTCAATTGTAGCAAGGTTGGTTTCATATGCTCTGAAAGTTTCTGTCTTTGTGTTGCCTTTTTGTCAGCACTGTTGGAATCTTAACTTCCTCCAACCCCCCGCACCATAAGGAAGGAGATGGGGAAGCAGCTGCCTAAAACAGACTGCCCCTGTTAAACCTCTTGCTTTCTGAATGTTTTAGTGTCTCAAGACTGTTTCCCTACTCAACCTTTTCTTTTTCTACATTGAACTTCTGGCCCCTCTATATGAAAATCAATACTTATACCGGGCAAGTACAGAATAAAAAAAAAGTCAGAAACACTCACTTTGCTTTAGTTTTTCATGTTAGGGTGCAATGTAAATGTATGGACAGGTTTCAGTATATAAACACTTTCAAATAAATAGGTGCTGATCTGTTTATAAGCTTGTTGAACACTAGCTGTGCTTAACTGCACTAGAAATACAAGATAAAATGTTGTGCTGTGCATGCTAATATGAATCAATTTACATTTGGATAAAGTGTAGCGTTATCACTTCTTCCCAAATAGTGAGGCAGATGATTTAGGAAAAAAAAAAAGGAATTCTGGTGGGCAGGTGTGAACATGAGCAGTCAAAAAAAAAACAAAAAAACAAACACACAAAAACCAAAGGGATTTTTTTTTTTTTTTTTTAAATAGCTGCCCTTGTTAGCACCTGCTAAGTGATACTGTAGAAAGCATATGATTTCCTCATCCCTGGAGCTCAACCCTGAATAGAAGCTTGTTGTTGTATGCGTAAGGTGACAATTTTCTTATCCCTTCTGGAGTTGCAAAAGATGTAAATGAAATTTTTAGTGAAAGAAAAAAGTCCCAAACTATTACATGACTTCTCTAAAGATTGGAGTCTTGTAACCTCATGCTGACAGGTAAATGACAAACTCAGATTCCTTGGAGCATTATATCCCTTTTATCTATCCTATTGATATGAATGTCTGGATTTGTGAGCAAAGAGTTAAAACTTTGTCTTTAGCAGAAAAATAGTGTATTTTTTAATGTCTCTACACATCTGTTATTCCTCTGGCAAAGAAGAACATAAATAACTGAATCTTTTGGAGTCTGAGCATTAAATTCAATAGATTTTTGTAGTTATGAGAGGAAACAGGATTTTGTTACATCTTATTGTGCATGTTTCTCAGGTAAAAAGAATATAAAGTGCATTTTTATGTATTAATTATCAAAAAAACCCCTTATTTTTACTTTTGAAATTTCCCAAAAAACATAATAGGAATTCACTCCATTTCAGATTGTATTTGTGGAGATATTAGCCATTTGAGTGATGTTTTGAAAGCTCTAAAATTTTTTACACTGCCATGATAATAAAATAGCTGTAAAAGCTTTTTTAGTGTGATGAAATGTTCAGTGAAGCACATCTTTGTCTTCCTCATCCTCTCTAAGCACTCATTTTTTTTTCCATCTTATTTTCTTAACTCTGATTTAACACTGAGTTGTCTGATGGTGCTTTTTAGTGTATACTAGCAAAAACCAAGCATACGGGTTTTGTTTCCACTTAAAAATGTTTTTTAAAAAATTAAATTATGGACTTTGTAGCTTACCAGACAAAAAGTTGATTGAATAAAACAACACTAAATTAAAATACTGACCCAAAAATAGGTGTTCTCCTATGCCCACCTGAGAAGTAGTCCAATGCACTCTACAGGTGCAGGACAGTGGAAAAATCAGATGATTGCTGTAATTTTCTTAGCTTTGTCTACATTATGTTTACAAAAGCATAATAAAAACCTACATTGGAAAGAAAATTCAGTTTAATGTGTGATGTGATTCTGTTTTCTCTTTCCACTGGGTTGATTACATGTTCATTTTTCTCTCTAGTTGTTCATCTTCCATCTTTTAATGAGGACTTCTTAAAGATGATGTGAGAAAGAACAAGCCTGAAGAGCAATTAGTGAGTTCCAAACCAAAAACCATACCAACTTCTGAACTCCTCTACTATTTCTGTCTGTGCTAAAAGAGAAAATGGCTTTGGTTCCTGAGATGAAATGAAGAAATTTGTCTATCTACAAATTCCATGGGTTTGGACCAATCCAAATTAGGAATTCAGTTCAAGATTAACTTACCCCGTTTAAAATCTATTTACAGTTCATACATGTGAGCTTGTTTTCTAAGCTCCCAGTGTAGTCATTGATGATTAGCTATTACAGGCAATTTGTAAATGAGCTTACCAGGCACTAAGTGTGAGAATCATAATTACCTAGCATTGTCCAAAGCATGCAAGCACATCAGGGAAAAGTATCTGTGATCTTGGAGGATCTGAATCCCAAATGAAAGCAGTTAGAGGCTGCTGGTTATCCTCCATAGCTAGATATTTACATAGATATTTACATTTTGGAATATTAATTTTTTTCTCAGTCTTTCACTTAAGGTGACCTGGAGTACTCTCAAGGTTCCACTGGTAGTACAGGCCAGGAATTAAATTCATTTTCTTTATGCAAATATTCACTTTCATTTAAGGCAGACCTTTTTGACTTACAACTATAATTTTAGGATGACACTGGTCTTCCCTAGGATCTATGGTGAATCTTGTTGCCCCCTGAAGAAGTCTTGAATATTTAGAGCTTGTTTTATTGTATTTCAATACCAGCTGCATGGTTTTTACACCAGGAAACAAAAGAAAACCATCTAAAAAAACTACATTAGTAAGGGTATTTGAGAAAGACTATTAATTGCTGAATAAATCTGGAACAGGAGGCTTGGAGAACACTTTTGGGGCATTTGTTACTGAACTGGGAAGGGTAGATGTCATCTGATTTCTTTGGTTTTTCAAGTTTTATTGTAGAGGACTAGTACAAGTGAGTGATCCATAAGTCTCATTAGCTGAACTGAAAAACAGAAAAAGGTACCTAAAACTAATTGACAGTCCTCTTTACTTATTCACTTCTCATCCTCACCTGGTGCAACACATGATGCAGTTAAAAGATGTAGGGGTGAGACAGGCATCAGTACCTGTTCTGTGGGATGAGGCCAACTGGTTCACATAGTCACATTTCTGTGGCAAAATAGCGAAAGCATATGTGCTATGAATATGCCAAAGAAACTCCCAGAGCAAAGGAATCACAGGAACACCTGTGTAGAGTAGTAAGTGGCAAATACAGCAGCCAACGGAGTGTCCAGATGAGTGAGCAGCAGGGTGGTCTAACAGGATTGCACTAAAACTGCAGTAGTTCTGAAAGGTCTCTTTCAGTGTCTGCATGGATAATTGTTCAATTTAACTCTTTCCCCTCCTTATCACAGTATAGTTTTCTTTGCTATGTGTATCTTTCATCTTTCTTAACAGATAAAATCCATCTGAGCTGAAGTGAGCTGTCTTTTTCTGAGGAAATAAGATTGGATTTCCTTGGTTGAATTTCAGTGTGGAGTCTACTAAGAACATATTATTTTTATCAACAGTGTATAATAATCTGTCATCTTGAAGAGTGTGCTGTAATTTCTTTATATGGAATATTACAATTTTAATTGCTCTGGAGCTTGACTTGCTTATACAGAAACAGGCAATCACTGTAATTCTGCAACTGAATCTTAGTGGACTATATAGTAAAAACTCTGTTGGAAGACTGATACTGACACATCTGCTGAAAAAATGAGTAGAGGTGGCCAGTTTAGGATTTGTGGGATTCTATGGTGCCTCTGAAGATGGTAAAATAACAATCTGTGAAACAATTTGCCAGGGAATTTTTAGTGATCATTACAATGAGACAACTTCAAATTTATCTTGCATGTGTAGTTGCTTTTCCATCCCATTTCATTGAAAAATAAGATTCAGGATTCAGTGTTTATTAATAAACTTGCATACACACCTTGAAGGCCAAGTGAAATAAGATTATGTTTATTGACCATTTGTGTTTTTCCCTTTTCCTCTCTGTCTTTATGAAGTTTTTTGTTGGGGTTTTTTGAGGTTGATTTTTTTTTTGTTTTGTTGGGATTTTTGTTGGTGGTGGTGGTTGTTTTTGTTGTTGTTGTTGTTTGTTTGTTGTTTTGTTTTTTGTTTGTTTGTTTTTTGGTTTTTGGGGTTTTTTTGGGTTTTTTTTGTGTTTTAGATGGTTAGTCTTTGGGGTTTTCTAAAGGGACTCATTTTAATAAATTGTTCTCTTTCACAAGCTTTTTGCAGATTCCTCAAAAAGCCACTCCAAGCACTGATGAACCTGGTTCATGATAGAGCAGAGACAGAGTGGATAATCTGGTACCTTACAAGTTGGCTAAGAATACAGGGCACGAGGGCAAACTGAAGAGCTTCACTTAAGAGAGCTCTGGAGACAAAAACTGTAATTTAGAGAGGATTCCCATAGCAGCATCTCATTGGTATCCCAATGAATGATGTGGGTTAATGAAAGGAACAGACCAAAGAACAAACTGACACCTAATAGGAAATGCTTACAAAATATGTGTGATGCTGATGCCTTGAAATGAAGGGATGACAGGTTTTGAAGTCACATGAGCAAAAACCCCACTCCCATTTTGAAAAGGCATGTGGTTGTTGAAGCTGTGAGGCCTGGAACACACCGACACAGTGATACTGGGATGCTTAATCCACCTATCCATGTGTTCCCTTACTGGAGAGGTAGATAACCTGCCCCACACCCATCCCACACCCACTGACTCAGACACAGGGTGAACCTGCTTCAGGGTCAGACTAAGGGTTTGGTTCTGTGGAACCTAACCTTACCTTCTGTAGAACAGGTCTAACAGTACACCCCCATATATCACCTTCACAGTATTTCTATTCCTAAGGGTCCATTTCTTCTTCTTGGCAATCCTTTCCATCATTCTTCTATCTACCTTTCACCTCCTGTTTTCCCTCAGGCAACCACCTGAACCCATAATTTTTTTCTCAGTACTAGTTTTGGTAACAAGTACATTACTTCTCATCCCATTTGCTCAGCAAACTTGGCATTTTATGGTATTGCTGATGGTTACCTGAGAGGTGTTTGCCTTACAACACTGTACTCCCACAAACGTTCCCAACACTCCCCTCCAATTATCTGTGATGTCTGGCATTTTTTCACATCCTCCCTCTTAACCACCTGTGAGATTCAGGCACCTGTCACAACTCTAACTTTTGCTTGCTTCCTACACAGGTACTTGTTATGTTCAGCAGCTTCTGGTGTTCTGTCCAGCAGATTTTCCCTTCCTGCTCCATCACTTATCCTGAGACAGGTCCCCCTCATCACCCTGAGAGTTCACTTGCAGTCTTGACAACATGTCCACAGTGACTGATGTGGGCTGTCCTGGTACAGTCCATCTCCCATCACTTGGAGAAGGCATGTAGTTATGATGAGCTGGGATGGCATCTTGCTGAAATCCTCAAAACCTTTCTTCCACTTCAGCCCCCAGGTTAAGCACATATCCTTTCAAAGGAGTTGGTGGTGGGAAAGCCATGTCATCACCTCCTTAGTTTAGGGAAGCAATTGTAAGACAACTTTTAATATCAATGATATTCTTAGTACTTGACTTCCAAGATGATTGGTTGTGATGGGTTTATAACCTTCATCTCTATGGAAGGCTGGATTCCTACATCTTCCAGTCATCTATGATTAAGGCTCTGAATTTCTCCTATTCCCTGCAGTCACACACATCTCAGAGACAGAAAGACCACAAACAATATCTTCCACATATTTATGATGAGACTTTCTATCTCTGAGAACAATTCTCTCAGGCTGCATGTTGAACAAAACAGCAGGTGAGTAAAATACAGTAAGTTTAGTTCTATCCCTACTTTACAGCAATAAGTAAAAAGGCAGAAGATATGTATTTATGACTGATATCAGTGCAGTTAACAAAACAGGAATTTTTTTCTGAATTTAAGAATCCCCAGACACTGCCCACTCATTGCTTCTGCTTGCACAGGCCTCCTGTGAAGTATAAGTAAACAACACATCACTAGGCTGACATTCTCCGGTGAACACTTTTCAATAACTTGCATGCTCTTGAAACAATGTTCCTTAATACTGTAGAAAACTGAGATAGCTGAGTGAAATATACCTACTCATTAACAATTAGACAAGAGCTATATAGTGAAATTAAAATGAGGTAACAAAAGCTGTGTTTAATGGTGAAAGACATCTTCCCATGGTATGGCCTTGTGCAGCAGCAGTTCTGGTGAGAAGGTGTGTGGCAGGTCAATGACATGGACATTCATACTGATTTACCTTTACTAACTCAGCTGTCTGATATATTGTCATAGTTTGTTTTGTTTTGTTTCTTTTTTATTTTTTTTGGGGGGGGGGGTTGTGGTTTTTTTTTGTTTGAATTGTTTTGGTGTTTTGTTTTTTGTTGTTTTGGTTTTTGTTTTGTTTTGTTTTGTTTTTGTTTTTGTTTTTTTTTCTTTTTTTTTTTTGTCTCAACAGTTAACTTTTCAAGGAATGATGGCTAAATGAACATTTCTGTGGAATGATGGCTAAATAAATATTGCTTCATCACTTATTCTGTCTTATCTCTTTCTAGCTTCTTTTAGTGCACTCTTCTGTGCTTTAGAGAAATATTCCAGCATCTCCTGTATCCTTGATGGATAAAATCTAAGCACTCAGTAGAGATATCTCTGAATCTCCAGAGCATTCAAACATCTGGCACCAGAATGACTCATTCAAGGAGTGCTGTATCCTTAAATCAAATCACACAATTTTTGACATTAAGCAAATACAGAGTGTTCAAAGGAGGGCCATGAGGATACTGAGGGGTGTGGAGCGGAAGCTGTATGAGGAGCAACTGAGGACATTTGGTGTGTTCAGACTGGAGAACAGGACACGGAGGGGAGGCCTCATTGTGGTCCTCAACATCCTCAAGAGGTGAAGCAGTGGGACAGGTACAGATCTCTTCACTCTTGTGATTAGTGACAGGACTCAAAGAAATTAAAGCTGAGTCAGGAGAGGTTTAGCTTGGATATTATGGAAAGGTTTTTCACCCAGAGGGTGGCTGGGCACTGGAACAGGCTCCCCAGGCCAGTGGTCACAGAACCAGCCTGACAGAGTTCAAGCAACATTTGGACAATGCTCTCAGGCACATGGCATGATTCTTGGGATGTCCTGTGCAGGGCCAGGAGCTGGACTTCATGATCCTGATGGGTGCCTTCCAAATCAGCATATTCTGTGATTGTATGATTCAATTAAAACAGCTTATGATAATTGTGTGAGGAAAACTCCACCAGTTATGCCAAAATTGCCTAACCCACAGATTTTCACAAAAAATAAAGTCATCTACCTGTCTCATCTGCCTTACAGTGAACTCCACAAAGAACATGAGACATGAGACCTCCCCTTCATCTGACAGAGCACTCCACACCCAACCTTTCTGGAAGGCTCTCTGGCCCTATGGCTTGACTTAATCCCACATTTTTTTCTTCCCCGTTTATTGTTATGTATTGACACATAGTTCCTTGAGAGCAGTCAGACAAATCTACTGTTTAGAACTCTGCATCCTTCTTAGCCTATAAATACATCAGAAGTGGCGTAATGGAAATAAATAAATTGCTCCCTGTGCTCACTGAAGATAGGGCAAAAAAAGCAATAGGCTTATAATACAGCAAAAGATACTTAGGACTCTGACAGGCTTGTGGCAGAAGATTAAAATCAGACATTTAGTTTTCATTTAGCTTAATATACAGGACTGAATGTTGTGATAAGTCAGCAGGTGATGACTTGTGGTATCAGCCATCCCTGCATTAACGGACAGCAGAAGAGACACACACTTTAGTACTTTAAGAGCTTCATCTGCCTGATTTTGGCTGCCAAGACAAATCTACCACAGCCCTCAGTTTAACCATTAATGTAAGACTTAGCATTAAGTAGAGCCAAACTTTGGAATGATTACTGAAAGATATTTGCAGAAAATATACATTAAACCTCTGTAAGAAACAGCTTAGGTAAACACCACTTAGGAGACTTCGATCCTGCATATGATACAGGCAGAGGAAGCCAGCTCAGTGAACTCATGGACACCCTTTCCTTCTTCTCCCTGTGATTTTGTGAGCAAATAATGTAATTGTGACAAATTATCATTTATCCTCTGAGCCACCAGATATTAGTAGCCGTTTTTGCACTTTGGCTTCCTATTTTGAGTCATTCAGACTTGAGCCACACTGAAAACTAAAGTGAAGCATTCAAAATTATTGGATGACTTATAAAAAACTCTGTAAGTTTTTGATGTTTCATTGAAGTACTCCAACTTGCTCATACTTATCTTTTTTCTAGAAATAGTGTTAGAGATCATCAGTCCCTTAAGTCAAGGTATCTTATAAAATTTTGAAACATTTAAATAATTACATTTCAAATTCTTATTGGCATTTTTGGATATCTTTGTGAGAAAACAGAATTTTGTTTTGAATTTTACAAAATTTTGAGAAATTAATGTTAGGAAATGAAACAAGTGATGCAAAAGTAATTGGAACTTTTCTTTATATTTAAAATTTGTAGAGTTTGTTCTTTGTTCCAATTCCATATGTAGTTTTTTTCTTATCATCTTGGAAGGGTAAAATTAATTCAAATTTTGTTCCCGTTTCAGTTGTGAACAACTACACCTTCCATTTTTTCATCTCCTTCCAAGACTCTTTGTATTAAAATATGAAAATACTAACTTTAAAGTTTTCCCAAAACAATTGTAAGAAAGACTAAGCTTATATTTTTATTGAACTCCAAAAAAGATAAGGTGTTGTTTCTAGTGTATCTAACCTTATCTAATAAAATTTTCAAGATCTAGAACTTTGAAGTAAAAGCATTCAAAATTAATTTTAAGTTAAGGTTTTTTAAGGGTTGTATTTTCTTCTCTGTATAAATAATTACATGACTTTTTCCATTAAAAATTTTAAATCAAAGAGAAAAAAAAAGAAAAAAAAGTCTTATTTTTCTGCCTAGAATTAATATTTATATATATATAATTAATAAAATATTATTATTTTATTCAGTGCTATTTGAAGGGCCATATAAATAATGCCATTATTTCAATGGTTCCAAACAGCTAATCTAGAAGTAAAACAATTGGTGATCAGTGAGACACCATAACAGGTGAAGAATGAACTCTCAAATTGAACAATCAATAACTACAGGGGGGAAAATTGCCACTTCAGATAGTTATTGTAGTACTGTTGTGCATGAAATACATTTTACATACACTGAAGTTGGTTCACTACGCAGCATGTGAAGAATCAGGCCAGATTTGTAAATGGCTTTGCTATAAACAGTTTAACTATCAATATATCTAATGATATATTTATGTTCATAATGACCTCACATCTACCAGTAAACAAGATTTTTTAAAAATAAATACATTGCTAGTTGTTGACTTTTTTTGGGTTTTGGGTTTTCATTTGGGCTTTTTTGTTTGATTTTTGTCTCAATTATGTGTGTGTGTGTGCATATATATATATAATATACTGTGCATAGTATATTTAACTTTTTTTGTGGTCTTGTTTTGGAAAGTGCCAAGTTTTATTTCCATAGCTGTTTAAATGAATACTGTAAGCAGAAGATAAAGGGATTGCCAAGCTGATACGCTTCAAATTGGTGTATTTATTGCCAAAGCTATTAATGCAAATAGTGGACTAAAAGCTAAAACCAAAACAGTAAAAACAATATCCACAGACATACTCAATTTCCGTAAAAATATCACATAATTAATAATTATCTAATAGTACAATTTGGTTTGTGACTGTGCAAAGTAGTTCATTCTGACATTTCAGTTTATTACTTCAGCCTTAGTTTCTCTGCTGAAATTTATGATTGTACATTTCTATGGTAACCCTGGAGGAGGGAAGGGAAGGGTGCTCAGGGAAAAGAAAGCTCGGATGCTACAAGAAGGAAAACAACATGAAACTGAGAAAAACAGCCAATGAAAGAAAAGAAAGGACGAAGTGTAACAGCTTTTAGAGGAGACTAGACCTACCAAAAAAAAACCCCAAAAACACACAATAAAATCCCCATCAAAACAAAAACCAAACCAAACCAAACCAAACTTTCCATGGCCAAATGTTTGAAAGAAAGAAAGAAAGAAAGAAAGAAAGAAAGAAAGAAAGAAAGAGAGAAAGAAAGAGAGAGAGAAAGAAAGAAAGAAAGAGAGAAAGAGAGAGAGAAAGAGAGAGAGAGAGAGAAAGAAAGAAGGAAAGAAAGAAGGAAAGAAAGAAGGAAAGAAAGAAGGAAAGAAAGAAGGAAAGAAGGAAAGAAGGAAAGAAGGAAGGAAAGAAGGAAAGAAAGAAGGAAAGAAAGAAGGAAAGAAAGAAGGAAAGAAAGAAAGAAAGAAAGAAAGAAAGAAAGAAAGAAAGAAAGAAAGAAAGAAAGAAAGAAAGAAAGAAAGAAAGAAAGAGAAAGAAAGAAAATGCATATTTTGAATGGGAGCTCTGAATGCCCTTATTTTGGATAAGCCATGCTTTTTATTTTCAATATACATTTAATCTGGGGACAGTAGAAGTAGTGAAAGATGCTGGGCTTAACAGGTAATTTTAAGTAACCTTAGATCAATAACTATGCTCGCTGTGTAGCTTACAGTGAATTGAAAGTTTTATCAGAATTTATACATCAAACTAAAGGCACCTAGGTTTTGAGTATTGTCTTATATTGCTAAGGGAGGTACAGTCAGCTTAAAAAGGGGATTTCATGACATCAGGTGTGTCCATTTCTCAACTCTGATTGCTCAGTGTGACTAATTCTTAATTCAGGTAGGTGAGTCAGGCATTTAAAATACCTTTTGTTTGTTTGTTTGTTTTGTTTTGTTTTTTTTGGGTTTTTTTTGGGGGGGGGTTTTGTGTTTTTTTGTTTTGTTTTTGTTTGTTTGTTGTTTTTTTTTTTGTTTTTTGTTTTTGGTTTTTGGTTTTTGGTTTTTGGTTTTTTTTGTGCTCATGGGAAAATGCTAATCTCATGTCACTATCTAAATGAATCGATTTGCTAGTAACATCTAACTACTGCTTTTAAATAATTTAAGCATCCATTTTTTTTTTTAATAGACGCTGATGTAATTTAGGGTTGGGAAAGTGAAGAAAAGACAAGAATAATCTTTGGAGGGACCTACAGAGTTTTTGATTTAGAACAAGCTGTCCATTTTGAGCTCTGAAGTACTTAGGATAAATGTAGACTCTCACCATGGTACCAGATAGTTAAAACTCACTGCTTAGAAAGGAAGGAATGTCTCCACAAGAACATGTTCTCTGTTTTCAATCCCCTTGCTACATAGTTAATGTCAGAGAGGGGCTGATTTTGACACACTGTGACACATGGAGTTAAATGAAATTGTGCACTTTCTTATACATGCCATCACAGCTCATCACCTCCGTGTTATTTTACTGCTAGACATTCATGACATGTGAGGATAATAGAAGGCATGTACTTGTCAATATTTTAAAAAAGAGAGTAATTTTTTTTTTTTTTTTTTTTTAATAATTATCTTGTATATGTTGTACTCTGGTTAATTTTACCCTTTTCTTTCATGAAAATTATAGAAATCTGTGTATTTATATTTTTTTGCTAGTTGTAGGAGATCATCAGGGGATGTCACATGTGGCTCCCAAGGAGTATTAAATAGAAACACTACCAAACGAGAGGAATTCTAACATTAATGTCACTGTCATAAGTATCAGGCAACCCTTTCTGGTCCTCTTCCTTTTCAGATTTTTCCCAATGAATAATTTAAATAAAGCTGATTTTGCACTGCTAATTAAGTTGACTAGTGATGTTTTGCTTTTCAGAAAGAGTGAACTTCATGTTTTGAAAGCAGGGAAGACTCTGGCAGAGTCCGCCTTCTTCCTGATACCGAAGTCATTGCTTATGTGAATAAATGCTGTGTTAAAATGTGTGAAGAGGTGGAACCAGGTCTTAAGTCACTGTCATTCATCAACACCAGTGCCTGACTACTTGTCTTTTCACTGCATTGTGCATAAAATCTCACTGACATACAAGGTAGGGTGGAAGGGAGGAAAAGTGCATTAAACAGTTTTCTATATTACCTATTTCATGAGGAAAAAAAGGTGGAAAATAGAGACAAATGAGCTCCAAAACTATTTAGAACATATTTCTTAATAAATTAATAAGTAGAATCCTGAAAGTATACAGTCCTCTTAATTATCTTTTGCTTCTTCATCAGACAAAAAAGAACAGATCCATATGTGCTGCTTGAATGACTTATTTTGTACTTCTATGAAAAAAAAATAAATAAAACAAGGCTTTCAAGACAAAAATAAAGTTTTCATATCTCCTTTAAAACAGATAAAAATATGTCTATTTTATATGAAGAGAACTCACGTCACCCACTATTCCACAAGATCAATATGGATTACTGTGAAAAGAAGTATTCATTTTTGTTAAGAACACAGGGTCACTAGAGGAAGAGAATGTACAAAACCATAGATATCATCCTTTCTAATCAAGTCCTTAACTAAAAAAGTAATGTAGCTGCTTCTGTTCTTTTCATAAGCTTTTACAAGATAAAAACATATACAGAAAAGCTGGTTGTTTATCTATTATCAGCTGGAAAGGAACAGAAAAGCCAAAACCAAGAGCAGACATAATGAAATCATCAGGTATCAAATTTATGAAGTCTTGTTTTATTAAAGAAATGTATCATAATCATGTCAGATGTGCAGCCTGGTTGTCTCTCACATCCCCACCTCTGTGGAGGTGAATTGCCATGTGCTTTCATGTCCTCTTGCCCCCTTTCACATGTACACTTGACCTGCTGCCGCCCATGAGTTTCACAGTAATTGACACTGCCTGCAAGAGGTAGGCAGGAACAGGAGCCGGAGTTTCCCAGCTGATGATCTCTCAGTCACTAATGGTTTGGTAGGTCAGGCAGCTGGACCTCTGTATCATTCAATCCGAGCCTCAAAGGGAGGCCGCTGGATGTTATATTCCTGCTTCTGCTCCCCAGTGTCAGCAGCTCTGCACACCATCTCTGGGCCATGGGTCTTGATGCATCCATCACACATGACAGACAACTGCATTAGTGTCCATGACACATCAAGAGAATGAAGTGTAGGATTTGCTGATAGACATGGCAGCAGCTTAGGAGTATGAAGGCTTTGGATTCTCTCCGACTTTGTGGCTTACTAAGATACTGATATGAAGGCTCAGAAAGAAATCTCCGTATGCAACTCAAAACCTCTTAAAACTTTAAAATGGATATTGTTTTTCTTTGTTGTGTTTTGTTTGGATTTTGAGGGGTTTTTGTTTGGTTGGTTGGTTTTGATGCAGCTATGTCTCCATCATAAAAGATAAAAAAAAAAGTCTATGAAGATCAGAATCAGCTCTTTTTTAAAGAAAAATTTAAACATTGTTTCATATTCACTTTGTAGATTTTCTTTCCATACAAATATTCTGAGTCATACCAGGTTTTTTCTGTTTTCTGTTGCAAAGAATTGCAACAAAGTACAAAGCACTAAGCACTTTGTTTTTCTCAAAAAAGGCATATTTTTGAATTCCCAATACCTGGAAAGATGAAAAGCCTAGTAACAGTCTCTGTAGACTTTGTATCTACTCAGGCATTTTGGTCGAAAGCACTTTCATATGAGTTACCAGAACAGTTTTTAATTAAAGTTCAGTGACAAACGTACCATCCATACTCCTTTTATACCTTTCTGCACTCTGTACATTTATGCTTTTTGAAGTCTGGCCAATTTAAATGCTATGTTCCTGTCCCTCTAAAACAATTAGCTAGGTTTAGGTGCTTTCAGGTTTCAGAACTTGTTTTCACTGATCAAAAACTTACATTTCTGGAGTGAAATACAAGCACTGTTCAATACAGCATAAGCTATGCTCCATCCTGCACCATACTACCCATTACTCACCAGGACACAACAACTCTGCACAGAAAATATAAGGAAGAAAGTGAAGGATGCAGTTCTGTTGATAACATTCTGATGGAATACCAGCACTCAAAATAAAATACATACTCAGCTCAACAGTGACTCATACATTTGAAAGTGAATAGGATATTTGGGTAGGCAGAAAGTAATGATCAATGTGAGAATTTTACAGGAGGAAGGAATTTTACTGTTAAGCCCCACTTAAAGTCTAAAAAGGCTTTGAAAAGTTGTGTGAATTATGAAATAAATTGCATTGTCACACTTTTTTTGTTAGTAGACAGGAAGGGTAGTTAGTCATCCTGTGGCTTTTTTCCAGTTGCAGAAATTCACATTTTCACCGAGTAGCAGGATAGAAAATCCTAGCAGGAGAAACAGAAAATAAAAGATTTATTCCCACACTGTGGTCAATTCATCCAATGCTGATGGTCTGTGAAAACACACAAACAGATCACAGAGCACCCAGAATTCTGTGATTAAAGAGGAACTTGCAAGTGGCCTGCCTGTGTACTGGCTGATTCATAGCAACAGCCTATGACCAACAGTATTCAGGACAGAGCATATCAAAGGCCACTACACTGTGCTTTAACTTGGGTCTTGATTTCCACTTAAGTTCACAGCATGCACTTCTCTTTTCTTCAAAACATAGGAGGGTGATCTATTCTTCACCATCTTCTTAAGCATAAATTCCTGGTATATGTCTGTGCCACACCTGTATCCTGCATGAAATTTTGGCAAGGTTGGGAAGGGCTTTGAGCAACCTGGCCAAGGGAAAGGTGTCCCTACCACCTGTAGGGTGGTTGGAACTGGATGACTCCTAATGTTCCTTCCAGCCCAACACATTCTATTATTCAAAATAACAGCCTCACCCAAACCCAAGCAAACAAGAAACTAAAAACCCACAAAACAATGGAATAACCATTTCATAACACTAAAATTCTGGATTTAGGATTCATATTTCAAGCTTTTTTAAGAAAATGGATGTCTTTTGACAACAATACATGGAAGTACTCCCAAAATGAAAATGAATACATAAGCAAAAATCTCTTGATGTTTGACTCTGCTTTTAGATGTCACTTTCTCTGATTTCAATGCACTGAACCATTTTCTAGCCTAATGCTAAGTTAAGAGAAAAGGTATATAAAAAAATACTATTTGAATGCACTTAGAGAAGTGGAACCCATTGCTTTTATATTTCCCTTTAGATAAAATCTTGTTTAGAGAATAAAATTTCCTTGTGTATTTTTTGACTTTCACAGTGTTTTACTGACATTCAAAAAATCAGAGTTTAGAGAAAGAGCATGGGGAAGGTTTATTCAATGGGGTTTAGATCTTGTCAAGGATGAAGGTGTTGTAACATAAAAGTAGAGGACCCCTGGAAAAATAATATCTGAATTGGAAAAGAGTGAGACTTCATCTCTCTTCATTCTTTTATCCTACCATGAAAATACAAAGAAGAAGGTAAAATAAAAGTGTTTCCAGAACAAATGTATTCCATAATGTTTCCTGTTGATTTTAGTGGATAATTGTAGCCAGAGAGTTGTAACTGGCAGTAGAATATCCACAAAGAAAGATCAACATAGCAAGGAAAGGATAGAAGGGTTTGTTTGCTGCTTTATGTCTCATTGTGCAAAACATCAAAGGTACAAGGAAAATTTTATCTTGAGTTCAAGGGTTTAAGTCTCTGCAATAGCAAAAAAAAATATATATATATATATATATATATATATTAAAAATCAAGATTTTCTTTGAAACAGAGCATCTAAGACAAGGCAAAAGCTTATCTTTAGTGAAGCCTGCTAATGCAACTCCTAGGAATCAACCTCCCACTCAGAGCATGGACAACCTCCAATCTATATTTCATTGCAAATTTAGATCACAGTGAAGTACAGAATATCTCTGACCTGTCTTTGCAATTTGTTGCAGTCTTTGATTACTCACATTGTCAATTTTCTTTCCTAAAATCTATTAATAATTTGTCTTGTTGTAGCTCATGTCCATAGCCTGCAATATCTTTACAGTGCACCTCTGAGAAGAATCTGGCTCTGCCTTTTCTGCACTTTGCTCCTGAATATTTGAAACCAGCTTAGTTTCTTTTTCTCTTTTCCATACTGATAAAATCAGGTCCCTTAGTCTTTCCTTCCTTTTCCTTGAATGTCTTGCGTTCCAGACCCCTAAACAGCTCATTTAGCTCCAAACCTCCTTCACCGACTAATTCCTTTATTTCAATATTGTTTGAGTACTGGGGAGACCAAAATGAGAATGATACTTTGGATGTTGCATTCTAAGTGCCAGATGAAGAAGAATGACTCGTACCTATTGGCTACACTCTTTCTAAGAGAGCATATTTTCTTCATGTCTGCCAGAGCACACTTCTGAATCAGGTTTCACTTGGCCACTGGGACTTCTCAAAACCTTTTTGGTTAAACTAGTTGCTATCCAGTACGTCCCCAGCATTTGCACGATGTTGCATTCAGCTTTGTTAAACTTCATAAAATCTCTGCCAGCTTCCCTCAGTTCTATATCATCTGAATATGGTATTGCACTTCATCCCATTTTACAGGCCAGCAACGAAGATGTTAAACATCAGTCTCAATACCAGCCTTTGAAAATGACTAAGATTCCTTTATTTTTCCCAACCTGAATGTTGCCATACCTCACATATGGGATCAGGACATTCTGTGGCTGTGATGCCTCTTCAAGATGAAAATAAAGACACATTAAAATAAAGGCACTGTAAACAAATTATTTTATAGGAAATCATTGATTACATGCAGAGGAGTTAGTCATCTGGTCTCTAATTTTTCTCTGCTATATCAAATACAAGTTTTCTCAGTACTGGTCAACATCTTTCCACCAATAAGGAATTACAACCAACTTTTTAATTGCTTGTTTCAGGAGTTCGATGTTTTAGTGTTCCATATGCCTTTTATTGACAAGGTTCAAGGACCTTAATTAGTCAATATGCTCAACCAAATGGAAGAATTATCCTTTCATGAGAATGCTTACTGTATGGGATATGGGAAGACAGTTATTGATATTGTATTCCTATCCTAAGCATAAATAAGAATAGTGTGCCTTTCACTGATGATGAAGAAAAGGCATCAGAATGATAAGTCTGAGTCAATAAATATCAACTAATGGTGTCACAGGGATTTGGGGTATCTCAGTTTGAGGACAGAGTACTTTTTAAATGTTATATATACATATAATTTATACAGTCGAGAAAGGTTAAATCACAGTGTTCAAGCACGGTTGATTTCTATCTTCATGTATTATGTTCTAGACAAGCCGAGACTTCAGGCACAGAAGTTCTAATTAGAATTAGGAACACTCCCTCATGTGGGAAATTACTGCAGTGTGTCAGTGAACACTCATGGCAAACTTCTGTTACTGTTGGTAAACTAAAATAACTCCTCAGATGCAGAATAAGCTACAAGTACGAAAAGACACTTTGTCATTATGACTGAAATTTCTTTACAAAATTCTAGAAAATTAACTGGGCAACTTGATCTTAGGGACTTGATCTTAGGGATACATTTTAGATTTATATACCCTGCTGGTTTTCTGTGTGTGAATTTGTGTGTGCATACATACATACACCTGTGTGTGTACGCTTTATTCAGAGCAATATTGTATTGTTTAGTATTTGTAAAGTACTAAAATATTTTGAAAACTACCTTGTCAAATTAGAAAGTGCCTTCAGCATGAAGTGGCATAGTGATAACAGTTGCAAGTCCAGGTCAAGCATGGAAAATTCCCACAAATCCAGTACCTCCAGTGTCTAACATGCTTTTAAAGTGAAGAAATTTTTAAAATTTATTTTAACTGATGATCAGGTAAGAAACTGTATTATAATTACAAAAGTACTGAGCCCCTTTTTTATCTCCTTTTTCTCAGAAAACTCCACTTTGTTAAATTTTGTAGCCAATTTCATTGCTGTGTCTGGTTAATGCAGTCATGTTTCATTACCCTATTGACATGGCAGAACATAATATTACTGGTACAACTGAATGCGTCAGATCAAAAACATGGTACGACAGCCTGGGAAATTAAACAATTTCTTTTTCTTTCATGTTAAAAAAAGGCAGAGATTTAATAAAGCTCTGAAAACATTGTTAGAATTATATTTAAACTTCAAATTTGTAATCTGTTATGGTTCATGTGCAAAACATTACATTTCCAGGCAAACAGAGAGTAAAAGTGCAGTTTCTTCTTTGTGGTTAATAAGGGAAATACTCACACAGAAGTCTGGCAGGCTTCCCATGCTTGGGAATATGTGACTTAAATCTGATCCATTCAGTAGGTCCCTGTTCAATGTCTACTGAAGTCATGCAGCTCCATGTGATTGCAAAGGGAAGAGAATTGCCACTTCACACAAAAATCTACTTCAGCTGCTCTCATTTCAAGGCAGATGTGCAGAATGAGCTGCATGCAAAATTTAAGAAAAATAAAGAAATTATGTCACCGTAGGGATACAGTGATATAAAGATAATGTCCAAAGTGGTACACCTTTACTGTTACCTAGTTACGGAAGGCTCTTTGTCCTTTATCTTCAGGAAAAGTTGAAGAGCTGCAGAAAAATGGAAGATGGTGAATTACTTTCTTGATGGCAGCACCACAAAGAATAAAACAAAAAATATTTTATTCAGTACACAATATTTCTGTTTCATGGAAATTGGCTTTTGGGAACTTTCTGCTTTTTCTCTCTGTCTGGCTATTGTTAGCTTTCTGAGAGACAAGTAAAAATTATGCTGATGGCAGAAACACTTAATATATAAATGTCCAAGAGGAATAATGTACAAAGGTGGCAGAGTCATGGTTACAACAATGTTGCATTTTCTTGTGCGACTGTAAAGTGACCCTATATATGTGGGACTCCAGGTGGACAACAATGCTGAAAACCTGCTGTTTCTATTCTCATTCTGGATAAATCTCTAAACTAAGATACTTTGGGCTTCAAGAATGTGCCTCGGCAATGTTTTTACTGTATTCACTGACACTATCCTGATCAGATCTTCTTAGCTAGCACTTTGGAAGCTAGCAAAACAATAGAAATTCAGTCATGATTCTTTTCTCATTTCAATTCTGCTTATTGTATTGAGTTGATGTATTGCTTTTTTCATAAAGACGCTCTAGTATTTCCAGTTTTCTCTCCATCTTTTCTTTTGGAAGCAAGCAAACAACAAACCTCGAGTATTTTACCAAACAGTGAACAAATTCATTTTTCTAATGAATGCTCTTCAACAAGACTTGGCTTTCGTTTGCTTTGCTATATTGAAACCAGTGTCAGAGTTACAACCAATACTGGAGTTTTGCTGGAGCCACAGACTCCCCATGAATAAATCTTCTTCCCAGTTTTTCCCTCATCTAGCTCAAATGCCAACTTGTTGCTAAACAAAGACTGGTTTGGCATGGTCATCCTCTGGTGGTGTGTGGGCATCGCCTCCTCACCTGGGCCGTTCTAATGCAGTTCACAGATGTCACCATCACACACAAAAAACGTTCCTCCTCCCCTTGGGCTGGGGTGTGCAAATCTGGCCCCATCGAAGCACCATCTGATTTTGCAAATGGCCAATTTTTGAGTCATTAACTTTTAACATTTCAATCTCTCACACCTGACACACCTCAGAATAAATTATACTCACCCAATTTCTGTAAGATGATTGTAGCTGGATGTGTACTGTGGACAAAGCATATCCTCATCATCCACCTCCCATTTTTTTCACTAAAAATAAGGAATCGATTCAGGACAAGGATAAACCATATAATTAAAGGAATGCTATCCAAATCTTAGTAGTTACAAAATGTTATTCATAAACCTTTCACCAAAGGACTCTGTTCCTCTACCATCTCTTAGATTAATTTTTCTACAACTAATTGGCAGTTATTTCTTTATTATTTGAATTAACTTGTTTCATTATTCTTCAATTAATTAGATGTTAATTTAAAATCAATTTAGTTGGAAACAAAGCACTTCAGTGTACAAAACAGTAGATAATTTTTTATCTTGCATTAAAAAGTTATAAAAGTTGACCCTTCCCATTACAGGCAAATAAAAATTTGATGGGCTGAGTTGGATACAAGCTGTTCACACTCTTTCAAAGTTAGTTACAAATTAAAGCTTTGGTCAAGACAGCATTTCAAACAGATGAGAACAACCTTTGAAGATTGTCCACTTTTTTGTACTTTGCTCATCAGAAAGTCTTCTTTCTATACTCCTTTCCTCCATATCAAAAAGCTTTTGAGAATTGACTGGTGACTGAAAAGAATGTATGGGTAAAGTTCTGCTTATTCTTATCCGTATATCTCAGGCTTTCACAATGATAAGGTCAAATTAGGGAGGTGGGAGCAGAATTCCTGTCTCCTGTTCCCTCACAGGGGTGCTGGAATGAGTAACAGAAGATGTCTAACCTCTTCAGAACTTCATAGCATCTTGCCCCTGTGGAGGTCTCAGTCAGTTCTGAATATGTGGTTCCAGGCTGTGAATAAACAAAGCTTGACTTTTCATCCACATATTGGCTATTGTAAAGTGTTTGTCAGATGTCCCGTGAGAAGGATTTCAGGGCTCTATATTGTTTGGATTGTACTTTTGCTGATTCGTTCTGATAAATTCTGATTACCTCCGTGATTTGCTTTTGTCTCTTGACTCTTCCTACATAGTTGGTGCTTTTTAAGCTATTGAATACAAAAAGTAGTAATACTAATATTCTACTCTTCAGAGTAGTCCACAATAACAACCAGCATGTTTAGGAGGAAGAAAGCCCTAAATGCTGAAATATTGGGAATTACACGCCCTGATAGTATTTCAAGATATTGTATATTACAACTCAGATCTTTTACTGGCAGCAGTTTTGTCTTATTTGCATAATTAAGGATTATTTTTGTGTGAAAAAGATAAACTGTAATGTTAATGATTTTTGTACCATTGCATGTGTTTCACCTAGTGTTATTTAAAAAAAAAAAAAAAAAAAAAAAGAGGCTAGCAATGGGATCAGAAAAATAGATGCTATAGATGCTGTACTCTCTAGCACCTAAAATTATAAATTCCAAGTTCCCCTTTTGTAAAGGACTAACCCTTTTCCTAGGAGTAGATTTTGAGTTCTTAATATTGGAAGAAAAGGAAGTTTAAACTTTTGGTAGTGAAAAAATTACACAATTTTAAAGTTGTTTCAGATATTGTTTGATAGTATTTCAGGTGTTGAAGCCCTGCCAATTCAAAATTGTAGTACTAATCCACCTGTCAAAATTGTATAAAACTATTGAGATCTTCAACAAAGAAATACAATCCATATTTTTTTCTTGGGTTAAATGCACTGTGAAATTTATGAGATGTGCAAAATTTTGCATTACAAACATTATAATCCAACAAAGACATTTCATTTATAGCTCTATTTGAAGTAGATAATAGCATCTGCCATGATATACACTGCTGAAGAGAAATGTATGCTTTTAAACATCAGGAAGAAAATTAATTTTCCTGTCTACAAGAGCTTTGGGGAAACATAAATGACAATTCATCATGTTTGGTCATATTTTTTTTCTTTATGTAATTCAAACATTTTAACAACTAAAAATCCTGTCTAGGTCCAGGGGTTTTTATGTATATTTTCTAAGGTGATTTTATTCCCATTAGAGATACCTGGCATTCACCAAAGCATATTTCCATTTAAAAATCTTTGTTAAAACATGCATTTAAATTTCAGAATAAAGATTCTCATATGATTTCTCTCTAAATAATACCTCAGAAAAAAGGTATGGAATTAAATTGAATTAGGAGTATCCTGATGAAGACAAGGCCATTTCTAGTTTTAATATGGGGAACGAATCTTATTAAAAGCACCTGGAGATTGTGAACCATGTTATGTACTCTTATATTACATATAGTAACCATTTTTAATATTGAAACATATAGTCTGAATTAAATCATCTAATGTCATAGAAATAGACTTCATATCATTAACTTATTCCTCTTTCCTTGGACATTTTGACCTGACTTCCTCTTGCGCTCTGTTTAAGAACAACGTTGAAAATTGTATTGTTTTGAAAAGTTGTTTCACTTTCTTAGTGGTATAGAGATGAAGTACACTGTAACAAAGAGAAAGTTGCAGTCCCTGAGTTTCAGTCTGGCAATTGCAATTCAAAAGTAAAAGAGATATTTCACAGGAGTCATTCTTCTAGCATCTGTAAAGGCATTGATTAACTAATACATAGTTAATTTTTTTTTTCTTTGCATTTCACAAATTACCTGTGAAATTCTCACTCCTAAAAGAACATTTTTGATGAGCAAAAATGTCCTGGTCTACTTTAATAACACAGCAGTGAAACCATTGGATCTGCAGCCATGTAATAGAGGAAAGAATTTTGTCCAAATGTATACCTAAGTTTTTGTAATTTTAAAAGTTTTGGAATCTTTTCTTATAAAAATTGATAATGGTTAGTATATTTATTTCCTTATATTTATGACAGCCATTTAAAAATGGGCAAGAATATTGTTTCAAGCAGTGCTGCAACGAAGCTTTCACTCAATCACACACCTGATAAATAGCTTTATAAATCTCTCAACATACTCAAGGAAATAAAAGTTCTTCAGAGACCTTTTCTTACATACATTCCTGCCACATCTAGGAGGAGAGCAATAGATGTTTGATGTGACTCAATAATATTTATATGACAGCTTTCAAGAAGAAGTGCAAGAAAACAGTTTCAGCAAATGATGAAGGTGAAAGAGTTTAAGATATTGTCAGAGCATCAAGAGCAACATCTTTTTTCACTAAATTGCATAGGATCAAACCTTGCACTGTCAAAGTGGATCAGAAACTTTAGTTTCTAGTGTATGACACATCTTGATTCAAAGGAATGATTCCAAGTTGGCAGTTTCATGAAATGAAGCAGGTATGAATAATGCAGACAGCAAATGAGTAATTAACATGCATTTTGTGTTTACTAATCCCTTCTCTGACACATCGTTAGGAGCGTTCTTGAGCTTATGCCTTTTGATTTTACAAAGTCTTGCCAGAAAATATGTTCCTTGGGAAGTTCTCTCTCATCTACAGAGTCTGCTTTGGAACATCTACACAAGACAATAAACAACCCACAAAATCAGCATCTCCTCCTCAGCCAGCTTTACTGTGTATATTGTTCAAAATTAGTGCATTGAACCTTCTCTTGTCATGCACCCCAAATCTCCCATTCAAGATTCCCCTTTCTACAGACTAATGCCTCCTCCTAAATAATGCTCTTATTCCCTGCCATTTCCTGCCTTAGTCTACTTTCACTCCTACCTTTCAACTTCTGTCTCTTATTGTAGCATTACTTTTTTTTTACAAGGTTTTTTGCCAAGCTTCTCATCTGTTCTCCCTTCTGAACAGCTCTCTGCTCACCAGCACACCCACAAAGGCACCGGATGGCCTTTGATCTGCCTGCTTTGTGAAAGATCGTTTCAGCATTAAGCATATTTGTATTTTAAACCCACAAACCGAGAGCTTATGAAGTAACTGTATTGATTACAGTGGTATTTCTGCAAGGTTTTTTTTAAGATGCACTTCCTTCACAATGTTTAAAGTTCTCACTAAAAATCCTGCTGGAGTTATTAAGACAGCTTTTTAAAGAATTTGACCTCATTTGACTGTTCTTAATGAAATTAAAAGGAAATATTAATCCTGGAGAAAAATATTAAATATGTATCACATTCTGCAGAATGCATTTATTGTTGCACTTCTTTTTGTAAAAATATAAGCATACTGTTAGCTCATCTGAAGGTCATCAGTATCAGTAATACAAATGCTTCACAGTTTTTATAAATCTCTAAGTTGCCAAGGTGCTTCTGCAATACACAGAAAAATTATTGACCCTCACAAGGCAAACACTTTGGCAATCAGTTGCAAGTCACAACCTGTAAATATTGCCAAATATTTGTCTCTTATAATTATCAGAGTTTTAAGACTTAAAAAAATTAAGCTCAAATAATAGGGAAGAGGTGACCCAATAAAGCAGCTTGTGCCAGGACAATAATGAAGGACTGAAAAGTACAAATCCGTCTTCAGAATTACGAATATTCATACTATCCGTACTATTCTTTTACAGGCCAATTCTGACATAACACTTTCAGTTCTGGTCCAGTCACAAGGGTAGGAAGAGTAAAACATATAGACATAGTGACTGGAGAGAAAACAGTAGATGCTAGAGGATGTGCCACAAGATCCACAAAGAGAACGAAATTTAAAGAAACAGTCCCTCAGCCATAATACTGCCCTGTATTGTGTGGTGTGTTCTGTGTCCATGTCCTGCTCTCTCTCACAACCCACAGTCATCTCACTAAGATATTTGTTGCATTCAGCCTCTCTGATCTGGAAGACTCCTTGTTTTTCAAGGAGAGCACAATGTGACTCAAGGTGACTTCAGCTTTCTATTTCCCCTCACAAGCATTAACTCCACACACCTCATAAAATGAGTTGGTATTTGATATCCACTGTCACTGGAGCTACCTCTCTCTACATCAATATCAGGTTCTGTTGCCTATCTTCTCTCTCAGTTATGATTCCTGTATCATTTTCCACTCCTCACACCTTTTTGCAGCATCTTTAACAACAGTTAGGAACCTGGTCAACTGAAAGGTACATTACCCATGGCAGTGGGGTTTGAAAGAGATTAATTATATTTAAGGTCCTTTTCAACCTAAACGTTCTATGGTTCTATGATCTTCATTTATGACAATTCCCCAGAAATCTGTTTTGTTATTCTCAGAAACAAAGAGTTCAGTTTTAACGAAACATCTAACTTTTGTTCAGATTGTTCAGATCATTACTCAAGAGTTCCATCAGAGACCACCGTGTGCTTGTTCAGACTTCCTGCACTTTATAAGCTAGCACTTTATGATCTGGGCTTCTGAGATAGTCATTAAAATAATAATAAGCTTTATTGATCCCATGATTCTTTATGTTTCTGTTTCCTGTTTTTAATTACAACAATTGAGAAACTGTCTGAAATGTTTCATTTGTCAGGCTAAATAACACCAGCTCTTTGGAATTAGAACATTCAGAAGATAGGTGGACTAGTCTGCACTTAGATAAAAAGTGTAGCCTAGTGTCTTCCCACTAATTTTTTCCAGTAGATAAAGATTTTATATTGAAAATTGCTATTAAAAAACTCCAACAAAACAAGCAAAAACCCAAACCAAAACAAAGAAGATAAATGCAAAAAACCCCCCAAAAAACAACAACAAAGCCAAAAAGCAACCGAAAACCCCAACCAGACCTCTAAATAATGCCAACGAAAGGATAAGTATAATACAATTTAAGAGGAATCACTTGGATTGAACCATATTTGCCAGTGTAAAGGATACTTAGAAGTGCTACTTTTTTTTGTCACCTTTCTCTGTGGCCTCTTGACACTGCAGTTTCTCTTGTTACAGACTCATTTCAGGCCAATGCTTCTGCCACAGCCTTCTGCATTATAGGTGGTGGTGAGTAAAGCAGCAGTGGCACCCGAGAAAGTGAGAAAAGAAGACAAAAGTAAATGAAACAAAGATTTTATCAGGCATTGGAATAGCCTCTTTTTTTTTTTCAGGCAAAACTTTTTTTGACAATGATCAGTTATACACAAGAAATTATGATAAATTTGTCATCTCTTTTCCTTTCATTTCCCTCTTCACAATGACAGAAAACAGGGAGCTGCTTGAAACCTCAAGAGGATGCAGCTGGCAGATAGCTGAGCAAGATGTTTCTGAAGAGTTGCTTATTTTCTGAACAATAGTCTCAGGTCAACTGAAATTACTTAAATTAATCCTAAAAAGGAGACTCTTAAAAAATTCTAAAATGATTATTTGAAAAATTCCAAGTGAATTTGAATAATGAGCAATTTTTTCAGTATTGTGTTCTGATAGTTTCCTTTTGAAATCTTCCTGAATTACTTTTGTAAGGGCAGTGAGGCAGGGAAGAAGTCTTGATCTACATTCTATCTATTTATTTATTTATTTATTTATTTATGTATTTATGTATTTATTTATTCTGAAAGAGTATGCAATTTGAGTACACTTTAAACAAATAACTGAATTATATTTATTCACCAGTCTGTATAATGGTTTGTGCAAACCCACAGGAGTGAGGAGACAGATGAGAGAGACAAAAGCTGGCAGCAACTTTTTCCAGAGCAGAGCCTACAGCTCACCTCATCACCAGGCAAGGAGCAAGGAAAGGAAAGGGGTGTAAGGTGCTTAGAGGGGGTTTAGCTACAGATGTTCTTTTCCCTGTGCTTTCAGAACCATTTCACGTGACTTTGGACAAATTGATGATGGTTTTCCAAAATTACTTAAGTGATGGAGTAAAATATTTGTCTCCAAAATGATTTTCAGTTACTGTATTAAAAAAAATGGTACCTAAGTTTGTGTTTTGTCTTGTTGCATTTTCTGTACAATAAAGTCACACAGATTCAAATATTTTGTCGGCCTGAAAGTGTCAGCTTTAGTCATGGAAGAGCAACACAACCCCATTTCATACTGAGTACTTTTATATAGTCAGCATGTTATATGTTCCTCTTGTGCAATACCTTCCTTTTTCCTTAAAGTTATTCCCTCTTTCTACACTAAATTCCAGGTAGATGCCAGATGGCTTTATAAAAATGACCAAAATATTATTTTAACTCTCCGGAGGGTATCTTAACTCACAAGCCTACACCTAAAAACTACTTTGGACACACTGAGCCCTCCTACAAAAATTGACCCTGGTCATGGAATTCCTAAAGATTGGCCAGGCTGAAGAAAAGTGCCAAAGACACTAAGACTCTTTGGTTCAGTAATCAGCACTTTCACATTGATGGAAAAATCTGGGATTAATTGGTTAACTAATGGCTGTGTCTGAGTGCAATAAACAGTTCTTTCAGTGAATACATCAACATTTCTTAGTGAAAAGAATAAAAATGAAGGTAATTGTGTTTTGGTGGGACATAAGAAACACTTGTTAGCCTTCTAACTTAATTCCTGTTTAACATGATATTTTTTAAATCCCTCTCTGAAATAGCTCACTGTCCTGGCTGACCCCATGAGGAGCACTGATGTGTCACCTGTGGACTCATACAGGCAAGCAGGTACCAAGAAACAGCTCTGAGCTGCACTGGTGATCATGAAAATCTTTCTTCTGTTTGTTCAACATGCTCCAGAACTTCACAGTTCTTTTATGTATTCACCTCATTTAATTGTGGTTTCCTCAAAATTACTAAGATCTACCTAATTCCTACTGAAATAGATACTCAAAAAGGGTACCTCTCAAACCATCTTCTTTTCTGAATCTATTATCTATTAAAACAAATGTAGTAAGGTTGAGGTTTAAAAGTCAGTTAGGTTTGAAAGGCAGGGATGAGAAAGCAGTATGCAAATACAAACCCAGGTTTTTTTCATATGTAATTATCTGAAATAGTTGAAATATAAGAAAACATTTCAATTAAACTGTGACAGATGTTTTCAACATGATTGTAAGGAGTTAGTCATAGCATGGATCAGCACTAAAAACTTAAAATTTTTGTGCCTTCATTTCAGCCTTTATTACTTTTTGTGAAAGGTAGACTCTCACTAGATTCAACCCATTAAAGAAAATTATGCATGGATTTTCTCCATCCCTTTCAATCAACTAAGTATGTTCACATCAGTGTTGAAAGAGAAAATTAGTTTTATAGTACAAGGGTAATGATATGATAATTGTTTCTTATGAGTATATAACCTTGAAAGATATAATAATAGGGGAATCTCTGTGTTCTTAAAATCAATTTTGTGTCAACTTTTTCTTGGCAAACATTACTGTTATACACTGTAGAACAATACTTCTTTTGTTTAAGCATGTTTTCACATATCATTAGACATAATTTCCTTATTTCCCATGAAGATTTTTGGTTTATTGCAATCTTTAAATTTACACTTCATTCTGAATATTCAACAAGTTCTTTCTGGAATGATATAAGCAAGCTTTATACAAAATTTTTTCATGCTTTCTCTTAGTTTATCTTTCATGTCCTTTATTTAATTTATCCTTACACTTTAAAAGAGACCCTGAATGGAAGTTATTTAACAGCAAAGATGAAAGTTTGAATAACTTATTTTTTTTTACATATATACTTTTTCCCCTGACAGATTGGATTTATGTATTTTGATCAAATGCTTATTAGGCTACACATTCATTCTGAACCTTAAAAGATACATCTGGGATTTCCAGAAGGAGGTAAATGAAACATCTAGGTCTTTTTCACAGAATATCAAGAGAAGAACATAATTTTTAAAAAGAGGGGTGGAAAAAAAAGCCTGAGAAATAGCACATGTAATTCACATGGGATTTTTTAAAATATAACAAAAACAAAACAACAACAACTACAACAACAACAACAACAAGTTTGTATTTTTCACAATGTACAAAACTAGTATGCTCACAGTGTTTGGTAGATTTACTCTTCCTGCCTGTGAGCAGGAGTGTAGTTCATAGAGGCTTTTCCATATAGGTAAGTTCTATTTGAGTCAGTCAGAATGAACCAACATGAAAGCGCTATAATTTGCATCTGTTTACTTTAGAACTTAATAATCATAAAGATAAAAGCCAAAATTGTAGTTCAGAATTTGCAGTTGTCTGGTCTTCAAATCTTCACAGAGTCCTAGTTAATTAAATAACTTTGTCCTCTTATCTTTAGTAGGCTAGTAATTTAATACAATAATTTAGCAGAAAGTTAAGTGAGAGTACAAATATCTGGTGGAATTTAAATATCTATTTAACCTAAAATTGGCTGTTACAAGTAATCATATTAGGCGTTTTTCTTAGTTGTATTCCTGCTGTGCTTAGGTGTAAAAAGACTAAGAAATTTCCTTGTGATATAGGGCTTATGAATTTTAACAATGTAGTGTGTTGCAGAGAGACATGCTAGATTATTGGCATGAGAAAGATTAGGTTTATTCATATAGCCTCATTTTTAAATAGATCAGCCACAACTGAATGAAATGCAGCTTACTGTCAACCTCTTCTGTAATGGTTGAATATTGAAGTGAGCTGAGTCCACAGTCAGTTTCTTTTAAGGCAAGAATAAACTAATCCATCCTGTCAAAAATAAGGATGTTAATTACTTTGACCTCTCAGCATGAAGCGGGTAATGAAAGAAATGGAGGAATAAAAGAGGAGAAAAAAATGACACAGGAACAAAGTGTAGAATTGTCACTGAATTTTGATTTAGGACCCAGGAAGCTCTGAGCTTTGCAATTGGTGTGCCTGCGGAACATAATCTGGTTCCCAGAACCATGCCCACTTTTACCTGGGGCAATTAACATGTGTACACACGTGCAGCTCCATGTGATATCAAGACAAAGGCCTGAACTTAATGCAACTCCCAAGCAAAGGTGGTCCATGGCCTACACCCTGACATAAATTATTATGTGATGTTGAATCTTGACTTTCATTGTGTAAGAAGGTAATTTATTTTAAATTTCCAAAAGTAATGTTATTCTGGCATTTTTCTAGCAGAACCTATTTCCTAAGCTTATCCTTAGGTATAAGATGTTCCTGAGGAACCGTTCTATAACTGCCTTTGTATTGTACTACAAGAAATTTCTGTTCCTTTGAAAATAACCAGTGGCTATTTATTTATTCAAATAACAATGTAACATCTAACTTTTTAACTTGTTTTCTATTTCATGTACAACTAATCTAAGTTTTGCCATCTAAACTCTCATATTTTGTCCCAAAAGAAAAAAACAAAGGATATTTAAAAATATGTCACTAAAATGGAGTTCTGAAGAGCAAAGCTACAATAATGTCTTAAAACCAGATCTCACAATTAACCTGTACTTTCTGGGGTTGTATACTATCATGCAAAAGCTTCCTGCTGGACTACAGAATGAAAGGAAGCCAAATGGTTTTGGGCTTTTTTACACAGTGCCAGAAGGACATCCATATTAGGTTTGGAAACATTAATAGAATTAAAATAATAATTACCTAACTTCAAAAAAACCCCTCTTTGTTAAGATTATAGAGAACAAAATTGCTCTTCAAGATGTAGGTCCAAAGGTGGAATTGTCAGTTGGGAATAAAAGAGAAGAAAATTAAATATTAAAATATATTTTCTCAGAAAGAATTTCAATTTTACTACAATTATTATTTACATTTTAAAAAAATATTAGTCCAGAAAGACATTTAGCCTTGAAAATAAAATTTCCTGCTTCTTTCTGTTGAGAAATATTTTTATCCATGAGGTTTACTGACATAAATTGAATACACAATAACTCTACCAAATACAGATTGTTATCAAATATAAACACAGTCCATCTATCAAAATACAAAATATTGATACTAGTGGATTTTTCTTTCACTTCTTCTTTCCTCAGTTATTCTTGAAAAGGTTATTTACATTCCTGTGATTTAATTAGCAGCACCTCAACAGAAAAGTATGTGTCAGTACAATTCAGAGGTCAAAGTCAATGAAATACTAAATACCTACATACTCTGGATCAGTAACAGAAGGTGATTAGAGTGAACTTGAAGAGAAGCCAGGATGCAGATGACATTGTGAACAAATTTTTAAAAACCTTGTATTTCAAAAGGACAGCATATGGTTTCACATGGATTTCAGGTAGAAAAAAATGGCCTATGTCATTATTATTGCATGGCAAGGTGCCTTTTTGTAATCACACTTTATCTGGTAAATGTGTGATTCAGGATTCACATCAATTATTCACCAACACGGAGAAGGTAAGCATACAAGTAGTTACTGCTTTAAGGGATTTGTGTGCACTACAGGAATGAATGGCCTGGAATGGCCTGAATCCAGTGAATTTGTACTGCTCTTTTGGCTTAGAGATGGTAGCTGACACATTACTAGAAATGATAATAAATAGATAAGTAGGAATGCTGTTACTAATCTAAATGACTGTGCTAGATGTTAGGCTGTTAATCACCAGTGAAAACCCATGTGTTCTTCTACATATGTTTAACAAAACAGCTTCAACTTTAAGTCAAAATTGTTTTTCATATGTATGTTTTTTCCTCATTGAGCACTCCCTCATTATCAACTGTGGTCAAATTTTAAAATATCCTTTTATTATTAAAGATCTTATTAATGTGGGAAATGATCACTGCAAATGGAGACCACAGATAGAAATGTTCTAGCTGCAAAATGAAGAAGTGTGTGACTGCAAGTGTTAAATGTAGACATGTGGACATATGATATATCAGTTTAATCAGTCTCAAACCAAGAGGCATCAGTTGCCTTATGTCAAATAAGTTAATATATAAGGGCATTTTTTAATACACTGGTTAGTATCTCTAGTACTATTAGGATAGCATGGCAGTATCTATGTCTCCTGACCAAAGAATTTCCAGGAAAAAAAAAAAGTTCTTATTCAAACACAAAATAAAATGAGATGCCAATAACACAGGCAAGAAGAGCAGTTGATGCACATAATCCCTATTACCAACCACTGACATTGTATATGGAATAACTTATTAGAAAAAATTGGAAGTTTTTTAGACCAAAGAGAATAATTGAACTGTTTCAAATAACCTGTCCTTGATATGATTCTGTGGTCAAGACATTGTGAATAGTTTACAGTGGGACAGTTGAATAACAGAGTGTTGAACTTTACGTTTGAGCTTCAACAAATCCAGAAGGTGATTTGCTGTGAACAGTGAAATATGTAATAGCAAAAACAAAACCAAAAAAAAAACCCCAAACAAACCCTAAACAAACGAAAACAAAACCCTACTGTACAAAAACTACTGTGCAGTAGCCACCTCAGATTAAACTTCCATGACAGAAAAGTAGAAATTAGTTCAGAAATCAGTGAAGACTCATGGGAAAGGGAGATGTATCTGCAGAATAATTAGCTACTCCAAAGTAGTAATTATATTTTTAAGTCTTTCTTTACAATTCATTGGAGTTTTAAACCACTTGTTTTTCTTTGGTCCTGTTTGACAGAACCTGGATTCCATTTTTTTGTGTTATAATTAATTAAAAAAAAAAAATTCTTACTGGTAAGTGTTCAACTGAGAAAAAATACTCAAATGTCTGAGTTATAGATTCTTTTTTCATTTGTAGCAAAGCACACAACATATTCAATATGTCTTACAAAAAAGCATATGACTCTTTAGTGCACTGCAGGAATCCTGATGAGAATTGAAACACATTTGCAGAGAAAATATGAAAATTATATTAATAATGACAACTCACAAGGTCATCTACAAGTATTGATATTAATTACATAACATTTCCGTTTTGCACTGCAACAGTGCAAATACCAATTTAAACGACCAGGACCATTCATGAATGACCGAGAAGCTGACCATCTTGTCTGCTTTTCTGATAGGCAAGGAACATAAAACTTGACCTGTATCCTAAACAAGGAGCAGGTCCACGAATTTAAACCCATGAAAGAAAATAATACGTATTGTATACTTTTCTTTTTCTTTAAGCATTTAATTAATCACTACAAAGTCCACATAAGCACATAAATGAGCATGAAAATACATGTTACTTTTCTCTTTAAAATGTGTGCAAAAGATTAAAAAAATCCACCTTAGTAAGCTTACAGATATTTTCATGAGTACGTAAAACTTGAATACTATTCTGGGAAAAATATATCTTTGAAAGTTACCCATTTCTCGCTAAATTTGCTGTAAAGCAATTTTTAATATCTGCCCTCTCTCCCCCAAAAAAAAATTTAACTAAAACAAGGTATTACCATTAAAATACAGATCACTGGTCTGTAAGTCTGGTGTCCGTTTCTTGTAAAGTCTCAAATCTGATGTAGCAAATGTACTAGCATTCCCTAGAATGTTAGTACAGAATTTTTCAGCATCTTATCATGTGTGCTAATATCACAACAATCAAAAAAGGGCAATGCAGGATTCTTTGGAGATAACATTTAAAATCTAATCTTTTATCTCTAATAAGGAGAAAACACTAAAACAAGCCAAATTTCCACATACTCTACAGGCTAAGAGGCATTGGATGAGGTAGAAATCTCCAATTACTACATTCCTGATAGGCATTTGTGTTCTGATTGGTGGGAATTTTCATTCGTCACTGGGTAGTAATTGATTTTTAAATGTAGATACTCCATTGTCCATTTTACAGCATTGATTTTATGACCATGGACTCACAAAAAAGTTAGTATAAAATAATGAAGATGGGCATACATGGTGTTGCAGCTGTATTGTGGAAAATATCATTCCACGGCTTTTACTTACAGTCAATAACGAGCTGGCTTGCTACAGAGGTACATGTGAACCACTCTACAGACATGTGAATAGTTGCTGAGAACTGCACTGGGCAGTAATTTGCAGAATTTCTGCACTGGGCAGAAAAACAATTTTGACTTAAAGTTGAAGCTGTTTTGTTAAATATATGTAGAAGAACACATGAGTAATTTGTATTAACTATTTTTATTGTAATACTGAATAATGGAGGCATTGATCACAGAGTATGTTAACAAATACAACAGTCAGCTTCACATACATAAAAAACAGATTCAGGCATTAAATATAACTTAAATGAATGACAAACCTGTCTCATAAAAACCTTCAAGAAATCAAAAATAGAATAGTTCTTTTTACTCTATTGAGACAGAAAAACAGAAAATCAAAGCATGCACCCTCTCCCGAATGTTCAACTTCTTCCTGTTAAACTTATTCTACCCATTTATCCTCTTTTTTTTCCGTGCCCTGTCTTATCATAAATTTTGGCTGCAGAGCATTCAAATGGAACTCCATGCAGCCCAGCAAATGGGGTTTTAAAGGCAACCTCCATCTCCTGCTCCTTGACCATAAGAAAAATCTAGCCTTAAACTGCCACTGTTTCACTGCATTGCAGACATCTTTTAAAACATGATGCAATTGCCCTTCTTCCATGAAGAGATAGATAGATGGAGAGTCAGACTGGAAAACAGACTCTCTGGTAAAAAAAATCCACTAGACATCTTAAAATTCCTCATTTCCCATAAACTCAAAGTAATTTTTCTGCAGCGAAATACTCCTGAAGCTGCAGTGAAATTATTCTGTATTCTAGTGGCATTTTGAATGGGTGATAGTGATGATGGGATAGAAATCAAAGCTGCAAGGAGAAAGAACTATATGGTTTATTTCCAGGATAATGTTTGTACTAGGATGCTCTAAAAAAACCTCATTAATAAGTAGCTCCATTTTCATATACAATACTCTTATAATATAGTCCATTTGCTTTTGTAAACATACCATGATGCTTTGGATGACAGGTAATTCACAGGTTCAATATCCTTCACTAATTGAACCTGGATGAAATAGGGAGAACACTAATCAGAACTGATTTCAAGTGCTGCTCATTTGAGGGAGTGAAAATGGTATCTTCTCCCAAGAAGAAATGTTGATACTGCATTAAAAAGACAAGCTCTGTGATATCCTGTGTCCCTCAGGAGAAACAGGAGTCTAATAAAATGCAAAGTATTTCCCTGTTGAGGTAGAACACTGGGAATAAGGAGCAAATTTTAATGAAACCACTTGACTGCAGATGTGCAGGATAATGGCTCTCTTCCCACAGCACTCAGTTCCATTCTCCCAGCCTTATTTCTGTTCCCACTACAGAAAGGCTGGTTGCCTATCTTTGCTCAGTTTGATAAAGGCTGAGTTAGCTGCTTTGGACCCAAGTCTGTAAAAACTCCAGATAAACTCCAACTTTATTTTGGAGAAAATTTTTGAGATCTGATGTTTATTGTCAGATTGTCCACTTTATTTTTGAGAAAGCTGTGTCAGAGTCTCCAGGAAAACTTTATCAATACATAAGTATATAAACCATAGATATTATTTCCAGAATGACTGGAAAGGCATGTTTATCAAGGAAAAGAATTTATTTGAAAGAACAGACAGTGAAAGTCAAAAGACAGACATAAGTGAAGACAGTAGCAAATTTTTGGAGGCAGATGTAATGTAGTGACAGTAAAGGTGAAGAACAAACTGGAGACCAGTCAAGCTGAGGAGGCCCCTTTGGGACTTCCATTCAGAAGGCAGAGATACATTCTACCTCCAAAAATAGTGAAAACTCTTGCAAAAAAAAAAAAAAAAAAAAAAAAAAAAAAAAAGGAAAGAAGAAAAGGAAAGAAATCTTGAGTAACAATTAACAATTGTAAAATGTGCTTTTTTTCACAAATTATGATTAGGATAGAGATGGAATGTGAAGCCCTGAAAATTGTGTGGGAAACAAAACCAAAAATAATGAACTAACAGGATTAAAATAAATATCTTTCCTTGGCGTTTTCTAGCTAAAACAAAGTAATCTCTTTCAGTTAATTAGGAACAACTCAATATAAAGAAGCAGATAATAAAACAAAATTGCAATGGATACTGTAGAAATTGAAATTGAACTGGTATTCCATTCATGATTTATTGTTCATTAATAGGGGTTTAATTGTGACAAAGATACATAAACTGCTATCACGGCCAATGGACATCAAGGGCAGATGCACAAGTAAGAGTTTATTTTGTTTAACCGAGGTATCCAGGACATGTACAGAGGGCTAGTACGTAAAAGCAGAATAGGATACTGGACCTATGGAATACTTGTACATTCTGGAATGTTAAATGGAGATCAGCTACAGAGCTCTTCTTTTATGGCACTCTGCGATAGTGTCTGGAAAGATAACTTAACTAATGGTCACATTTTCCATTTTATGCATCTACATAGCAACAACATAATTCATTTCAATTGAAAAAAAAAATCTTGAAGTCAAACTGAAAACTTTTTCAATGCCAAAAAACGGTGAATTGTAACCTTGAAAAACAAATTTCCAAGAAAATAGAAAAATATTGAAATAAAATTAATTTCTAATCACTCCTACCTGCCCTAGTTTAACTGAAGTAATCAAAACACCCTGTTCAGTTCTGTACATATGTCTTACATACCATTCATCATTTATTTGTAAAGAGTTGGTTTGCTATATCCCAAATGCTTCACATTATCACTTAGTCCAATATCTCTTTATTCAGAAACCTGACAAGCAGTTTAAGAAGAGGCCTTGCATTTCACTCTTCTCTCAACATTGTTACCAATAGTTACTAGTTTTCTTTTTACTTATTGTTATTAATAGATATTGTTAAGGCCAATAACTACTAGTTATAATTTCATGGTTCTTGGATACCTCAGACTAAACAAGGAACCTATTGCCCTAGGCTAGCTTGTTTTTCACGTCATTAACTAGAGTGACAAAATCTCAACACGACATTTTACAAAAATAAATTTGAGGAAATGTCTTTGCTGGAAATGAACCTGAGAAAAGATTCCAATTTCTTTAGAAAAACTGCTCACCTAAAACTTTAAAGACCCATTTCAATGAGGTTTCTTTCATTTATTTGTGGTTTCTTTCATATTACTAGTTCAATCTCAAATCTTCTAATGGTCTTGATATAAAATAATCTTTTCATTTACAGCAAGGAAGAATCTGTTACCTTAGGATGATTTTAAGATAATTTCCATTGAAATGACTTCATAGACAAACTTTTTAAAAAAGCATTAACGAGAAATAATCACAAATACTACATTACAGTTTTGTGTTTGTTTTGGGTTTAGCACTCAAAGATAAATAAGAAATCTGTCCTGAGGCAGATACCTGAAAGGTTTTTTTTTTTTTTTTTTTTTTTTTTTTTGTGAAGCT
>VXBN01011193.1:1256561-1394274 GCA_013397395.1 Sinosuthora webbiana | reverse complement strand
TGTGTGTTTTTTTTTTTTTTTTTTCCTTTTTGAGCTGACCAAAGTACCTGCTGTGCAATAAGGGAAATGAAAGTTTTTCTTTGGTTGCATAACTTTTAATTTTATTCATTAAAGAGATAGTTTTGTTCTTGACACTCAATTCAAAACATGAAAACAATTCTCTAATTGTTCTCTAATCCCTCCGTTGAATGATCAGTCATCAGAAGGCTGATGACTTTTTTTTTGAGAAAAAAAATCTTCATTCTTCAGAGAACTTATTTACCAAAAGTGTTTTTTTTTTTTTGTTTGAAAACTGATAGTGTGGTTTTTCCATTTTGACAGATTCTGAAGAGGTTTGCAGTTTGAAAATTGCATAAATCTGGGATGTCTCTGCAGAATACAAACCAAAATAATTTGTGATGTACTAACATCCTTTTAATTCACATGTGTAGTTTTAAAGGCTCTGATCTGCATGCTAGGTATTTCCAGGAAAACTGCAGTATTAATTCAATTCTTATCAACAACAGCACTAAAAATATACAAATGCCCTAAACCACACTATAATTCTTCCATAGACGTTTGGAAATTTACTTCTTGGAGAAACAAAGAGATGAATTTAAATAAACATTGAATAAATTAATGCTTTTTCTTCCACATGTAGAGTAAGAAGTGATGAGTGATAGCTCATAATTGCTTCAGCTTCCCTTTCTAAAACTTATTTGGATTATAAGGTCTAGAAATCTGCTGTCTGGTAAAATGGGGCAGTAAAATGAGGGTCCTGCTTAGGCAAGTTCTTGTAAGCAATTCCTTTTCTCAGTCCATGGGGAGAATATCAGTATCTGAGCTATCTTAAACATCATCTTTGACCCCTTGCTTTTCCTCATAGCCTGGCTGTGTCCATGTGTAAAATAACAACTGCATAAAGAAATGAAAATTTCCAGTTTTTTATAATCTTTGTTTGCTGCACCACACTCTGGTTCTGTCAGCTACAGCTTTTCTTCTCTTCATTAGGTCTGCTTCACAGATAATCCTCCAAGACTATCACTTTGTCTGTATCATCCTCTACTGGTTCGCAATAGAGAACATGCAAGTTGCTTGTTGCATTGGTTGAGCATCACCAGCTGCATGTGGTTTGTAGGTCCTCAGGATAGAGACTGACCGTGCTCCATTTCTGTGAAGTTCCTAACATGAGATGCTCTTATAAAATATAAATTATTATTACTTTTGACATAATTTTAAGAGTGACTTTTAAAATGAAACTTCATGGAAGCTGTGTTCCTATTGAGTTCAGGGAAGAGTTAGTGATCTCAAAAGCATCTGGAGTGAGCCATCTCTCTTCAGGATTGTTGGTTATCTGATGAACCCATCTCACTGACAAAATTGCTTCTCACCCTGTTCTCTTGCATTCTTGTGTGCTTTTTTCCCCTGCATGTGAATAGCGCAGCTAACTAAACACCACTCCCTTCATTTCACTTTCCAGGTTTATCTCAGCTATTATAAATCTGATCTCATTAACACAGAAGGCAATGTAAATAATTTTAAAGCAGTGTAAGTGAAAGTAAGAGTTAGGGTTATTTAGATTAATTTCATGCTACTTCTAAGATGGCATTCAATGTATTATATGATACTTTGGACTTTCTGTTGGGCTCATTGCTATTACACTAATGATCCGTTTCTAAACCATGTAGAATTTTTTTTAAAAAAAATTGTTTCAAGAAGAGTAAATGAGAAATATTTGCACATCTGTCTTTGAGACTATCATTACAGGCTAGATTCAAACTTTATGCTCAACCTAAATGATGTGCTGAAAAATATTCCAGGACTAGTTCAGAAGTCACTGTAAGACAGAAAGAAAATACCTCCTGCAGCTTTTTGTTGATTTTCAGGTTGTTTGTCAACAAAATTAATTAATCATGGCCTATTATAACTTTATTTTTTTTAGGATAAGACTTACCAGACAAACACAAAATATTTTTTCTTCTTTCACAAATCAAAATTCTTTACTTTATGAATAGTTTTGATGACACATAGAGATCCAAGATATGAAAGTTTGTATGGTGGAACGAATGTATTTCTTTCTGCTCCAAGAAGTAGAGTATTTCAACTCAGGCCTCTGCCCCTTGAATTTCAACTCTGACATGCAACCAATCTTTTTTTTTTCCCAGTTCTGGGCTTCATTTGAAAAGAAATATGTAATTTGTCATCATTAAAAGATCTGACCTTCATAAACAATTGTGTGGTTCTGGCTTGTATCAGTCAAATTTCTACACTGGAATTCCTACACACCAAATTCCTACACACTGAAGCCCAGACAGAAGAAAAATGCAAAGGGCAGCATCAACGATACTGTGAGCTGATCATTTCAAGATAATACACTTCTCTGGAAATCACAGATAATACCATGATTTACCTTCCAATGTGATACTTAAGAATGCTCATATTAATCTGTAATGAAGGAAAAATTGAGTTTAAGCATAAGGGTTTACAGCTGAGGAAGATTTCTTTGTTGCCATCTTCCACCATTTTGCTTCCATCTGATTTCACATGAGTCACTTTATCTCAATGGAATGAAATCCAGGAAGGAATATGCCTAACCTCAGCTAAAGTCTGTAAGATCCAGAGGGAAATTTCATATCTATTTTTAAAGCATTCATACAGGAGCTAACAGTTTGGGAAATAAAACCAAACCTCTCTATCATTCACCCTCTTCAGTGGAGCAAGCAGAGAAAGATGAAAAAACCTCATGGGGCAAGAAAAGGACCCTCACCACTTACTACCATGGGTAAAATAGGCTTGATTTTGGGGAAATTTATTTACTTATTGCCAATTAATAACAGAGTAGGATAATTATACATAAGAACAAAAGCAAAATAATCTTTTATCCCTCTCATTTTCTCAAGCTGAACTTCAGTCATAATCCTTTTCTCCTGCCCCTCACTCAGTGGCATACAGTCCTTCATGAGCAGACTGCTCCAGTGTAAGTCCCTCACAGGACACACCTCTTGCTAGAAAATCTGCTTTTGCATGTGCTCGTCTCCACAGGTAGCAAGGTCCTGCCCAGAGCTGTCTTCCTTTTGAGCCCTTCACGAGTCACAGCTTCGTTTGTGGGATCTCCACCTGCTCTCCAATCGGGGTGTCCATGGCCTGATGGCCTGCATGGGAGATGTCTGAGACTGTGCTTTTCTATGGGCCCATGGAAGTGAGGAATCTCTGCTCTGGAGCCTAGTGCAGCTCCTCCCTCCTATTTTTACTCCAGCCTTGGTGTTTGCAGGGTCTTCTCTCTCTCACAGGTGTTGCTCAGTGGTTTTTACCTTTTCTTAAATAGGTTATCACAGAGGTCCCACCAAAGTGACTGATGGGCTCAGCTTTGGGCAGTGGCAGGCTGAAAAGGAGCCTGCTGGTATTGGCTCTGTCAGACATGGGGGTAGCTCCTGCTGGCCTCACAGAGGCCAACTCTACAGCACATTCTGGCTAGCTAGAGCTTGCTTCTTGAAACTGACATGTGGCCACATTTCCCTCTTCAGTTTACTATTCCATCAATTTAAACAGAGAAGGATTTTCAAATATGACATATTTTATTACTAGCAACAAATAAACAGATGAAATCAATAATTCTTGTCAACAGCAGAACTAAACCTGTTTGGAAGAGTAAAGGCTAAGTTTCTGCCTCAATTAGAGCTGTTACTCTGTCCCACGAATTCTATTCCTGGATTTCTATTCTTAGCTTTCTATTTCTGTATGAACTTGAACAAGTCACTTGTCTTCTCCCTGCTTAGTACTTGACAGAAGTTCTTCTGAGGTTAAAATCATTATTTAGCACATGCTAAGATTGCTATGTGGAAGGTCACTGCACAGGAATTACAATAATTATTTTTCACCATGAATTTAAACATGTTTGCATTTTGAAATGAAATGGAATTCATTAATACTAAATAATACAATGCATAGAAATATTACGTTATGCATGATTAAGAGAAAATTATCTTAGTATGCTTGGCTGGTGGAGTAAAATTTGATGAAGCATTTCAATTAAATGTATAAATACACACACATTCACCTGGCTCCTGTTTCACTGTTAAAGGAGAAGCTGCTGCCTGAGCAACCTCGTACTATTCAGAGTCTCACACAAAACACATGAAACTTTAACTGCTAAGACCAGAATCCCTCCACAGCAGGAGGTTCCAGAGAGCCAACTACTTGCTTACACATACACTCATTCATGGACAACTTCCTCTTTCTTTGGGTTTGTCCTTAGGGTTCCCATAGCAGAGTCTCAGGCACTGGATTTATAAAAAAAAATAATTTAATAGAGTGCTACAGCAGCAGGTGCTTGAGTGCTACGCCCAGCTCAAGGTGGGTGCCTGCAGAGAGGGACACAGAACAATGAAATGCCCAGGCAACTATGCCCTTATGTATTCTGCACCCATCCCTCATGCACTCTTCTGATGCCTTGTGTGCTTTTCTCGTTCTAATGGTGATTTTTGATCTAGGGTCTTTTAGCAACTTGTTGGATTTTTTCAATTTGTCTGTGCAGGCAGGCTGTTCAGCATTCTCATCTTGTGGAGTTACAGCTTCTGCTGGCAGCTGTAGTGTCTTGTTTGCACCACTGCTGGACTTGATCTCTGGTAGGACATGGGAAACTAAAACAGCCGTGGATCTGGGCTAAACACAACTTATCAGCCACCAAACCATCAGTGTGCTATCAATGTTTTTCTCCTACTAAAGACAAAGTAAATCACTGTACTAGCTACTAAAAAAGTTACTATGAAAATGTATTTCTATAATCTATTGCAGTCAAAAGCATATCTAGGAACCAAGTTCCTCATGCTAAGGCAAACAACATAATAAATACACGGTATTTTAATTGTGTAATTCATTCTATATAACATTTATTTAAGCTAAACAACTAATATCTCTCAATGTTCACTTACTGATCATTGCACATTCCTCTTATTCACTTCTCAATTAGTACATTGCAGAAAAAGGACAAATATTGATTGGCTTCAACAGAAAAGGCTTTTTGTTGTTCTTCTAGCTCATGTTTGTGGCATGCAGACCTACAGCATGTCACAGAATCTGCAGAGCAAGAAGGCCAGAACTCTTTGTCTACCTTCCAGGTACAACAAGAACAGGAAGAATGTGATATATCTTTTTTGGTTATACCTTATAGTTGTTGCACCATTTGCCTTTTCTCAAAACCAAATCAACAACAAATAAACCCCAACAATTCAAAACAACAGAGAAACAAAACAAAGCAAAACACATGGGCCATAATATTGTTTACTTTGAATAACAAATTTTCTGAACAGACTTTCTTTGTGCTGGTATAAATTGCAAGAAATCAGCTTTTTGCACAAACACACTCAAGCAATGCTTATGAAGCACTTTGCATTTCAAAAAAGGAGTCAAGACCAAAGAGCCATAAAATAGCTCCCATTTTCTGGAGTAACTCTGCAAACACTGTGTTCAAAAAAGAATATTTCAGATTTACTACTTCTCATGGATAAGAGGGGGTTTTGTTTATGTGTCATTAATCCACTTTTACTCAGGCTTTGCTTCTTAGTGATATCCTTCCTCTTTCCCTGACTTTCTAATTTATTGCTTATCGTTCACCTATTGATAACAGAGCTACTGTCATTGTCTTCAATGGACTTCTAGTCTGAATGTCACTGACCTCAGTGATTACATCTGAGGCTGAAACAGTTGCTCAGTTTTCTCATGCCTTTGAAAGTACAAAAATCTCCTACAAAATGCTGGATTTTGTTAGCAGAATGAAGAGATACACACTAAAGCCACATCATCTGCAGTATTATACAGTTGATCATCTGGTTGCTGCTCTGCCCCAAATTTAGATTTAGACTGGTGATATTAAAGTTTGAAAAAACACATTATCAGAAAATGTATCCTCAAAGAGAGATATTTATGTACAGGAGATTCCTACTATAAGATCTTTCTTGAGCTTTTATTGATTGCTGCTGGAAGTAAAAAATTGGCTGGATTTACCTTCTTACTGTATCATCTGATGGGAAACTGTATCTTTACCTGCACAGATGCTAAAGGGAATGAACAGACAGATGACAGACAGGAATACTCAAAACAGACATTCATTGCACTCAAAAGGCAGACAGAAGATGAACTATGCATGGCAATAGTGTAAGACATTTGTTAAAAAAAAAGGAGAAAAACGAGAGTATGATTAGAACAGGTTAATTCAAATGTGTGAAGACAGCTTACAACTACTCAGAAAAGAATTTGATCAGATGTCATTAGAATTCAGCAGCTTTTGCAAAAATTCCTTTGCCAATAAAATAGTTGTTTAGGAACTTATTTTCCCTATTTCTTATTACAAAGTCAATGGTAATACTGGAGAAAACTGACCAGATGAAATCTTAACTTTGCTTAGTATTTTTTCCTCTTCAGGGCCGGGATTTCAGCTGTTGTGACCTTTACTTGGAGGTCTTCCATTCATGCAATAACCAGCTATTTCACTAGTGAGATCTAGTGTAAGTTGTATTTGTCCACTTCATTAAAGAAAAATATCTAATGGTTTAATACCACCAGCAAAATTGTAAAAGTCATCTTTTCTTTATCTATGGTATTCATGTATCAATAAAATATTTTACTAACTTAAAATCAAAACAGGCATTGTGTGTACTCTGGATTGACAGCCTAAAAACCAAATTAATATACCATCATCCAAACTTTCTTATGGAATGAATAATGCACTGAAAAATAATTTTTTATTAATTCAATTTTAAAAAAGCTCCTTCAATATTTAATTTGTTTTGTGCAGATCTCAGTACCCTGAAACCAGAACAGAAGCAGCCTGTTTGATGCTAAGACTGTAACCCTGAGGAAAGACTAATGAAGGTGACATTTGTTTCCATGTCTAGTGAAGGCGATAACTTGTTTCCAGGTATTGGGAGTAGCTATTGAACAGAAAAAATGACTCCAGAAAATAAATATGTAAAACTTTTAGTCAGCCAATTACATGGCTCTAACTTCCAATACAGCAACAGGATGACAGGTCCATGTATTTGTGTTTCCTTCCTGAAGCAGTCCTCTGCCAAAATCTTTCTTTCCCAAATGTTAGTCTACATTTTTCTTCTGTTATAAAAAAGTATAATTTTGGAAAGGTTTGTTGATTGAATTTCTTGCAATTAACCGTGTTACATATATATTTATTAGAAAAGGATAAATAGAAAATATTTCAGTAGCCTGGAGTTTGCAGTAGTTTATAAAATAATTTGTGCTTCGAATGTAAACTGCTTCCCAACAGATGTAAAACTGTTGGAGTTTTTTAACCTCTCCTATAAGTATGTTTTTGAATTTTTGCAAGTGGATTAATCTATCTACATGACAAAGTGCTCAGGCATGTAAATACCTGTGACCTGCGCTGAATTAATCTACTGTGATTCAATACCAGAATTCAGCTGCAACTAATAAAGATTGATGGCAAAATGAAAGTTTCTGATCCACCTAATGAGCTTATTGGTGCATTTAGAACTATCCATGTGGAAAATCTTTTAACGTTTACATTGGGATATTTCTATTTGCAAACAGCAAGTCTGATGTTTACATTTGCAATTAAAAATGTTTTCGATACACAGGTTTTGTTCTGCAACTTCTGTTATTCTGTTTGAAATTGTCTGATAGTTTTTCATGATAATTTTAATTTCTTCTTGCTTAAAATGTTTGGCTTACTTAAAAAAAAGATTATAAGGGTAAAACATATGTTTAAAGACATAATTATTGAAAAAAAAATCTGTTTCACTAACTTAACATGAATCATTTTAGTCAGTATTAATTACAGAGAAATTGAGATGCACACTTTTCATGTTTAACTAAAGAATAGAACAGGAGTTACATGCCTATTGCTTTCTTATGCTTAAGTGTGGTTGGGACTGAATTTGCTCAATTGCAGCAGAAACATTCCTGCATATTCTGAACTGCCAGATGTGGTAAAAATCCTTATCCCAGTGATGTGTGATAAAGTGTCATGTATCTGGTAAAAGCTGCATCTTTTTTTTTTTTTTTTCTGCGCTGCTAATCACACGAGGATTTGGAGTAAAAAGTTTTTAGGCAAACCATTAGATCCAGGAGGACAGATGGAGGAGGAAGAACCACTTATGGAAATGACTGAAGATAGTAGGACTTTGAGGAAAAAGATGTTGCATGGAGGAGCAGAGATTTCAGGAGCCAGAGGTTAGCACAGAACAGTACAATAGGGATCAAAGCTTTGATTCTTGAAGCAGTAGCTGCCAACGTGCAACCTCCTGTTAAAGTGAATGGATATAGGACAAGCAATAGACCTTAATTCAGCTTACCACATGCACAGATTGAACTCCTGTTTTTAAAGGTAGGCAGCAGACAGTATTTCAGACTTCCATCTGCAGAGGGGTGGATGCTGTGACTTAGGAAACTGGAAGCTCTTGGGTCAAGCCTTTCAGGCTGGAAGCTGAAGGCCAGGCAGGCAAGGAAGCCTGGGCAAGTCAGGTGGTCTGTATTTGTCTAATCCAAACCAAATTTTTCATCCTGTTTGTAAAGTTCACATTTCTTCTACAAATTAAAGGCACAGTGAATGCTTAAAAGTTGTCCCTGTATGAAAAAAGTGTGTGAAGTGGATGAACCTATATAAGTGTAGTGTCCTTGTGGATGGAACCTGGCCAGATGCCAGGTGCCCACCAAAGCTGCTCCATCACTTCCATCCCCAGCTGGGCAAAGGAGAAAAAAAATGTAACAAAAGACTAGTCCTTTTCATTGCAGATTCAGCAACAGCATATGCAAAGCTGAGTATATACTGAGTATATACTGCCAAAGCTGACAAAATTTAGTATATTGAATTTAGTTTAGTTCAGTTTTGTTTTTTTTTTTTCTGAAAAACTTGCTCAGTGTTTCTTCTGCTTCATTCATTAATAACAGCTCATTTTAGTATATAAAGCTGCATATTTTGATCTGATGTACACAGATATGATATAGATGTGTAAATAACTTGTGTGTATGGGTGCATTAGCTCAGTTGGTTAGTTCACAATGCTAATTACACCAGGGTTGTGGGTTTTATCCCCATATAGGCCATTTACTGAAGTGTTGCACTTGATCTATGTGAGTCCCTTCCAAGTCATAAAATTCCATGATTCTGTGAAATTCCAAAGCCTCACTCTCATCTCTTTCCTACATTTCTCCTGAGAATCAAACCTTAGAGGTTTCTCTTCCCCTTTATCCCACTGCTTTGAGAAATCTGCTCAGCATTTTACCTTATTCAACAGGAGTGAAGAGCTATGAGCCTGCAGCAATCAGAAGTGTGATTGCAGCAGTGGTAATCTAGATCAAAACTAGCTCTGGCAGTAAGTACACATTATATGGGCTAACCCCAAAACCTGACTACTTTTGGGGTTATGCAGCCTGTAGGGACGATGTGGCTCATTCAGGTGACCACAGCTGCCATGTGGACTGAGCAAAGGTGACTTGAGAACTTGTGCAAACGTACAAAGATACCACAGCTCATCTGGCCAAAAGCTCTACATGCTTGCTTTTTTGTTCTCTAATGCAGTGATGTGGAAACAGAACAACAGGTAGGTCCTACATCAGACATGATGCTGCTATTTCTTTCTACTGTTTTAGCTGAAACAAGAACTTTTAAGAAAATATACTGTAATGTATGTGGTGTAGCTTGTCTGTTTACCTCACTCACTCCCCTTTGTCTCAATAGATATTTGCATATAAATTGCTTGGAAGAATATATTAGCAACAAAGAGTGGTGGAAAAAGAAATTTGAATGAATTGTAAATCCACCAGAGCTTTTTTCCAGTCTTAGAAATTTATATATAAAATGAAATTTCACAAAATGCAGTTCCTTTAAGTTGCCAGTACTCCTGCATTGGAAAATTATATCACTGTTGTAGAAATAAAATACCACTGAAAGCAGCATAATTAATAAAACAGGAAAAAAGTTCTCCTCATTCTGAGTTGGTAGTTCAGTATTTATAAATCTAACTAAATAGTTATTGAAAGGTAAAGCAGATTGCTGCCATGTTGATTCAGTTAAGAAAAAAAGAGTGAAAAAGCAGCATGCAAGAGCAAAATGTTGAAAAAAAATGAAACTGGGTTCAGAGAGAATCTGAGGAATATAAACTGACATTGCACAGTCTGAGTGAAAAAAAGCCCTGTTGAGGCAAACAATACAGGCAAAAGCAGAATTGTGCATGAGCATATATAATGACACACTGTATTTCAAACAACTTTTTCCAAATTTTTCAGCTTTTTTATATATACCATACACATGAGATTTGTTAAAAAAGATGTTAGAAGACTTAGAGTGAGATAGAAATAAACAATTCCAGATAATTTCTATAGTCAGGCAATCAGTGAAGAAAACAAAAGAAGAGAAACATAGATCAGCAGCAACTAAAAAATAATTCATGATTTACAAAAAACAGAAGGTAAAAAGAGGAGGAAATGTTTTATAAGGTCTTGATTTTTGTTTCATGTACTACATGAAAGGATTGATAATTTTTTTCAATAACTAGTCTTAAAATATATATTTTATATATATTATATATATTGTTAATAGATACTTGTTATTTGTTTATAATGTATATTACAATATATGTCTATCTTATGAAAATAAATAAATACTTCCTAGTTTTCTTTGCTGCTTGTTTGCCTTTTTGAGATACTTGGATTCATTTGAATATATGTAGTTCAATACTAGCCCATTGAAAGACGTGAAACCTTTTCTTTAAATGAAATCAAAATGAACCCATCTCCACTAACTATGCATGTCCAAGTGCTTAAATTTCAAATAGAAAAAAAATCTCTTGATGTTGTAAAAATCTGAATAAAAGGTAAGAATTTTGAGTGTGTTATTTTTAATTTGAAGAAAATGAAGATGTGTTACCTGAATGATTACAATTTTGTTAGCCAGCATTAATGTGAGGTCAATGGCTACTTGGACTTGACAACTAAAGATGTAAAAACAAACAAACAAAAAGCAAAACAAAACAAACAAACAAAACACACACACACACACAAAAAAAAAAACTTAAAAAACTGCCAAAAAACATCTATAAAATCAATCATGACAAGCTAGATTTAGCTACTGCTTTATTCTGCCTATTTTTTGAAAGATACTGAAGATCACCTGGAAACGGTAATAGTGTTTACAGACTGTAGTGGGAACTGCAGGGCGTTTTGTTTGGGACCACAAAATATTTTGGTCATATTGTGTGCATTTAGAGTTGTACTTATCCTACCGCAAAATCGATTTTGTCACCTGAAATCCTTAAGCAATAAGATCTCTAATCAGTTGTTTCAGGGCCTGGTTGCACTTGCCAGACCATTTTAATAAATACCCTGGGAAAATCCCAGTACATGTGACAACACAAAGAATCATGCCTTACTAAGGAATGCTCCCAAATATCTAATGGATAGGAAGAAAACACACCACTCAGTCTATCTCTTCTCTTCAAGAAGGCTGAAGAGGGACTTTTTTTATGAGGGCAGTGACAGGACAAGAGGAAGTGGCTTTAAACTGAAAGAGGCTGATTTTAGATTAGATATTAGGAAGAAATTCTTTACTCTAAGTGTGTTGAGACAGTGGAACAGGTTACCCAGGGAAGTTGTGGATGCGCCATCCCTGGAAATGTTCAAGGCCAGGTTGGATGGAGATCTGAGCTACCTAGTCTAGTGTTGGTCCATTGCAGGGGTTATTGGAAACAGATGATCTTTAAGGTCCTTTCCAACCCAAACCAATCTATTATTTTGTGATTCACCCCCAGCCAGTACATTAGTGTCATCAAAGAAACTAGGCACAAATCATTTTTGGTAAGGGACTTTTCTTGTGGAATGTAATTTTTGGTAATCTGATTATCACAGGTAGCAGACTATACTATCAAAAATGTGTTCCTGTTTTACTACAGCATTAAAGAGACAAGATTCAGATTTCTGGTTGAGATGGCAAGCATACATGTACATTTTTGAACTTTTGGAAAATTACAGAGTAAGCATACGTGTGCTAGGTAGATCAGACAGAAAATTATCAGAAGGCAGCATTCAGCATGTTGAGATGGCTGTGAAGAGCAATAGATGAAAATATAACAAAATTCCCTTTAGAGAGTGAGGATTTCTGTTATACTTTCTATCCTTCTATCAGATAAGATTATGATAGTTCTGTTACTTAGATTCACTTTTCCTATTTGGCAAGACAGTCAAAGTCAAATTCAAAGAGAAAATGAGGGACAAAAGGAAATACAGAAGACATAGAAGGACATACATGTTTATATCTTCAGTCTATCAGGGCCTTGACAACAGGCTGGCAACAGATTTGCTTATATACTTTGGTTCCTCCTCCATTTTCCTCAACCTGAGATATTTTGTTTGAGCTTTTTTCTTCTTATATTGAGACAGAATTCATCTACTCCTGTGCTGCCTGTTAAACAGTCAGAGTTTTATTTTTTCCTAGTGAAGAAGAAGCAGAAGAACAGAAAAAAATTCACAAGTGGAGCAAGGGCAAAGCAGATCCCACAGGATTCTCAGCAGGGCTTCAATTAGTTCAGCACTACTGTGTGCTGCCCATTTTTAGTCCTGTTAGAGCATCAAATTGCTGATCATGGAGGTCTTTAAACCATAAAGCTAGAATTTGCAGAGAAATGCAGAAGCCTAATAATCTTTCTCTTCTCAGAAGTATTTTTCCAAAATTTTCTTCATGTTCTGCCACATCTAAGTGCCCTTTTTTCAGCCTGTTTAAGAGGTGATGGATGAGACATGAGCCCCAAACTTCTATTATAGTTAGCTGTAGGTCTTTTGTGCCAGTTATTGTAATCGGTTACTTTTCTTTTGCATCTTCTCTATATCTTTGCATTGTTGCATTGTTCTCACAATGAACACTTTATACGAAAAAATTCACGAGATTTTTTTTTTTGTTTGTTTCATCCTCTGTCCATGTCAAACTAATTTTTTGGCATAGGTTGTTAGCCTCCCTTAATAAAAGGCATTTCTGTATTCTATGCAGGAATAACTCTCTGGCCCTGAGACGTACTCTTCATGTACCTTGCCAGCAGGAAGGAAGAGACTTTGTGCGCTGACATGCTGCCTGATCTCCTACATAATGAAAATGCAGCAAACCTGCTCGAACTGAAAGGAAATGAAGAATGACAAAAGGGATGCTGTTATGTAAAAGCCTCTTAGCTTTTAAATGTCACTTTCAGTTGTCATGATGAAATTCTGAATAAAGGAGGAAAACAAAAGACCTCTAACTAGGGCATACAGAAAGTATTGCACATTCGGATTGAGTTTCTGCAGTGTTGATGCCAAGGTCCAATATTAGGAGGGCAGTTGCACTACTGGGAGATGCTATCCTCCAGATAAGATATTAAAATGATTTCCCATCTGCTTATTTTTAACATCACTTTGAGATGATAAAGATCTCATGATACTGGCTCGAGGGACATGATGGTAGTGGTGTTAGAAAGGATAGGGAATAGGGAATAACTTTGCTTCCAGCTGGAAAAATCATCCTTTGTTAAATGTTATCATTACAAATTAATTGGCAGTGTAACAAACATTCATGACTATACAGCATGCAAGATGTTAGACAGGACAGACTGGTGACCATTCTGGTCTGTGTAATAGAGTGTACTAAAGCTGTTTAATTGTGAATTTCACCTGTGTAAGTGAAGCAGAATCACCTTTCCTTGAGTACACTACTTCTTGCTTTAACAACAAATTCTACATTAAATCAGGTAGAGTTTAGCAAGAACAAAGAAACGTTTTGAAGATAAGATGTGTATTTACATGCCTAGTGATGGACTTATGTGAATATTGTCAGATATTTCAGTCATCTGCTTTCTTAATACATTTCAGTAAAAATATACCAATTCAAACATATGAGCTGTATCTTGCAAGTATAAGCTATAATAACTGCAACAGAAATATAATTAACCACAGTCCCAAAAGATTATTTCCATGGTCTACCCAGGACTTTATGTTGCATGTAAAGCTTCTGAAATGGTACCTGTTACCTGCAGATGCAGTCCAGTGGGTAGGTGTTGAGACAGCATGTCAGAACTCTGTTACTTAGGCGCAGGGTCTCAGATAGCAAGGATACACAACTGTTTTGAGTATTCAGCCTGGAGAGGCAAATGTTGCCTTTCAACTCCCCAGTTAACAAAGTCACATTCACTGTATCAAAGTTCAAGGCAGAGGATGAGAGAAGGGAGAATATACAGTAAATATCATGAAAGGGTGCATCAGACTGGAAATACAGAGAGAGGCTCTAATATGCAAAGGGAGACAGAAAGTAAGAACCAGTCATACACTGGAAACAGGACAGCAGACAGAAGTAGCAGCCGGGTACTTTCCACAAAATTATTTTTTAATTCATTATTGTCTTCTGTTGGAACTCAAACAAGAGTTGCAATTTAGTAGTAATGCCCTTCCTAATAAAGTTAACATGTTCACTTTTAGCTTACTGCTTCTAAGAAACCAGAAAGTTAAAGAAAAGTGCATTAAGCATGTCCAGAGAAAAGAAAGGTGGTTGTTCAGCTGTAATCTTTTATATATTTTGATGATTAAAGCCAGGTTTTTAGTCTTTGGTTTTGCATATTTGAATTGAATCTTAGCAATGCTGCTGTTATATATATGTGTGCTACCTGGAAACAGCATGACCATACACTTATACATTGTACAATGAAAACAATGAAAAAAAAAAAGTGAAAAAATTTTTACAGTGAAAATTTAATTACACAGTGGTCTAAGTATTTATAAAAAAATCAATGTTTTAAACTGTCTATTATAATTTCAGGTTATTAAGTGTACTTACTAAATTTTGATGAATGTTAACAGTTAATAATATATGATATATAGCTGCATTAATTTTAAAGGATAATCCTGCAAAATCAAGACCACAATAAATAACTCACATTAAATGAGTCCTTAAATGCAAAAATGTGCTTATTACTTCCATGGATTTGTATGTTGATTGAACTACAACTTCATAAACACTTTTTTAGTACTTTGTATTATCTTCATGCTGGGAAAGATGTATGGGTAAGTCATTGATCTGTAACTCGTGTAAATTATTTAAAAGGAGTCATTTAATTGCAAAATGTAAATGTAAATATTGGTTTGTAGGTCCATGAAACAGAATGAGGTCCTATTTATGAGGCAGTCATTTTTTAAACAAGAAAAGTCTCAAAAATATGAATCAAAACACAGAACAATGTCCCAAATTAACTACCTTCTGTAGAGGTTAAGTACCAATGAAGACTTCAGATGTAATCTCAGAAACATACAAGATTAAAGTTATTATTCTAGAAAATAAGAGGCATTTTTAGTTAAGATAGGCATTTGGAGCAGGAGTTGATCTCCCACTAAATCCTAGCAAAACTGAATTAATATTTGTGAAAAACATATCAAATGAACGAAAGGGTTGCTTCTGTCTTTAAATAGATTCTGAAATACTCAAAGTGATAATTACCAGCATATACATAAAATTATGATTTAGAAGCTGAAGAAGTACAGAATATACAGAATTCTTCTGTATATTCACTAGCAGAGTCTCTATTCAAAATGTCACTGTGAGCCATGGAATATAAATAGCAGCTGAAATGTCAATCTATCCAAATACATGATCACGAAAGATTAGATTCATAGGATTGTTGAATATCCTGAGCTGGAAAGGACACAAGAGTTATCAAGTCCAATTCAAAACTCCACTGAGGAAAATCTAAAAGTTAAACCATATATGTAAGAATGTTATCCAAATGCTTCTTGACCAGTGAGAAGCTAGAGGGCCATGACTACTTACCTGCGGAGTTTTTTCTGATTGTTCATACTTTCTGCGAAGAACTTTTTCTCAATGTCCTATTTGAACTCTTCCTGACACAGTTTTGAGCCTTCCCCTTGTGGCCTATTACCAAACACCAGAAAGATCAGCACCTCCCACTCCACTCTGTCAATACCTTGTTTTGATAGACAGCAAAGAGGTGACCCCTCAGTCTCCTTTCCTCTGAGTTGAACAAACCTGTATCCTCAGCCACCCCCCATAAGTCATGCCCTTTAGTCCTTTCATCATCTTTGTTGCTTTTCTTAGGAGAGAACAATAATATAAAGATTAGGTTGGTGAACTGAGAATTCAAGGTTTATGTGTATTTTTTCTTTATGAATGGTTACTTTATTATACAATCTTTCTCAGAACTCATCTCCCACAACTTAAGATACATACTTAGACGTGTACCATATCAACTCCTGAATTATCAACTCCTGAATTATTCACCTATATTCTTTTTCCTGATCAGTGGATAAGAGAAGGAACTTGAGGTAAAAACAATCTCACCAAAATTAATCTGAGCTTCTGGTTCATGATTTTGTTTTTTCACTGGAAATACTTTTTTTTCTCTTCACTGATTAAAAAGAATATTCAGTGTCTAGAAAAGATATGAACATCTGTCCTATAAACATGTATAGGAAGGTAAATACCATCCCAACATTATACTCCAAGCCTATAATTTAATCTCCATAAGATTGTAAATACCAGTATCAGGGCTACTAAATAAGAGTCCAGATCAGTAGTGAATCTACCAGCTGAATTTCCCACTGTTGGGAAAATGAGGAGCATCACTAATAGAACAGGGAAGGATTTTATTCCCTTGCTATCCAGAAACATTTTAGTTCTGTTAATTACTCAACCAAATTATTTTTGCAATTTATTGACTTCATAGCATCATGAGTTTAATGTCTAGCATGAACTTTTACAGTAAATCAAAACTTAATTTAGCTAGATTAAGTTGTAGGAATCACAGAATTTCATCCAGCAACTCCTGCATCAGGCTCATGATTTATATGAACCCTACACCTCTTGGAAACTCCATCCATATCACTTATAAAATAGAGGCATTTTCTTTTCACCAAATCACATTTAATTTTCAATTATGGTGGTGTTAAATATGTACCTAAATTATCTTTTCAATATGTGCAGAAAATAAAAAGATTATGGAGCCAGACTCCACTCAATGCTACACAATCTATGGATGAGAAAAATTGGCTATAAGCTATGGACATGTTGAATATAAGAAGAAAAACTGCAGAGTAAATGGGTAGGGCTGGAACAGGATGCTTAATAAGCCTGTGAAACCTTCACCCTCAGGGACTTTCAAATTTGAGTGTTCAAGGCCTTGCTCAAAGTGATCTTAATTTAAAATTAGTACTGCTCTGAGCAAGAGAACAGTCTAGATAACCTCTGGAGGTCCCTTCCGACCTAAATGATTATACCAATCTATGATTTTAAGAGGTGATTCTTGTTTGTCTTCTGAATTATCTATGTTCCAATCACTGGCAATTTTAAGGTGTTCAAGCTCTGTCTCCTATCAGAATTGGTTTTTCCAATGTATGAACTTGTAGACAATGACTTCATAATCTTATCTGGGGTATATTTTGCTAGTTTCCCAAATCTTGACCTTCTTCCATTGTAATTTTTCTCTATAATATTTTCATATATCAATCCCTTTTAAAGACAATCACCAAAAAAATGCATGTAGGCATGGTAGCAAAAGTCTCTCAAGTGTTGTTCACAAATACAGCCTCCTCCCTTCTATTTAATATTTTTCTAGTCATGCATTTAAAAACAAGCTCACCTACTTAGCTGTAGTGTTGCTCAGGGATCTTGTGTTCACTTAATTATTTACTAGTTCCTCTAAGTCCATCAGTTTTGCTAAACACCAGGATGTCATTTCTCATCCTGCAAGTGTGAGCTACACACTTTTTTCCTTGCTGCATGCCCTTTAATTTGGCTTTGTTAAATATACGCTGTCCAAAGAAAAGTAATTTCCTTCAGCAATATAATTTAGTTGAGTTGGTCTTTGCCCATTATTTCTTGTTCACTAATTATCCATTATCAGTAAATTTGATAAAATAATTGATGAAGAAGTTGAAAAGCAAGAGCTAACTTTTCAGAGTCATCTGATTATGCATCCTGTTGACACTGATACTTCATTTTTAATTACTTTCTAAAACATCTTTCATAGCTGATATTTAAGCTTCATTGATTTTGCATAGCAGTATCCTCACCAGAAGGAAGGAAGACAAGGAAAACAGCTTTATAGAAGGATAACTGGATTATGTCAATGCAGTCATCTGCTGCAGTTATCAACCAAAACTATTGTGTAAAAAAGAACCCACATTTGTTTGACAAGATACATTTTCCATGAGGCCATGTCAATTACCATTTTAATCTTTACAGACAAAGTAAGCCAAAGTGCCATCACTGTCAAAAACCCCAGCTTAATCATGTTATTTACCCCCCCTGAAATTGTTGGACCAGGTAACAAGCTTAAAAAAGAAAAAAAATCCCCATCTCAGTATCTCACAGAGACAGTTATCAAAGTGAGCATTGAAACATTATTGTCATAAACATGAGCTTTCCTTGCACTCCTTTGCTACTATGGATATTTCCAAATGATGAATGAGATGAACATTTTTTTGTAGCTCCTAAAATGTAGTGGCTCCATAAACATATGTCTATAATGGTGATGCTATTTTTTTTTTAATGTTTTTGTCCCCTTTCCATTCATTTATTCATTCATTGGGTGTGACAAGAAACATATGAAGAACATATTCTATTTTTTGAAGACATACAGCAACATTGCTTTTATTGTGTCAAATACAATTAATAGCAATGATTTAAGTATCTAAGATATTTACATATTAAACCCAGAAATGTGTATTTTATATCATTATTCATTTCTAGATTACTGAGACTGAAATGAATGACTTCTTGATTCATGGGGACAAAAGGGACAGCCTATCCTTCCCTTGACTTATTGGTATAACATTTCCATACCTGCTAATATGTAAAATAAAAAAAAAATATTGCTTCTGTGGTGTAGTGTCCAGTATTTCTGTCTGGGGTTATCTGGATTTGGGTTAAAATCACGTTAGTCTAGTGGTACATGTATGAATCCACTGCAGAGACTATGACTAGGTCACACCCCTCTCTTGGTCATGTACTGTAAAATGGATTTGCATATGTTCAGCAGCCACTTGATTGTGATGAAAAGAAGCCTAGACAGTAGCCTGAAAATTCCAGAAAAAAGGGCAGACTCACAATAAAAATGACAGACATGGCATGAATTTTCCGTTGTTTAGATTTAAAATTTCTTGAAGATTTTTCTTGTCTACGTACACACTTTATTTTGTTATTAAGTAGCTGGAGTCACAAACTGCCAATTTTACAGGACTTGTCTAAACTCCCTTTATTCTATATTTTGCAAACACCTCTGTTAATTAATATTTATATATTGGAATTGTTATCAAAGATAGGTAAAATATAAATGTACCAATCAGTCTAACAATCAAAGTATGAGCAAATAAAAAAATAAATTTGGTATAATTAATGTTTTTATTAGGTTTCCAGCATTTTTAAAGACAGGACTTTAAAAGGTTGCAGTGTCAAAAACAAATTAGGTACATAAAAAGAAGTATTCTAATTAACTACATATAAATCTGAACATTAATTTACATCTAATTATTTTATCCCTTTAAGTTCTGTGTAGCTTTGTAGGAAAAAAAAAAAAAAAAAAAAAAAAGGCTAAATTAACAGTGTATAATTTTATTGATGCCCTTTTCCATAAAGGGATAATTTGAATGAATTGCTGAGCTGGTGTATTAAGACACAACCGAACTAGAAGGCAGCCAGCTGACATTCTGTGAAGTTCATGTAATAGTATACATTAGGCTAAAGCAGCTACCAGATATATTATCCCAAAGCCTCTTGAAGCTCTTAACACTGGGTCTGCTGAGAATATGCAGCAGAAAATCAGACTACGTATTTTCAGGAAGCTACCTGGAATTTCTTGCTGAAATCTTGCTGAAATCTTGCTGAAATCTCACTGATTCTTTATTTTTCTTTTAATTATTGCTTGACTATTCCAGTAAATTGGTTTAATCTCACTGAAAATATATTTAAACTTTCTGGCCAGCACAGTAAATAATCATCAAAAGGCAATTGTTAACTAGTTTACCGGGTAAACCTGATGGCCAAGGGAGAAATCTGAACACATTATTAATTTGTTTTATGTGTATTCAATGCTGAGTAAAACATGGTTTTACTCCAGAAATACTCATAATCTGGACAGAGTAACATGGCAATAAAATCCAATGCTCTGTTTCAAATTAAAGAATTTATTGGAGTGACTTTATGAATATAACTTATTTTAAACCAACCAATAACTTAGGGTCAGTGTCACAGTTTAATTCCAGTAGGCAGCTGTCTAGATTTTGGCTGGGATAGAGTTAGATTTTTTCCTGGCACAGGGCTGTGTTTTGGATTCAGTATGGGAATAATGATGATAATATACTGATGCGTTGGTCGTGTCTGAGCAGTGATTACCACATATCAAGGACTTTTCAGTACTCTGCTAGTGAGGGAGGCACAGGGAGCTGGGAAGTGGCATGGGTGGGACAGCTGACCCAAACAAGCCAAAGTCAGACTGCACACTGCAGAATGTCATGTTCACCTTAAAAATGGAAAAATGGGCTAGAAGGCACCAATCACTGCTGGACAGGGATGGAGCATCAGTTGGCAGGTGGTGAACTCTATTGTGCATCACTCAATTTCTTGTGTTTTACCTTCCTCTCTCTCTCCTTTTCATTGCAAATATTCATAGTAGTAGTAGTAGTAGTAGTAGTAGTACACTATGGCACTTTGTTTTAATTATCAAACTGTTCATATATCAAGCCATGGCTCTTAATTTTGTTTTTTCCTGATTCTGCTGCACCTCCCACCAGGGGAGGGAAGAAGTGAGTGAGCAGCTGTCTCGTACTTAGTTCCTGGCTAGGTTAAATTATGGCAGCAACTAATCCCTGCACAGCCACTTGTTTGCTCCCCACAACAAGATGGGGTTAGATTCAGAATGGTAAAAATGAGAAAACTTGTGGTTTGAGATCATAAAGAGAGTCAAGAATAAAAAAAAAAAAAAAAAAAAAGAGAGGAAGAAAAGGAAACTAAAGGAAAATGGGTGATGCAAAAGAAAATAATTGCTCTGCACCAATCAACAGATACACAGCTAATTCCAGAGCAATGCCAGCCTGACAGCCTCCTCTCCCCAGTTTTATTGCTGAGTATGGTGTCATATGTTATGGGACATGTCTTGGGTCAGTTGGAGGTGTCTGTCCCAGCTGTGTCCCTCCCAATCCCTTGTGCACCCTCAGCCTCTGCGCTGGTGGGGTGGGGTGAGCAGCAGAAAAGGCTTTGACTCTGTGTAAGCCCTGCTCAGCAGTAATGAAAACATCCCTGTGTTACCAACATTCTGTTCAGCACAAATCATGGCCCCATATCAGGTACTGATATTTAACTCTGTCCAGTCAAAGCCAGCCCAGTCACTAAGTGCTTAAAGAGTGAAATATTATTTAAGTATTCATATTAGGAAGAGACATCACACTGACAGTTTCCAGGAAAAGATCCCACATACAACGATAAAAGAAAGAAAAGCTGTACTAAAGTATGATTTTTTTGCTGCAGAAAAAAAAAAAGTATGGCTTGCCCAAGCAAGAGGAATTTTACCTTTCAATTTCTAATGTGCACACCAGGTTTGTGCTGCTCTAGTATTAAAATCCACTCAGCAATGCCTGTCTGCAGGAACTGAACATTTGTAATTAAAAGGAGATTAAGGTAATTTACTACTCTCTTGTCTGCTGCCCACTAATTTTCTTTCAAAAGGAATAGCAGCACACTTCAGGGATCCAAGCACACTAACCACTTGGATGAAAAAAGGGCCCAGTAAATAGTATAAGTGGACATTATCAAATCTTTTCATACTAATTGAGTAATTGGATTGATCTGTTTCTTTCTAACAGTGACAAGGAAGGTAAAGCGTTCTGAGATTAGAGTTTCTCTGGGTTACCTTTTCAATCAAGGAGGGGATCTAGACTGCCAATGCCTTAATATTTTCAACAGGCACTTTTCATTTGTTCGTAAAAAATCCAGGGATTCATCTGACCTTGTGTGAATCCGTATCTGAGCTGAGCACTAAGCTCCTCACGCAGCAAGGAGCAATAAGCATTTTAGCAGGCAGTTCACTATGCACAGCACAATAATACAATTCATGCCCTAAAATTTTTTGTCTTCTTTTTTCTATGAATTTTAAAACAGGCTGACTAGGTCAAGTGCTGATATCTATACTGTGGTCGTCTAGATCAACATTCATAAGCTGATAGCTTTGCAATGGCATGTAAGGTGCCCTAGTGCACCTAAGGCGTTTACACAAGGCTCAAAAACATGATACAAGGCCTGTGGGAGATTCGTGTTATTCTCTAGTGATGGATGTAAGGCTGTAGTGGGAAGTACCCTTGACTTTGTATAAAATCCCCAACTGTCTAAGTTAGGTAGTCCAGTTCCACCTTTAGACATAGTGAATTCTGTTCATGTGACTGAACGTGTCATATTTTGAGCAATTAGCTTCTCTCTTCAGTGTTTCATAGCTCCTGTTACTTGTTAAAACACACAGCTGAAAAACTCTGATTCAATAACAACAGTATGTAAGTACTGTGGATGGTATGGTATAGCATACTAACAGGATTATTGTTTCAATTTTCAAAAAATCTAATTTTCCTATTGGAATAAACTGTTGAGCTTTGAAGTTTATCCACTGTGCTTTCACTCAAAACAGTGTGACATTGCTATTTTTTTATTATGAATGGCATTTGTGATTTTGTGTGACACTGACAGAAACCATGGGATAAATATTTTTCTTTTCCATTGGGATTTATCAGCTACTTAGCAACTGAAAAAACAGGAAGTAATCTACCTTCCATAGTCCATGCTTATTGTTCAGCCTGTTGGATAAATGAATGCATCTCTTGAAACACGTTAAAAAATTAATCACTTTTAGGATGCACAAGACAATACTAACTCCAGTAATGCATGCATTCCTTTGGCATAGATTACTGTATAATATTTAAAGACAGCTGTTTCTCCAAAGGCAGAGATGGTAGGACAGATGGATAAGCAGAGGGGTGGCAAATTCCTCAGAGGACTTTATCAACTGCTTGCCATATTCAAAAGGTAGAAGACAATAATTTACAGTGTACCAGAGCTTATATTAAATAGTCAGTGTAAATAGTTTGACTTGTTAAGCTGTTCAAGTTTTCTAATACTGGCATTAATACACTTGCTGTCCTCTTCTGCTGAGGGAATTAATTTCAATATATATGCTTTAATATCTGAAAAATGCTATTTCAAGGGTACCAGTCTCCATCTCTGCAATAAAAAACAATCAAATAATAATTTAAAGAAGTCCACATGACAGCACAAGACCTTGTAAATAGCACAAGTCCATGTTATATCCTTTCATATAATTTCTATTTCTGCCCATGTGGCAAACCTTTTGCAATTTATCAGCTGCTATTTGTGTCATTATATGAAGTAGAAGATTGAATGGGCCAGACTTTTTGTGCTGAGAGTTTTCTCACCAAAGACTGGGGTTTCAATATAAAATTGTAGTTTATAAGCAAGTAAACAAGCAAATGTGATATGCTGCAAAATTGCAGAGTATTTATTTGTGACATAAGTTTATTATTCTTCAGCTATATACAAAATAGGTACTTCTTTATTCAGTGTCTCCTTATTAAAGAAGCTCAGTGGGTTTTCCCTCTTACTTAAACTATGATTCATGAAGTCACCCTAGTTACTGCATAGAGGTAAATAAAGCTGTGCACAGAGGATATAAGCTACAAAGTACACACAAGAATCCAAACAATAGAGCAAATGCACATTACCACTCTAACACAGCCTCCCAGCACTCCATGCACTCATAAGTGTTTAAAATGATTGTGGCGTGCTTTAAAAAGCAAGCTATTTGAGACTAAATATAGATCATACATAGCGTGACGCCAGTTCAGTCTCAAAAAATTGAAATCATTCAGTTTTATTCTAGCTGTCTCTCAACATTTACACCTGAGAACAGATTTTTATTCCTTAAAACGAGGATGATAAATATTTACTGTATTTTTAAAATTATTTGGTTGCATTATTTCTCTAGAAATTGTGAGAGTTAAGAAATTTTTGCTTCTCAGTTATTGATTCCTTGTTCCAATCTTACAGCCCATGTTCATACTGGGTGTATTTGTGGCAGGATTTCCACTATATCTCTTTAAACAAAGGATCTGGAAATATGTTTTAAAATAAAAGCTAAGAATTCTCTTGCATTAGATGATTCCAGTGACTAAGAACTAAAAAAAAACCTAACTGTGACAAAAACTCCTTCTTTTTCAAGAGCTGTCAATATTGAGATAGGAAAATCTGTCCTTGGGGTAGAAAGAAGAATCCTACATGCATTTTTGCAATAGAGGTGCAAGAACCAAGTATAGATGAAGATACCCACCAGAAGGCCGAAAATAATTTATACTTTGAAGCCATTTCATACTTTTTGGAGGATTTGAAAAGGAACTCAGAGTTCTCCATCACTGGCACTTGACAGTTGCAGAGCACAGCTGAAAGTTCCTAAATACCCTTTGAGACACAGAGCAGTTAATGTAGCCTGGAATGAGGACACAGGGAAAAAGAAACACTAAGAAAGAGGAAAGAAGAACAACAGATGGCATAGCTGAAGTATAATCAGCAGCATAAACTGCAAGGGAAACAAACAAATCCCAAAGGCTGTGGGTAATAAATTTGCACAGTGGGGAACACAGAGTTCTGGAGAAACTTCAGTCAGAAAATAAACTGTGCATCAATCCAAAGCTTTCTGTTTAGTGCTAGTTGTCCTAGTAGATTTTCAACAAGCTTTAGAAAATTTTCCCCCTACAAGTCTCTTTTGGGATTGTAGGGACCTGCAGGAAGAGAAGACTTTCCCTGAAGCTTGAGGTTCCCTTGCAGAGCCATGTCAAAGTTCTGCAGACTGAAGAAGACCCATTGGTAGGGACTTAAAACACACTGTTGCCTGTCCCAAACACTGTTTAGGCCACTTTGCCTTGAGAAAAGCAGAGAATGGAGTGACAGGATGGTGCTGACTCCAGGCTGGGCAGAGGCAATGTCTGGCTGGCACATCCCGGGTAATGCATCCAGACAAAAATTCCCACTGTGGCAAACAGTGTGAAGAAGCAACGGCTCAGACACATATCACAGCCAAACAAAGATCACCCCGGGTTATGGGACAGATGGCATCTGCAGCCACTGAAGTTCTCTCAAATATGCCTCCATGGAACTTGCACTGTTCTAAGCCACTGTGACAGGAACTTGAGAAAAGATAAAGGTGGCACTATTGTCCAAATGTTAATAAAGCTGGGGGAGAAGGATGCATTACTGACAACGGACACAAAGAATACAGAATATATGGGCCACAGGGAAAGCCAACTCAGAAACTGTGTTGAAATCAACTCCCACTGAATAAAAGGTAATTCTGGCAGAAGCAGAGTGCTACCACCAACCACAAACCATGGACTAAAGAAACCTAATGACTAAAACACTCAAGAGGAAAACTCAGCATGGGAATAATCAGCAGCAGAAGTGAGGAAATCCTTTAACCAATAGAATAAGAGAAATGTGTAGGCAATGAGCATTAATTCCTTTGTTAAAATGTATAAATAGTGACAAACTTTGAACAACCTTGAGACTCCCACCAAGAACCACAGAGTAAGTTGAAGAGATCCACAAGGACCATGAATTCCAACACCTGGCCTGGCACAGCACAATCCCCAAGGATCAAATCATGCCAGAGAGTATTTTCCAAATGCTTCTTGAACTCAGTCAGATTTGGTGCTGGGAGCCTTTTCCAGTGCCCAACCACCCTCTGGGTGAAGAACCTTTTCCTAATATCCAACCTAAACCTCCCCTGACTCAGCCTCAGGTCCTCACATCTTGATTTTTAAGGTCTCTTCTAACCTAAATAATTCTATGATTCCATGATTTTCAAGATGGAGACAATGTGTTGGTTCAGGCTCAGCTGAGGATAGCTGTGCTTGGCATCAAATGTCTGTCTTCTGCTAAGCTCTGAGGCAATGACCTGGTACCACATAAGGTCATACATGATCAGCCATTTTTGAAAAAGGAGTTGCAAAGTTTAATCTAATTTCACAATGAGGGGATTTTCATGTGAAGCTTATTTTTCAATAGTGTGAGAAAAGACTCAGAGCAGGAATCTCTACCGGCATTTTTTTTTTCATTGTGGTAAGGTCATGGCTCCGCTGTTTGTAGTTTATACTTCAGTGCTAAAGAAAACACTATAATGATGTAAAACTGCAGGTGATAGGGACATACACGCAGACAAAATTTAGGCTGTGATTGTGGAGCTATTGAATGAGGTGACTACATCTCAGTCACCTCATGCTCATAGCATGATTAGGAAATGCACCCCAGAAGTAAAAGAACATTGTTGCTGTGGCTAGCATCATCTCAAGTTTGAGAGCTCACTTCTGAAGGCAACTAAGAATAAGCCCAGAGCAGGAAATATAGCTCAGCTAAAAAATAAACTAAGACCACTCAAAAATCCTGCATTAATCTGACTGCACTGAGCAGATTAATATAAACAAAGACAAGAAACATATTAAAAGGCAGTAAAGATAGAATAAATGGCCAGGCCATTAAGTGACAGAGCATAGACTTAGACATTAGAAACAAAATAATTGAAATCACAACTAATTTTGAGTGGACAAATTAGAGTGGGATTTATATGTTTTCTTCCAGCAAAAAAATTCGCAGAAGAATAGCTTCCCTACATTGTCTTCCAGTGAGGACAGAGAGGAATTGCTAGACTGCACAAATAATGGCAGTTGGGGCACAGGATATGAAAGAGACCAGACATCTCCAGATCAGCTTCCAATGGTCAAACAAGATTCCCTAACGACTCTCAACTTGCACTAGATGAATCCGCTGAAGCAAATGATTTAAGCCAAGATATCTATTTCAAGATGGGCTGAATGTCTACCTCCAACTTTTGTCATGTTGGATAAATTTGACCCCAGCTGATGGCTGATGGCTGCAATTTGGACTACTTCACATGCACACATCTGCATATAGACACATAGATATCTCAACATGGAGCTGAAGCCAGCCATGTAGGAGAGATCTGAGAGAGAGATGAGAGTAGGAGTGTAATTCAGTTATCTAAAACATCCATCTAGGGATTTACAGAGTAGCTGAGCCATTTGTAAGGTGCTGATATATGACAAAGTAAAAGAGATTTTCACCATTCTGGACTGGCAGATGGAGACCAGGTGAGTGCCTTGGGACATCCCAGTTGGTTCTAAATACCTATTTAGAAAACTGAATTTATTGTGAAGGTCTATGACATTGATACCTACATCTCCCCTAATCTCATGGATTGCTCTGGAAAACAGGGCCTGACACTTCTCAAGTGAAATTTATTCTTCTGAAGAAATGGCTAAATTGCTCACTGGTCTAAATTGGTTGCTGCTCTGAGCTATGAATGCTTCTACTTTCCTAATGGCTATAAAGCAAATTAAGATGATTTAAGGTAAAAGCAGATATTGAAAAAGAGATCAGCTGAATTGCAAGTTTTTACCCCAGGCTACAAGGGCATCACCACTAAATCTTAAGAAGAAATGGGGTATTTAGGGTCCACTTTCTGCACTGTTGAAATCAGTAAGGTTTTGGAGACTTAATTTAATAGGAACAAAATTAGAGTCTTATTTTAAATCAATATGAAAATCTTCATCAAAATGTCAAATAGTAAAACTGTTTAATAAATGCAAGTATACATATATATATTAAGAAGGTTATAGCACATATGTTGAGGTTATACACTTTTAATATCTTTGAAAAACAGGATTGAATAACAACAGTGTGGGCTTTGAGCTGGAATGTCTAGCAGTAGATGACAGTTGTACAAGTTCACTAAGTGGCAGAAAAGGCCCTTATGCCTGCAAATAGCCAATGCACTGCCGTTATCTAGAGATGAAAAAACCATGGGCACAGTGAGAAACTACACACCACTTAACTTAGCTCCAAAAAATGTGGGAAACAACTTTCAATGTTCAAAAGGATTTGCAGAAAATATACAGTAAAACACAAAGCCACCAAGGTCAAGTAGTGACAGGACAAGAAGTGACGGCTTTAAACTGAAAAAGGGTAGGCTTAGATTAGATATTTGGAAGAAATTCTTTACCTTGGGCATGGTGAGGCACTGGAACAGGTTTCCCGGAGAAGCTCTGGAAGCCCCATTCCTGGACATGTTCAAGACCAGACTGGATGGGGCTGGAGAAATCTGATCTAGTGGAAGATGCACTGGCTCATGGAGTAGGAGTTGGAACTAGATGATCTTTAAGGTCATATGAAATATTCTAGGATTCCATGAGTTTAAAGTGAATTAGTTTAAATTCAAGATCAACCAATCAAAATTTAAAAATGTATATAAAGCAGTGTTTTAGTATAGATTTAATGTTCCATTTAGAGCTAGTCCACAGTTCTCAATCATTTTTTTTTTACTGAAATTAGAGTTTTGACTAAACAAAATTAATTTTTCCAAACTCTCTTTTTTTTTCTTAAAAAGCCTAGGAAAATAAAGTTTCCAAAAATGTAAGGTGGGATTTATCTCACTTAGCTCTAGAACTTTATAGCATGAATGTGTTCACCTAAGCCAATTACCTTTAGCTTCCTTTTTAACAAATTTTTGACATCTACTGTAGAAGGAGATGAATTGCACCTCAGAAAACCTGTTTTTCTGTATTATTCAATTAAAACATCATATGGCAGGCTCAGATGCAAAATCACACTGCTTATATATATACATATATATACACATATATATATATATAAAATATATATATGATAAAATTATTCCCATTCCAGGCTTCTAAAAGCACCCCAACAACAAAAAGATAACCCTGAAACATTTAGTAACTCAAGTGCATGTTCTCCCATGCTTCTGTGCCTGACACTCCCTTACTAGTCTCCCTGCCCATCTGTGTCTGTGCAATCTCCACATGTGCTGCTTCACCTTTCCAAAAGAGAGAACAGGACTCATAACTGACAGTACAAAGTGACTAACTAATATATCTACATTTTTCCCTTGGGAGGAACGTATTTTCTGTCTCAGTTTAACTGACCATCTTTCTGTTCAGAATAGTTCACTTTCCATTTTCTTAGCAGGATTTTGTATTTCAGTATAACTCCAATGCTCAGTATGAGGAATGAAAAGAAAAAAGAAAAATCAACCCCAAATTTCCTTCCTTGCATTCCTAAAATCAGAGGTATACCAATTAGAAACACTGTGATGGTGTCTGGAATCACCAGCCCAAATAGAAAGTTTGTATCCTTAGGTTTGGTGGGTCTGAACCTCAGGCTGAAGCGTAGATTGGTGTGGAAGAAGAAAGAGTGACTCTCACGTGGGTTGAAGATAGATGTTTATTGCTCCAGAGAGAGAGCCGGAGAGTCCCCTGGGTTTCTGGTTTCAGCTTTTGTATCAGGAGCATGGGGAAGGGCAAGGGTAAGCCATAACCAATACCAGGTAAGGAGGGAGTGACAAGACAGAAGGACAATACACAGGACATCTGATACATGATAGAGGGTTGAGATGCTAAAGGCTTTGCCATTCATGTTAGCCATTCCCACCCAGAATGGTTCAGGTTTCTGGACAGGGACACAGAATGGTTGGCACACCCACCACCAGGGAAAAACCAAAAACTTAGTAGGGCAGGGGGTAATTTAGACTGCACTATTGTTAAATGCACTGCAACAAAACACCAGTTCTTGGAAACATTAATGCTGCTGTTGAGTTGCTTTTGGACCCATAGAGCAATCTGACAAGAGAAAATGAGATCTTGAAAGATGAGCTAAAGTTAGAGACTTTCTCTTAGTTATGAGAAGCAGAGATAGTTGTCTCTGAGAAACATATCTTTAAACTTTTATGGAAGTGTCAGAAACCACTTTTTCAGTCACTGTCACACAGTCAAAAGAGGAAGTCTGTATAAGACTGAAGCAAAGGAGAGCCAAACATATAAAGCAAATATACCTAACATTTACATTTCTGTTCTGAAGTCAAAATCTGAAGAAGCCTGCATAGTTCATTTCCAAACAAATAGCTAGCTGCTTTCTTACCATTATATGGAAAGTCTCACAGGAGAGACACAGTATTTCCAGGAATAAAATTTATAATCAGAATTTACTTCATGAGCATGATTCTACCATGAGACTTCCATATATAAACAGCAGAGGAAAAAAACTTTCTAGTTCATCAAAAAACACCTGTGCAATCATGGTAAAAATAGAAGGAGTTTTTTTTAGACATGTACCGAACAATTTTTGATACTTTTTCAACTGCACTTTAATTTTTATTTATTTTTTTTTTAAATACATGTTTGGATGTGTTTCAAAGTTTAGAAAGATACTGTCAATGAGCATTTCTCACAGGTGTATTTAGTGTCACTCATTTCATGGCCTGAAATCACAAACTGTTCAAATGAATCTGTTGCTGATGTTACAGAATTGTGCCAAATGAATGATCACATATTTTATTTGCCCACAGAACCTTGTATCTCCCATAATAATCTTGCCAATCCACCTTTGGCAGTTGTGGATTGATGTTAAAAAGCAGGGACACCAGTACAGACTAAGAATAATGATTTTAAGGTGATATATAATTGAGGTGTTATAGCAGTCTATAAAGATTTTCCAATGGTTCAAAATGGTTCAAGGAAGATAAAGCAATGATCTTGCAACCTATTTACACTTGCAACACCTGCTAGTAGACTTAGAATAATATAATTTCAGACTTGTCTTTGTTAGTTTTGTGTGTGGTTAATTTGAATTAATTTCTGTCATTAAAGAAAAAGGCCAACACCCCCCTTCACACCACACATCAATCAGCTATTGGATTTCATAGGAAGGAAAGCCCTGAATTGAAGACATGGTTCATTTTTTACATTTCAGTCTGAAGAAGAGATGTTTTACCACACTGTAGATTCTGACCTCACAAAAACATAAAACTGAGTTTGAATTAAGATTTCCTTTTCTTTTTCTCTTCCTTTTCTTAAGTTAAGCCTTCTGTCAGAGATAGTCCCATATCAAGGAAATATTGGATAAATATTTCCAACATGTCTTAGAGTTAACTATTGTGAGCAACAAACATCACTGTAAAATGTGTATGATTTGTGACATTACAACTGTTTTCCATTCAAAACAATAGCATTTTAAATATTGAAAGCCAAAATATTCCACCGTACTGAAAATGCATCTTTATAGAAAAGAATCTTTTCCTAAGTTAGCAAGAAGAAAAAAACCACGTAAATAACCTCTAACAACTGAAACTCCTGCCCAGAAACTCTGCAAATCTAGACACTCTTTAAAGAACATCCATGATGATTGTAGTCGCTTTATACTTCCTCTGCTGCTAAATCAAAGAAATTATAACTTATTTATATATATGCAAGCCTGCAGCAAGATCTTTCTCTTGCCATAATATCACCTGCCAGGACTACTTTTCTACTTTAGGCACCCTGTTTAAATTTTATTGGGATAAAACCAATGCTCAAGCAAGAGATTCTGCTGCAGATACTTTTGCTATGCAGCTCTAAGTTTGCTTTTCACTTCTATTTACCTATCTGGGCACCTTCCAGTCCTCACCCTTTTAGAGAACTGTCCACTTTTCACCTTGTATTGCAGTACATTAGGGAACTAAAATTTATTGTGTGTATCATGCAAGTTGCATATTTTTTCACATCAACAAATGCATTTTAACAATGCACCCTACAGATATGATCATGGCTTGCACCATGAAAATCTGTAGTTCACAACATATATGCCTGTTAATGTCAGTAAACATACGTTCAGGAAAAACAAATAAATTTTATTAATTTTTAATTAAGTCATTAAATTTCTGTATCCATACCAGAAAAGACCTGGGTGCAAATGAGATTAAAGCCTCTCTGAATGAACACAGAATATGGATTTATTCGAGACAGCTTTTCCAGTGCTCTTTTTCTCCCTATGAGGTATTTCAACAAGTACAGTGCTAGAAAAAGAATAGTAAAATGAAGACCTGGAATTGCAACACTGAAGGAACAATGACCTATGATGGATAACCAGAAGCTTTGTATCTACTGCCTTTTTGTTGGTCTGTTACTTGGCTTTCTTTGTTGTCTTCTGCAATTGGAAAAATAAAAGAGAAGGAAAAGTGAATGTCCAAGCCAAGCACTCTGAAGTTCTCTAAAAATTCAGATGTGTTTCTTCTGATGAAGAATATGCCTTGTGGCCAGTAAGTGTTCCTCTGTAAAGAAGTCTGTCTCCGGCTGTAAGGAGAAACAAGGTATCAGCGCTGGAAGGCTGATGTCAATAGGCTGTGTGGGAGCAGTGCTGTGCAAAGGAGTAACAAGATATCAGTTGTGTAATATGCAGACATTTCTTCTCTTAACCTTTCTCAGTTGATGCCTTGTAGCTCTTGCCCATGGGATGCTGTTGTGGGGTGTTGTGCTCTGTTCACCCAAGAGCTTGAGATGAATGCTGGTTGGAAGGAGCTCAAACCTGGGGGGTGTCTGGCATTCCACTTGGCTTGGCTGCACCAGCTCCCTGGATTGCTAATTAGAATATGACTCTGTTAATCATGCATATATATTTGGGTGAGAAAGTATGAAAATCTTTTGCTGACATGGTCTCATGTACTCATTTGCTCATTTTGCTAAAGAAAAAAATTAACTGTGATGTTATTTGGTGGCCTTTTCCCTTCATTGGATCATGAAACATAATGATAACCTAGAAATAACTCGGATTTTTTTTTTTTTTTTTTTTTTAATGGAATGTTTGCCATTACACTCAGTGATACAATCTGTAGTGAAAAGTGTACTCTAGAAAACATCCTGAACATCTGATAAATAACAAATGGTCCACGCCCAGGGTCATTTCATTTTCTGTGCTAAATTAAGAACACTGCTTCACCCCGCTTCTTTTAATAGAGATCAGTAAGGGATTATCCACTACAAAAGCTCAAATGTGTAGACTTTCTGATCTTTTTGTTTCATGTACTTTAAGCTGTCTAAAGATTGTGCCCATCCTAGACTGAGATGTTCAAATAGAGTGTAATTAAAAAGTGGCTCTGAGTGCAGCTAAAATCAATGCCTGGACATAAGGGGTTGGCTTTTTTACTCTCAGCATACCCTCTTAAATATTCTTAAAGCTAAAGCAATCACTCGTGGAAACTGGATGTTTTTTCTTTGCTGCCCCAAAGGTAATATGAAAGATGAAAGAAAGAAGAATGAAACAGTATGACTATTTAAATCCCTCATCTTTCCCATGGAGGCACTGGAAAGTCAGGATGAACTTAAGTGCCATAAATTTAAAAAAAATCAGTGGACATTTAAAACTCTTTGAAGGGTTGATGCTCCTTTGAGGCAGAGTGGTGAGTAGTGCAGTTGAAGAGGAATGAGGAGATCTGGCTTCCCTACAAGGAGGGTTGCCTGTTTCCCTATGAACATATAGCTTTGGTTATAATAATACTTCAGTATTATTTTGATGTAATGAAAATTAAAATAGTCCTCTACATTTTCCTAGCTGTTGTGTGCAGACTGAAAAACAGAAGACAAAGGCTAAATTTTATTGCAATTTGTATGAATATCTGCAAGTCTTTATACATCTGTGTATATGCGTAATGTATATACACCTGTGTATCTGTGTAATACGCTGTGTATCTTCAAAAATAGATAGTAACTCATGTTAATAGGTGACAGACTGAGGATAATGCAAAAGGAATGTAGGAAAAAGCTTGTTGATTGCATCCCAAAGGCTGTAGCCACAGTAAGAAGTGAGTCCTGAAAGAATTTGGTCATCTGCCTTTCAGTAGTTAAAGGCAAAGCACAGTCTTTAAGCTTGGATGTCCTAGAAAAAGCATTTAAAATAATGAAAGATACCTAGATTTCTTCTGCCACCTTGGATTTGACTTGTGAGAGCAGGAAATTCAATTACCAATTCAGTGTTTTGGTTTACTATTCTGTGACTCTCCATCTTCTCTTTGTATTGAGATTGTTCCACACATGACAATAGAGTTAATTTTCTGAAAAAATTCCTCATGTATTTGGCTAGTTGCTGATAGATTTGGCCTGTGCAGGTAATGAAGGCAAGAAAGCTTTCACAGCTATTTGCAAAACTATATCAAGAAGAGTACATTTATTTGAATTTGTTAGCTTATAGCTCACCTTCTTTTTCCCCTAGATTCAAATTAATCTTGATAGCAATAATTAATTTTCAGCTTCAAGATTTAATAATGTATTAGGGTCAAATTATCACTGGATAATTACATTCCATATTTTGGAAATCCGTAAAGTAAGTCCATGATTTGTTGTTTCTGTTTCTTGAACCACTGATACTCTAAGCCTATTTTTTACTTCCTTCTTGGTGGTTGGCTAATTATTGTTTTAAAAGTGTAGTGTATGTTCATTCCGGTGGAAGATCCATTTGGATAAAACAAGACCTTTATTTTTCCTCCCAGAGGTTTTACAAACTTTTCATTATGCAGTAATAAGGAAATGAGTTTCTGTCTTGAGGGAGGCTTGGGAAATTTTCACCTGTAGCTATTACCAATGTTACTGGAGCATGGACAGATAATACTGCATTATTATGGTTAAACAGATTAGTAAGAAATTCAGCGTGTGTGATCTGAAGTCAAAATACATTTTCCCACTTGACACACATCACCATGTGGACTTGATTCTGGGCATGGTCTCATTATCATTGACATTTCACTGAGAGCAATATAAAAATTCTGAGATATCTGATCATATCTGATCATATCTGATCATATCTGATCCCAGTCTAAATTTGGGGAAATACAGATGTGCCAGCTCCCCAGCTGCTGTAAACACTTTAGCAGTGCCACTGTGCTCCCAGAATAGTCTTCCCATGGTGGAATCATAATGTCCTTAAGTAGCTGGGATGAGTAGCAAGGTAACTCTTAAAGCAATTGTAGCTCTATGTTTTGAATTGGGAAACCAGTCTTCTTGGTATTGCAAGACAAACTCAGTGGGAATACTGATAGCAAATGTAAACACTGCAGACAAATAACGCTGAAATGCTAGTTAATTCCTTGCCAAAGGAAATGCAGCAAAACTGAGAAGTGGCTTTACTGATGCTCAGAGTTTTAAATCTCTTCAGATTTTGTGTCTCATCAGGTCCATTCTTCAGAGAAGGTGGAGCCTTTTTAAGTGGTGCTTCTAGACAGGAACACATACTGCAGAGGTACACTGGGTAAAACAGCTAAGCACATAAGTCTGGTAAATGCTGACCTTTATCTTTTATTAAATTTAATGCTATGCTGGTTTAAAATTTTCCTCTTAAAAGTTTAATTGGAGATTAAATGTTCACAGTTGGAAATGTTTCCTTATCCAGCAGAACTTCAGTCATCATTTATTTACGATATATTGGACCCAGGCTGCAAAATCTTGCCTTGAGTTTGGAGAGATCCAGTTATAGTCTTGCAAAGGCAATTGTTTGTCAGATTTTCTGGTCCTAAGGATTTTCTTTAAGGCTCTTTTAATTTAGCTATGTTGAAATATTTGTCAGGCTTCCATTCGTGTGTGCTGTACTCATGACTACTTAGAGATCATGAGAGTTGTCTTTTGTGTTTATCATTGAAAATAGGGTTATATTGCAAACACATTAAATATTGTTTTAGCATATTCCACACCACACCACATGAGGAAAAAGATACTGACTTAAAAAACATGAAACTGTTACTTACATGTTAAATAGCACTTTCCTGTAACTATTCAAAATTCTCTGAGGCACTGATATTATTTAGTTACTAAGGAGCCTTTAGTGCAGCGAGCCTGAAACCATGACAAATTCTTAACAGGACTGCAATTTAATCATATATAAAAAAATAAATAAGAGCTGGAGAAAAACCAGAAATATGGTCACAATGCCATCTTGATATGACTGAATTTAAGTACTTATAAGTATAGATTCTTGCTATGCTTTGTAGATGAAAAGCAAAGAGTGAGGCTACTTGCTCAGGACGATTCAAACTTTTAGTGAATGGGCAGCTTTCTGCACACTACTTATTCTCTCAACTGTCAGCACAATGAGCTGCAAGGAGCAGATTCTGCTAAAGGTTAAGTGTGGTGAATGGGGTTTAATGTCTCTGTCATTTGGGAGGGGAAGGGGAGAAGGTGATATGACAACAGGAGAAGTCCTCTCGAGCTTATGTTTTCTCTTTTGTTTCAGTTGATTGCATAAAACAGTCTCATAAATGGATTGCACTTTATCTGAACAACAGCTAATATTCTGTATGCCTACTTATCTTAGCTGCCAGAAAGCTATTCTGGACCTTATTGCTGGCTGGAAAATCTGTCCTCATTTGGAGTCTAAACTCATTCAAGGATATTTAAACAAGCTTGTTCTTGTGCCAACACTGTCCTTTAGCTTAAACTGTTCTGATTTTTTTCCCTTCTTTGGCATTTATCTCCCTTACATATTTATGGCAAGCAGTCTTGGTCTCTCTTGACCTCTGTTTGGTAGAACAAATAAACCCAATTCTTTTGAGGCCTACCCACATTACAAACTGCAGTGCAGTGCAGATCCCTACACTTCCATCAAACCAAGTAGCTGTGGGCCCAAAGACACCGAGTATAGAACAATACCCACGGCAATTATTCTGCTTCTTCCAGATCTGACTCAAAAGAATAAAATGCTACTGGAAACCACATAGGTTGTGTCATTTAGAAATGTCAGCTCACGCTATTACAGCACTCAAGCACAATGCTTCAAAGAGATTCACTTTAATTTGTCATAAAATAGGGTCCCACTTGTCTTACTCATCTTTGTAGACCATCTCATTCTTGCTCTGCTGTGAATAGATCTGCATTGAACAAATACAATTAAAAGTTTTATATGTGGTTTGGGCATGATTAAAATTTGACGTCCTGTGCATGTGTACTATTGATTGAGAATTATAGGACAGCCTAATGTTAAAAATATTTTTCTCGTGGGAAAAAATAAGAAATACAGAAAAATATTGAAGGGTTATATCCAGTTTTGACTTTCTATAAAGAATTTTAATATCTATACTCAGAAATGTCTTCCAGCATCCCCAATTCTTGTTATTTTTGTTGTATCAGAATTTTGTTAAATTTATGGGAATTTTTTTCTGCCTCAGTTCATCAAATATGTTTAGACTGATTTGTCTAGAATTTGAAGATGTCAGGAAAATTGCTGCAATTTTACTACATGTATATTCTACATGTATTTTCTTTACTACATTTAGAAACACATGTATATTCTTGCTAGTTATTGTAGTATACTTTCTGTACTCCAATGTATGGAAGGAACTGCTTGTGTGTAATACCAACACACACGCACACATGCACATATCCTACCTACCCAAACCAGTGATTTTCCCTAAGATATAAAAATGCACCCCATACACAATAATAAAAAGACCATTGGAATTCAACCCTCACAAAGTAACAAAGACTTAGAGATAGGAAAATGACACACCTCTCAGCAGCAAGCACTGGTGACAATCTCAATCATAATGATTAAAATGTTTGATGTGAAGGAAGTGACCTCTTCCACTAGTGTCCAGAGGAAGATGATTCTCTCTAGTTAAATGAATTAAGCAAATTTCAGTTTGAAAAAGGGTGCATAGTGCTCTGTGGCATTCAAAGATAAATGATTTTCAAACTAGCGAGACAGTACACAATCTCTAAGCAGGAGAAGCAAAATGATAAGATGCATAGCTGAGTTACTAAAGAAAAATAAGCCACACCAGTCACACGGTGTTTTCCACTGTCTGTTAAAAAGCATAGGTGGCTATTGAACTGCAGTGTGAAAGCATGGTCCCAAGGTTTTGTTTTGTCCACATATTTATTGATCTTAGCAACACAAGACCTTGCTGCACTGTTAGTGAGAGAACTGCAGCTCCCGTGCATGCTGTGTCCAGAAATGCAAAGCAGTCACTCAACATATCTCCAGTCTTTTAATAGCTCTCAAGTGGGACACTCCAGCCTGAATTTTAAAATGTTAATTCACACACTTTGCGTTATGTTTTTTAATACTTTTGCAGCAAAATTGAGACTGGGTTTGAAAAGATGATACCAGGTGGCCCACTCCTAAGATGTGTGCAAAAGCACACCTTGAGCATTTTTCAAGTATGTGTGTAAGGACACAAGCGAAAAAGAGAAAGTGCCCAGAACACAGAAAGGTTTGGCCCTCCTACTCTGGGACTTTTGTACCACACTCTTACAGCTTTGTTGTCACAGAACTCAGCTAGGTATACAGTTTTTTTCTCCATTGACACAAATGGGCACAATGTCACTTTAACCTACAATAGACATAGGAAGATGCTTATGCTCTCAGAAAGAAACAGTCAGGTAAAATTTTCTACTATATATGATCTCTAACTCAAACAAAGTTGAATTGTAACCCTAGACTTGAGAATTTGAATGGCAGACTAAAAATCTTATAGTTAGCAGATATGTGCGGAGCTTTAAATTTTGGAAGGACAAAATTGAAAAACAAGCATATAATCCAAATGGTTTCAACTAGATTCTGGGAATGAAGCCCAGAAATTCAAAAAGAAGAAAGGGTCTTCTTGCACAAAAAGCCTTTCACTTGCTGTATAGCTTCACTGGTTCATTGTGAGGTAACAATTCAGTAATGAAGAGCACAAGTTCAGACCTGAGAAGCAGTGATATCTGATATGATGATACATAAGCATGGCTACCAGGAGCTGTGCATGCAGCTATTTGGCATGAACAAGAGACCATCAGACAAGCTATTACCAAACACTGAAGTGCTTCCTGGAGATAAAAAAATTTGACATTTTAAATTTCAGACTTCTTGCTTTTTGCCTACTGATTTCCTCCCCATTCAATAAAATTAATGTTAAAACACTATATAAATGTTTTAGTATTTTCCATTTTTTTACCCCAAGAACCTAAAACCTAAATACCAAGGAAACAATTTTTTGAGAATGTAGCAATACTAATTGTTACTATTACATCTTGCTCTTGTATTTGCCTTATCTGAAGGACTTGCAAAAGTAATAGCTGTGCATTCAGCCAGTTAAATTCAATAATATAATTTCTTTTTGCACAACAATTTGACTTTTAAAGAGAACATATTGTTAATAGCCTTCACCAATACTATTTTGTGAGTGTCATTAAGTTTATTTGGCTAGTGACAGTGTGTATTTTTGGTAATCAGGAGCATCTTTAAAACTATATTATCATTACAACGCATCTATGTTTCCTACTTTAATTTCATGCTGCCATAAGAGCAAATTGACAATGCATTAATTTAAGTATCCAATTTAAACCAGCTGAAAATGAATGTATTCAAACTAGTAAAAACAAAGACAACAGCAGGCTAAAAGATTATGGAAATTGAAACACTATAAAGCAACCAGAATTTTGGTGGTACTGCAGCTCTTTCTAAATATTCTGATTGCAACAGTTGATTTATATTGTTATTATTAAAGTAGATATTTCCTGTTTTGCTTATCAGTAAACTTTTAAAGACTCAGTTTAGAGGTGCATGTTTTCATCTTTTCACTTTTGTATGAATAGTCTATGTGATTCCAATAGCACTGGAATACAATACTAAAGGTAAACATGCAAAAGAATTTGAAAATGTCAAGTTTTAATGTTAATTCTGTACATATTTTCCTGAAAATAATTACCTCATAAAAATGTTTCACTTAAATTTTGAAACACTCAAGGCAGAACAACTAGAAAGTGGTTTTCACCGAAATTCTTTTTCTATATTAAAAAAAACCCTTTTTATTATTTTTTTCTTCTTTTTAACTGCTTGACTTGAGAAAAAAAGTAATATTTCATTATAATTTTTTGCTTTAATTAGGAAATATATTTCTGAAAATTAAAACTGGAATTAAAAAAAAAGCCAGAAAATAAAAAACAAACACCAAAACCAAAACCAATCACAAACCAACAAACAAACAAACAAAAAAAAAAAACAACCAAAAAAAACCTCCCAAAAAAACCCAAAACCAAAAACAAAACAAAAAAACCCCAAACAAACCCAAAAACCCAGAAAATCAATGACCAGCTTTATAAAAGTTCTCCTGATCTCTTCAGATTTTCAAATAAAGGAAGAAAACAGAACTTCTTAAAAATAAAATAATAAAACTTGTTCACATTTAACTTTTTAGCTCTTTAGTAGCAAGTCTAGCATCAATTTTTATCAAAAAGAATCATAGAATTGTTAAGGCTGAAGAAGACCTTTAAGATCATCAAGTCAAACCATCAACCCTGCACCACAACCATGTTCACCATTAAACCATGTCCTCAAATGCCATATCCGCATGTTTTTTGAACACATCCAGGGACCTTGGCTCCACCTTTTCCCTGAGGAATCTGTTTCAATGCCTAAGAACTCTCTCGGTGAAGAAATTTTTTCTTAATATCCAATGCAATCTCCAAGCTAAACCTCCCCATGTGCAACTTGAGGCCATTTGCTCTTGTCCTGTCAACATCCCTGGAGGTATTTGGTTAACTGTTGAGCTCAAAGATCTTTATGGTCTTTTCTAACCAAAATGATTTTCTGGTTCTATGTGCAAAGCAAGGTGTACTCATTTGACTTTGCCTTGCTCCTTCTGGAACAGGGATTGCACAATCCTTTTTACAGTTACTAATAATTTTGTCTATCATTTTAGCTTTCACTAAATTTATCTATCACTACTAGCTAGCCATCATCATCTACAAATACCCTCCCAACAATCCAACCCCCACAGTACCTGGCTCATAGTTCTGAACTAAGTGAAACAAGGTGCAGTTGCAGGCATCTTTGGGCTGATGGCCCAAAACCTCTGATTGGCAACCAGTGTTTGTTTTTAGGTGGGTTCATCTTGATAAAAGCAAATATACATAGTAATGTCAAGAAAAATCTGCATCATTTACTTTCAATGTAATGATAAAAAATGGATCACTGAGCACATTCATAAGCAGTACCATTTTCCTCAGGGCACAGTCCAAGAACTTGAGGAAGGCCATGGTCTAACATTTGCTTTTTGTGGCATTCTTCTAATTTCTCCAACATGTTTTTCCTGAAACACACTGTAGCTCATCATTTCACCATCCATGTTCAATTTTTTCTTTTAGAAGGCTGAAACACATGAAGGGAGGAGCTAGAAGTGAAATTTTCTACATGTAGGTCTCATCCTAACATGTGGCCAAGATGGACAACCACGATTTGGAGTTAGGTTGCACTCAAAGGCACCATGCTTTCCATGTAGACAGAGAAACCCTAAAAGAAAGCAACATTCAAGAGATAAGAAAGTCAGATTTTCTTTCTATTAAAATATAAAATCTTTTCATCTGCATTCTACAATCACTTCTCTAATTCTTCTCTCTGAATTGTGACTTGTTAGTTCAGACTACAAAGTTATAAAGAGATGCTTTGAAAAGAAAAACTGACATCTTATCTCCTACAAAGGGACAACCCACCAGCAATAATATCATAATAATTTGCTCTGCTTATTTGTCTTGGAAACATATGTTGATTTCATAGGATTATATAGTTTCACCCAGAGCTAATAATGTTATATATCAGTCTATAAAATTATAAAGAGGGACAAAGAGTAGAATTTTTCACACAGATGGAAATTCAAATAAAACAAATGGATAGATAGAGAGGTAGGATGGTAGATCAGACCAGGAAAGAGCTGTGGTCACCTGGTGACTTGATGAATATGGATGAACTCAGGAACTTTGATAAACACTGTATGGTGCTTCAAGTGACAGCCCTTACAGAAAATTCAGAAAATGCCAAAGATGCAGGGAGTGGGGGGGAGTCGGGAAGTGGATGAGAAATACCTAGAGCTCTCTGCTGGCACACAAAAAGTAAGCAGATGTGGAGAACAGCATACAACCAAGGGCAGAAAAACAGACACAAGCCTGCTGCCTAGTTTATTTATGCCAGAGTCCTGAAAACTTGGGGTTTCAGACACTGCTGCTAATGAGGCAGGAGCTGGGTCTCTGCAGCTGTCACTATGGCAGGCAAGGGAGAGAGGCACAATGACATTCCAGCACTTTTATTTTAGCCTATTATCCTAGTTAAGCTCTCTCTCATGGCTAGGATAAAAATATTCTTTCCCCTTACAGTTAGGACATTTAGAGCCACCTGTGATGGTCTTACCCTCAAAACATGGTGAAAATTTGGTGTTTGCCCTCTGTTAGTACATTTACAGTGCTAACATTTCAAGGGAGAAAAAATCCTAAACAAAACCAGCAATTAATTCTAATTTCTATTAAAATGCAGCTAAAAAGGATTTGCATAAATTTTTGAATATCAGCCCCTTTCTTTTGTGCTCATCCTTCTTTTCTGTTTTTATGGAAGCTTGTCAAAACACAAAGTCCTTCACTGGGAGTATATGACTTATAGATGAAGGATTCTTTCTCTTTGAGTGCTACTGGTGTTTCTTTTTAATTTTTGAATGATCTATTGTTAATGCTGCTTTATCTATTGCTCCACACAGTCAGTAACCAGTAAGCACTGCAATAGCTCATATATGTTTTAGTGTAAAACTTTGCAATTGCAAAAAAACCCTAAAACAATACTAAAAAAGTCACATACTGATCATGTCACAAGCAAAAAGTTTGTTATTTCAGAGTAGATGGCCTAAAATTAACTAAGACCATAGAGGTCTTAGTTTATTTTAAAAATTAATAAAATAAATTTAAATTTTAACACATGTTCCATGTGTTTAAATGTTACAGAGGATTAATTTATTTAACATACGTTTAGCAACAAAATCGTATTTAGCAACATGCAATTCATCAGAATAAAGAATTTTTCTCACTAAACCAACTCAGAATTAACTAAAATTTATAAATTAACTATATTTATAAATCTATAAAATCAGATTTGTAACCACTGAAGTTTTTCTAATTGTGTTCATATTTTTTCAAAGGGAGATGAGAGCTGACAAGAGATTAAAACATTATTTATGAAGCTCCCACATTGTAAATAGATGCCAACAGCAGAAAGTCACAATAAACAGAGTTGAAAGACTGATACCAGGAGTTTTAAAAGACACTTTTTGTGGAGTTTCATGTATACACAGATTCTAATTCACATTAGTTATTCAACTGGATCATATCAGGGTTTATGTTAAACTTGGGACAAAAACTGGGAAAAAAAAATATTCACATCTAAAATTCCACTAAGTCATGTAATTTTTCCATTTTCTTCAATTGATATAATTGTACACTCACACTCATATAAACCAAGTCTATACTAAAAATCATTAAATAGAAAAGATTTTCAGAAATGGGAAATTTAACAAGTGAAATAACATAGCCTGCTTATCGGAAAGTATATTTTTGAAAGATATGACTAGCTAGAGATAGTAAAAGTGATCTGTGAGAATGCTATGTGTAATTAACAGGAATAAAACTGATACTAAAGACAGAAAAAATACTTTATTTGAAGAAAACGATTTTGCAGTGATATATTTAAATTTATTTAACAAATTTGCAAGGGAAATATTCAAACTCTGTCACTTGAGACATTTTTAATGAGACAAGGTAGCACAAGATATAGTGTAGGCAGCAATCCTGTGTTGGTCCTGAGGGTTTGAAGTACTTGAACTGATATATCTTCCCCGTTTCTAATTCTTTTGATCTATGGTCAGGGGAGAAGTAAAAGGTGAATGAAACTCAGAAGACTGATATTTCTGATTTGGGTGAAAAATAAAGCTCTGGTTACAAAATACTCTTATTTGCATACACAAATACACATATACATATTCACGTTAAATTGCACACATACACACTCACACACACATATATATATATATATATATATATATATATATATATTCTGGATTATTAAGTATATCTTAAAAAAGTAATAAACAGTAACCTGTATTGTAGCCAATAAAAACTCATTACATAAAGAGAGATTAAAAATGAATCAAAAGTAATTAAAAGTTTTCTGTCATCCCAGAAAAACTGATAAATACCTTTACCTTCTATGGCTGCTCAGAGGAAAGTATCACATAGAAATTACTAGATGAGCCAAGATAGAAGCTCCAAGCTGAGTGTATGCCTGAAAGACACAATAATAAGCAAAATCTTCTAGTTAGTTCAGGTCCATCTTGTTACTTAAAAAAGGAAGATACAGTGACATGCATGAATGTATCTTATTGAAAGCTTGTATTAAATGTTTAATGACTTCTTAAAATATATTATAAATTTAAGCATTATCTATAATGCTTATTCACATGTCCTAACTGGACACATTTTTAACTTACGACTTATTGACATACAGAATGGAAAATGTAGCCACAATTGTGAAAAACAAAAATGTGCCTCTCATTTAATATTTAGATAATAAAATGAAAACTGTATTTACATTAATATATTACTGTACTGATAGCAACTTTAAGAGGATATTATGAAAGATGTTGGACTTTGCTAAAGCAAGACCTAGCAGTTAGATTTCTTCATGTTGTAGGAACATTGTGTATGGAGTACAACGTTGTTTCTATGCAGTGGAAGTGATATTAGAGAAAAAATACAGGCTTATTACTTACGAATGATTATTTGAGCATGACATCACTGACAAACCACTTTTGTGTCAATTTTTTTAGAAACAAGGAAATAGACAATATTCAATTTGTCCCTTGATCATAAATCTGATTTTATTTTTTTTTTACTTACATATTTTATAAGACATTTATTTTTACTGCCCACTGAGATCAACCACTAAATTCACTTTTAAAAGCACTAAGATCCAGCCAGTGCTAATGAATTGATTATTCCCCTGTACTCAGCATTGCTGTGTCTGCATCTCAAATCCTGTGTTCAGTTTTGTGTATCTCTCTTCAAGAAAGACATCAAGGTGCTGGAGCATGTCCAGAGAAGAGCAATAGAGCTGGGGAAGGGTCTGGAGCACAAGTCTGATGGGGAGCAGCTGAGACAGCTAAGGTTGTTTAGTCTGCAGAAAAGGAGAGTTGAGAGGACCTTATGGCTCTCTACAACCGCCTGAAAGGAGGTGGTAGCAAGGTGGGTGTTGGTCTTTTCTACAAGGTCACAAGTGATAAGACCAATGGAAACAGCCCCAAATTGTGCTGGAGGAGGTTTATCTGGATATTAGGGATGATTTCTTCACTGAAAGGGTTGTCGAACACCAGAACAGGCTGCCCAGGGAAGTGATAGAGTTACCATGCCTGAAGGTGTTAAAGAAATGACTTTATGTGGCAGCTATTGCTGTGGTTTAGTTGATATGCTGGTGTTCATTCAAAGGTTGGACTTGATTATCTTGGAGGTCTTTTCCGACCTTAATGATTCTATGATGAAACTACTCTAGGATTTTATCTTTGTATGTGACCATACCCTAAGGCTTTTACTCAGCAGTCATAGTGTAAAAAAGTAAGTGTTCACAGTTCTCAGGCTGGACACACCCTGCAGGTATTTCTGCCAGTGGTGGATCCACACAGGAGTACTACCTACAAACTCAGGAAACCTGTTTGCCCCATTGATCCAGTCTGTAGCAGCCTTTAATACCCTTTTGCAAACCAACATGTACCAAAGTCAACACCGATCATCACAGCTCACCATCTCTGGAATGTATTAATTATGCATTTTCCCCATAATTAATATTTTTATATTGGGATAATTCTGACCTGGTGTTCTTATGTTAGGAAAAGTCATGCTGCCCAACAGAGACACTTGAAAGGACGAGAGGGTGTGTGCGAGGGGAAACATGCACTAGAACTCCTTAATATCTTTTGCTGGACATGGGTGAGGCAGTAAGATTTATACTTGAAAACACAGTTGACACAACAAAGAAGGAAACCTTGCAGGGTTTTTTTATGATGTCTAGGTCCTTTGAGAAATTAGGAAAGAAATGGCTCATTTTAAGGTTTGTTTTTCTCTTATTAGCTCCTGATTTGTTTCATAAATTTTATATGTATATTGGTTCTCTTTAGTGCACAGATGAATATTTTTGAAAAATAATTTCTGGTTTCTGGAAGAAAAATAAAGAATGTTCTTTCATGCAATCTGTGGAACCTGGAAATTCACATATGATTGTTGGAAACGAGAATGAAAGACAGAGTGAACACATATAAGTCTGAATGTAGATATCCAGTATAATTGCAACTTAAAACAAGATTACAGCAAAGAGAATGCATCTTGATCTGGCAGTAAGACATTCTTTAGCTGCTAGAGAACATGAGTAGCCTTATTGCCCAGGCAAAACCCATATCTATCAGATGGGAGGTCCTAATGTCTCTGCCAAGTAGTGGAGGAAATTGAATTTTGGACACATTCAGTTTTACTAAGAAATTTAGAAACCCTTTTACTGTGAAACATTGGTACTACTAGGTTTTATCACTTTGGAATGAGTGAATACTTAAAAGAATTTCAGTTCTTGCTTTAGTTTAATTATCCTCATAATATTTGATGTGGCCAAGGAACTTGGTTGGCACTCAGAGGATTACGTGATTAGAGAGATTAATGAAAAGGAAAATCTTCTTGATGAATACTTGATGATTCTTAATTCAACTTGTTAATTAGGTCAGTATTATTTGATTTCAGGGTACAATTTAACCCACTGCATTTTTAATTTCCTGTGTTTCTGAAATGCACTTCACATGCCAGAAGACATCCTGCTATTAAAAGTAGGCATTGAAAGAATCCCTTTCAATGTCTTCATGGTAGAGTGAACATGAAAAAATTAGAGTAAGTAAGCTTGTATTCTTTTCTTAGTGTCTATATTTTTTAGATCTATTCATTAAGAGATAGAATACATAAAAGTCAGCATTTGCAATGCTCTCACTTCCCTTTCAATTATTTAAGATTAGAAACCAGGAGAAAAATGCAATCCACTTGTCTACCTATTAAATAGTAGCATATTTTCTTGCCCTCATACTTCCACTCTCCTGTGTCTGATCAAAGATTATATTATTACAAATGTCATTGAAATATTGTCTAATATATATATGGGATTTAAGAGAGCTTTGTTGACTTATATCAATTTATGATGCACAAAATTTCTACTATTAGGTCAATCATCTTCCTCTTCTAAAACCAAAGATTTGTAAATAAAAATCACAAATACAAATGCAGGTTACTGCCCAAAACAAAATTATTGTGGCTTTATGTAATCACTGTTTATGTTATCAAATCCCCTTCCTTATACAGCAGATGGTTCCCTGTAATACATTTTCAGTAACAGTGTTCACCACTTCCCCTAAGCAGCTTTTTCACAATTTAATATTAGGGGAAATCAGGCTGGACCCAACAGCCTGAGAAAGGTGAAGTGTCCCAGCTCCATGCCCTCAGGTCCAAAGAGTTGTGAAGCTAAGCATGGGCATCCAGCTGGAGTAGTAGGGCTCAGCCAGCCTGGAGCAGAGCTGGCTTTAGGGGTGCCTAACTTTAGGGGTGCACCCCAGTGCCAATGGGAACATCACTGAGGAGACAGTGGTCTCTACACAGCTGTACAGGGAGCCAGAGAGACAATGGGCACAAGCCGAAACAAGAGAGGTTCAGACTGGATAAAAGGCTATGTTTTCTTGGCCCATAAGGACAGTAGGGCAGTGGTGGAAGTTGCCCTGACACTCTGGGGAGTCTCACTCTTTGGAGTTTTCCAAGTACTGACCAGATGAGACCCTGAGCAATCTGCTATGGTCACTGCTGTGAGCAGGAGATTGGGCTTGTCTCAAAAGAGATCTCTTCCAAAAGAAATTATCCTACGATCCTAAAATTTGCCGTTTAGTCAGGGCCTTTAATACTTACTCTGTTTCATTGTCTCTCTCATGTCTGTGCCCCATGCAATTCATTTGGTTTAATTATAATACTAAATAAAAATACTTAGAAAACTAAGTTTTCTGCTTAGAAAAGCAGGAGTCTCCTAAAGTTCCAGAAATCTTAGCTGACTCCACAAAAGAGGCCCATAATTTACAATATTCTTTGTTCTGCCATAAACATAAACATAGGGCTTTCTGCATTTATCTGTGATGGGTCAGACTAATCTATTTAACCTATACCATATACACTGTCAGTAAAAATGAAAACCCCGAAAAATGAGGACTTGTATGCACTTTCTGAAGCCTACTATCATCCTAATATCTGAAAGTTCACCTGATTTCATTTTTTTGTTTATGTCTGACTAAGAAATTTGACCCTAATACTGAAGGGTCAAAATTCTGATTTGGGTTTCTGATAACTGATCCATTCGGGACAGTTCACAAGATAGCAGTTATGCAAAGGTGACTGTGCTATCAAGCAAAATGTCTACAGACACGGTGCTATCTCAATTCATGAAAATATTTGCATAATATGGAACTTCTTTGTCAGAGCAAGAGCAGCAGAATCAAGCTGCCTTCCAACACTGGACAAATGTGTTCCCAGTTGACACAGATGTGCCAGTGGAAGTGTTTACTTCCAGTTCTTCATGATTTCCAGTAGAACAGCAAGTGTCTTCCATTTGCTTCAGGCAAAAATCAGGCTTCTCTAAACAGTGAATTTTGGTGGATCCAGCTTGTCTGACTCTTCTTGCCTGTAGCACATTTCAAGCTCCTGAAAGATCAGTGGTAGCAATAATTTCCAGCAGGGCACTGGGGAACAGCAGCTAGGACTGTGATTTATTATCACTGCTTGATCTGGAAGAAACCAACCTTGGATTGGTTAAATTTGAAGTTAATGAGTTAACAATTCCCTTTTCTGGAAATACTAAAAGTTGCTTTTTGGGGATTTTTTTCCTCCATAATCTTCTCCAAGTTATAAGGTAGGATTTGCTTGTTCTTCCACAGTTTGCTCTATTATTTCTAATGCTGTAGGAAAAGACTGTCAAATTCATTTTTATTTTAAAACTTCTTCTGGAATTGTTCCATATTTTACAAAGCCAAAAAAAACCCAACCTCTAAAAAGTAACAGAAAACCCTCTTACATCTGCCTGGTTCACCTCACTTGACTCTTAAACCTCAAGTGTGTTACTATCAAGAAAAGTATTTTTTAAAGTTGTAAATTGTCTTCTGATGTTATCACTTGTCTAAATTCCCTTGTTGATATAACTATATGAAAATCAATTCATCTGTGTCATCTTGGATTCCATTGTAATTTACTTTCTAAGATTAGATATTGCTTCCAAAATGTCTAATCCCGAGATTGTTTTAATGATTCTTTGCTTATCTGTTTGTAACACGGGCGAACTTTGTCAAATGTTTTCTATCTCTCAGATGAAAAAAAAAAAAAAGTCTTCTTCTCCCCCTTTTAGAAAAGGCAAATAGCAAAAGTTCCTGACAGATGTACTCAAAACAGCCTCAGAGAAGGAATTCAGCAGCCTGTAGTTTTTCTGTCAAATACTAAATACAGGTTTATGGCCAAAGGAGCTCTAGCCATTCTTCAAGACAAAGTATTATGAAAGGATATGAAATCCTGGGGTTTGGTATAAGATACTCAAAAGATTGGTTCAGTAAAGAGAAAATTCGCACTGAGGAGGGGTGGTAAATGAACAACTGAGCATGGGACTTATGTCTTCCTGTGACTGCTGAGCTTGCTTGGACCCATAAAACACAAGTCTATTTTCAGTGCAGGTTAAACCACACTAGTCTGAGATGGTGGAACAATACTCCTGGCTGCACAGCAGTGTTAAGTACCATTACTAGAGGGAGGAGTTGCATTCACAGTCAGATCTTCAGGCAAAACTGTCATAGATTGAAACTAACTATGGATCTGGTTTTAGCTGTTCCAGTGAAAATGTGACTACTTGAAAATTCCTGTTGCATATTGCAATGGATAAGTCAGAAAAAAACCCCAAAACCAAAATGGATGAGAAGCTGAAAAAGTAAAATGTTTCATTTCAACATCGTGATTCCCCCCCCCCCAATTAAAAATAAAAAATTCTATACCTGTGCTGCAACTGTTCAATTGAAAAAAATTTGTTGCGACAGAAAGAAATTTATCTTTTTCTTGTTGCCATCAAAATGGGAAAAATATTAAGTTTTTCTCATCACAACTATTTCCTTTCCACTAGCATTTTTAGTCAAAGAATTGGCAAAATCAGTAACTGCACAGCTGTATCTTGGTTCAACTCCTGGAATTTCTTCTGTTTCATATAATAAAGCACAGGGTAGAGCATGCAGTAAAGATGCTCTGTGTGTTTCCAACTTCCAGCTATCGGGAACTGAGTTCATGAGATGAAAACTTCACAATAACTATGTCTGGGAAAGGTGACCCAGAGAAAAGTAAACTTGAATCGGGCACCTAATTATTATCCAAAATGGAAATGTAAGCTGTTTCTAAAAGGCCTTGTCAGTTGAGATAAAACATATAGCTGTGATTCAAAAGATAAGAAAGCAATGCAGGGAGCTACAGGGCCATGGAATGATATGATCTGAGCACTGACAAAGGAAAATTATTTTAGTGACAGTTGCCAGATGAAGGTGAGGGCTGCAATAACGGAAACAAAAGGTTATAAAGTAAGTCTCTGCAGTAGTCAAGGTAACAAAATTCGACATGCCCAGGAATTTGCCTATCATACTGAGGTGTTGTATATACCCATAGAAGAGGAAAAAAAAAAAAAAAGTATGGTGGGGAAGAAAATAATAACTAAATCATTCATGGTAACCTACAACCTGTATGTGTCTGTTTAATTAGTGATAAAAGCTTTAGACCTGGTAATGAACCTGGTCAGGCTTATAAAAAGCTTTTTATTCAGTGCTTGGTGAACTACTTCTAAAAGTCTGAATGCTATGAGAATTAATGATTCTTGAAAGAACTGGTTTAGATCTCATGTGATAGAGAGAAAATCTATTCTGACTAGGCACTTGCATCCAAATAATCTTCTGTCACAGCTATTAGAGGATTGCCTCAAATTCCCTCCTGTAAATACTCCTGTTATTCCTCAGCACTCTCCAGGCAGCTAAGCAGAAGGATAGCTGGAATACCTTTCATAATTAGTCCTTTTAATACCTTTTTCCTAAGAAGAAAGAAAAATTCCCCCTCCTGTATAAGAAACCTGTAAACCAAATATGGAAGTTATTTCAGATAGATGAGACAGTTAATGTATTTTCTATAACAGCAAACCTGCAGTGGACACCTTCTTGATTAGTAGGATTCGATAACTGTGGTGTACAAGTTTTAAATATTCACAGAAGAATGAGGTTTCAACTAAGGCTATGGATATCTTTTGAAACTAAGGGAGAGGGCAAGCCCAGAAAATGCTTGACTCACTGTGGGATAGTGTTACCTTGTCCTGAGCTTGTTGATTGTCTAAAGAAGACCCCCAAGGATTTAGATTTCAGGATCCTCCAATAAATTTCTACAGAGTAATTCCAGAGTGATTTTAACTAAGAAAAGAAGAAAAAGAAAAAAAAAAAGAAAAAAAAAATGTATGCTATTGTTATTATAATAATTGTTTCTATGACATTGGCCAGCAAAGGCACAGACTGACATGAAAGAGTCTCAAACCCACTTTCAATTTCTAAAAACAGTTTTTAAAGGCAATTATGTTTAAGATGCTTGACTTCTTAAGAAAAAAATTACTTTTTCATTAATATGCATAAACAGTACCTACTGATATTTCATTATTTCATATTTCAATATTCTGCTACCACAGCTTATAAAAAGCCTTTCCCCCTTAGTTTTTTCAGTGCCATAGTTTCTTTCTACACTCACCACATATAGGTCCAAATCTCAATGCAATTTTCAACCTTCTCCTATACATACCTACTATGGTTGTGCCAAAAGAGGATTCTTACTGTAGTAATTCTTATTACATTACTTGCTAACGCAGATGTATACTGTATTGCCATATTACCTGTGGCATGACTAAGGTGTAATTCCACTAAGAAATTTGCGGTTTATTACCACTTCAATTTATTTATTATTACCATTTTCCTTTAAAAACATATGCAGAATTATCACTTTTACTTTGGTCATCATTCCTTTTAGTTTTCATTTTTCTGTTGTAGCTTTGATGAGAGTGGAGAAAATTGGGATTGTAAATGAGATAGTAAATACCTCTGAACAGGAATTATTAACAGTACATAGATTTTTGTCTCGCCAACCCGCTATCCCCTTATTCTCAGAGCAGATGCTTTGCCCTCTTACTTTTTTATACATTTTTCCTCCCTTCTTTCTTTTTTATGCTTTTTCTGATACTCCATAATTATTAAAGCTATTACTTCTTATGCCATTGTAATAAAATTATAATGTATTTTTAGAAAATGAAACAAAAAAAAAAAAAAAGAAAAAAATGCTTGAAAGAAATTTTGTATTAAGTATGGAGATATTCCCTGCCTGGGTAGTGTAGTTGTAAACACCAAATTCAATATTCAACAGAAAAAATTATTGTCATAAATTTAATTAAAATATGTGTAGTGAATGCAATGATTGACATCATCCGGCACTTAGAGAAAATGTTTACCAGTATACAAATAGAATAAGAAAAAAGTGTGCTGTGCTTCCATTAATAATTTTTTTCTGTAAAATTGTATGGGTTAGACTTCTCCGTGAAAATACAGAAAATTATCTTCGTTAATAAAGTTTTTGTAATTTTACCATGACTTAATTGAAATACCGCATGAACTGAGAGTACTTTTAAATTAAACAAGTCATTAATATATACTATAAGATGTAGAGATATAACAATATCGTGAACACCAGTTTTAATCAAAATGTTCAGCAAAACAGTCAAAAACTACTTTAACACAGAAGGAGCACTCATTAGAAACTTGTCCTCAACCAACATGACATATGAAGTTCTGAAGCAGAGACCAGGAATCTCTGCATGTACTGCACTGAAAATAAAGCAAGATAAAACAGAAATCCTCCAGACCTGTTCACAGACAAGGAACCTTTGGAAGTGTATTACGCCCCACATCTGAAGGAGAACACAAATTGTCCAGATATGTCACAGATCTTTAAGACTGCAAAAAACTATTCTTGGTGTGCAGTTGACATTACCTTAAAAAATAGGTTTCAGAGGGTAAGAATACTCTCTCTATGAATAGGTATGTGAGTTCTAGGTACAAAACTTTTTATTTGAATTTGCTCAGAAAATCAGTTTCTAGTGATTACATGGACAGCAATAGTTGCTCTTGAGTGATAATGCATTCAGATATAATTTCCATGTTGAAATTCCCTACCTCAAGCCAGGTAAAATGTAATTTAGATGGGGAAAAAACAGGCTATTAAAAGAAATTGAATAGCTCAAAATGAAAAAAAAAAAAAAAAAAAATCATCAACATATGCATTACCTAAAAGCAGAGGTAGAATTAATGATCCTAATTTAGAATTACAGACGAATTTTACAAGTTTTCTTCAAAATTTAACACTTATTTATTATTCATCAAGCACTTGTGAAATATCCCAAAGTCAGCTTGCAATGGTGATCTAATTTCCTGAGGTCCTGGGCCAAGTCCATTATGTAGTGTCATCAGCATTGGGATGACATCTGGTACCTAGACTTTAAGTGCCTCTGCAACTATCCCTGCTGTAAAATGTATGTGTGGAGAGAAGGGACAAAAACAACAGGCCAAATGACTTATGATTTTTCATTTGCAGGGTAAATCAGTTGAAGTTAATTTGATATTGCAAATGAAAATCTACTTCTTAGCAATTGTACCAGTTCTTGAACATCCACTAATAGTTGATATTGAACATGTGGGGTCCAAAATGACTTTCTGGAAAAGCTGAAAAGATTATTCCAGGATTCATGCAGAACTAATAAAAGATGGATTCTGAATTACTTGAATAAAGTCCAAACAAATACCTGAGGTTTTAAATACCTGAGTTTTGATTTTTTTTTTGCTCACTCACCTGGTTCACATTAGCTTGAATAATAATAGGCTGAAAACCTTATCATTTCAGCCAAGATGACAACCTCTGATATTGGGTTCTGTGAGCCTGTATAAGTTAAAGACTCCTCAGTAGTGAACAGACTAGATGGCATAAATGAAGCCTGGAAGTTTTGGAGAAAGACACTGAGACATTGAGGGCTGTATAGCAGCTGGCTCTTAAGAATATGCATCTGAAGAGGAAGAAAATAAAATATACCAGATGGCAGTGGAGGCTCCACAGCAAGAGAGGCAGAAAATGAATTTTGATGAGACTAGGGCTTATCATTACTCAGTTCTCTCTGTGACTGAAATGGAAACAATGTTTGTTTTCAGACAAATTCAAGATTCATAACTCAGCTTTTATGCAATCCATAACTCTTTATAGGAATCATTACTTACTGCAGACCCGTATTATTTCCACAGTAGCTGATACATATTAAGTACAGGCTCTGCAGAGTAAGACCTATGACTCGAAGAGGAACATTCAGGTATATTTCAACTTTGTCTTGATGATAGCGCCCCGAAACAGTATCAAGGATCTGAACTCAGTTTCCTTAAGACTCATTTTTGCAGAGCATGGTGCACTGCTGTTTTGGGTCACAAAGAACACTTCAATCCTCTGCAAGACACACCTTTAATGAAGAGGACATGTGAGGAAGGAAGCAGATTCATGGTTCAAGTTCAGCAAACAATCTACAAATCTGCATATAATCACAAACATTAAAAAAGTTGAGAGAAAAACCAACAAACAAAAAGAGAAGCAGAGGATAAAAATCTTTAAGATTGAACCTATTTATTAAATAGGTAAGGTTATGAAGCAATTTTGCAGTTTATTTTTTAGGCTGGTTTGGGTATGTTGCAAAAAAGTAATCTTCAGGTGGTGGATTTCTATGAAGATATTACAGAAGTACTCAAGGCCCTTATCTAAATCATTTTGGTGGTAGTTGGACACACAAGGATGAAATTTTGCCTCACTCTTACCACTAGCAAAGACCCTATTTCAATTCAAAGAAACTACATTTCATCTTGAATGCAAGGTACTCCCTTAATTATCCATGATTTTACTTGACAATTCAGCCCCATGGTTCTAAATCAATCCAACATTTTTCAATGAGCACCTTTTCAGTTATGTAAAAACACTGTCAGTTGAATAATCAGCAGCTTTGTTCTCTACTCTGGCAATGAAAGCAGACCTTCTAAAACTAAGTGTTATGTTTTTCAGTCAGTAACAGACACAGACTTCATTTTATTGACAGTAACTGAAAAATGACAGTAACGTAGATGTAATCAACAATTTTTCTTTCTCTTAATCTCCTAGAAGGTGTGTACTTATCACAGAAGTGTCAAAAATTCACTTGCAAAATGCAGCCAGAACTCTAAGGCAATGGGATCAATTCAATGCATTTCTCGTTCATAATACATCAGATAAAGCCATGTTAAGTGCTTTTGGGTCAAAATATTTTAAAAACTGACAACATTCCTTGTTGTTATTATTGTTCTAATTTTTTTTTAAGGGAGCTGGCTCAGTAAAAGATATTGTAAAAAAGCCAGGTCCATATGGTTGTGTTTTTTTGAAGGCAGTTTGTAAAAAAATGATATTTGGCCAGTGCAAGCTGCTTTATGTATTTAGAAATGTTTTGATTTTAAGAAATGTTGTATAACTAGGGATAGTTCCAAATGTGGCAGATAAGCAAAGAAATTAATGTTTGGATCTGCATATTTTGTGTATTTACTCCAACTTTTGAAATATTAAGTGCCAGTACTAATCTTATTAACCCTTTCAGACTGCAAAAGTCACAGGCTTTGAAATTTTTGCTTTTGATTCTTCCCTCCTTGTTATAGTAAAAGCCTATCTAAATCTTCTAGACAGAAAAATGAACCAAATCAAGTCCTTGGAAACCTCTCCAACATCATAGAGATAGACTTCATTTGGCTTATAAGATGTTCACAGACCATCCCTGTAGTCAGGTTGTCCTTGGTTAAAATGCACCACTCAGTCCAGACTGCACTCATATGAATGCAGAACTCTCGTTGACAGAAGGGGTCATGGGATCCTATTTGCAGGTCAGCTTCTACTAGTGAGACAGAATCCACCTCTCTATTTTTGCCAATGGCATGTCCAATCTCATTAGGAGACAGGGTTTGTAAGAATCTAAGGGAAAAGTAACCAGCAGTTCTCTGAGAGAGTGACAAACAGGGTCATAGAATCATAGAGCAACCCCGGTTTCAAGGAATAAATACCTTGAAATATCTATTATTGAAACATTCTATTCTATTCTATTCTCATGAAAAAGGAAGTCTAGACGAGATTATCTAGCACCCTGTCCAATTGGTTCTTGAAAATCCCAAATAATGGGGACTGTACAACCTTCCTGGGAAGGTTGTTCCAGTGAATGATTGTTCTCACTGTAAAATAAATTCTTTCTTATACTAAGATGAGCAAAGAGTATGGGGGAATATGTTAGGAAGGGATGACAAAATCAATAAAAGGTGTTTAAATAAGGTCACCTCCAGCACTTAACATGCCAGCAAGGAAGGGTCTACAAGGGACCACTAGGGAGAAATTTGCCAAACCCTCCCCAGCATTTCCTCATACTGGGGTGCTTCTCTAAAGGGCCTGTACATCAATGCACAGGGGAATAAACACAAGTTATCAACTTGTTAACACAAGTTAAACATGAGTTAACAGATACCACTTTTTTTCAGGGCTACGATCTTGGGGTCATGGAGATGAGGTTGGATGGTTCCCATGACACAATTCTTGCAAGGAAGTCTAGACGAGAATTAGAATTGTCCTTTCTCATTAGAAAGGAAACAAAAGGAAGTTTTGGAAGGGCTGTTCCCTTTCATGTGGTAGAACCTCTGGAGTGCATGAAGCTCTGTCTGGGGACTGACGTGGAATCAACAAACAGCTGTGGATGAGGATTAAAGAGAAGACAGATAAAGGCAGCATTATAGTAAGTGTCTGCTTTAGGCCATCTCACCAGGTAGAAGAAGTGGATCAGACCCTCTACAGATATCTGTGTCTTGCCTTGTGGTTCAGAGTGTTAGGAGACGTGGAAGAGTAATTGCCAGAAGTAACTGAAATAGAAAGACTGCTGAATCTTTACCACGTTGGTTGTTAGTAGATATCTTATTTTTGAGGGGGACTGCAGTCTCAAATGCTGAAGGAGCTGGCTGATATCACTGGGAGGTTACTCTTAGTAATCTTTGATTGCTTATGGACACTGGGAGAAGAGACCAAAGACCACAGGAAAGTGACTGCAACTTATGTCTCCAAGGAGGGCAATAAGAAGACCCAAGGAACTACAGGCTGGTCAGCCTTACCTCAGTCTCCAGAAAGGTGATGAACCAGCTAATCTTGGAAAGAATTTCTCGGCCCAGTAAGGACAAAAAAACCTCAATCAGAAGTAGCCAGAACTACTTAATTGATTAAATAAGATGAGGTCATGCTTGATCACCTTAACAAACGTCTACACTGAAATGACTGGCTTTCTAGATGAGGGAAGGGCAGTGGGAATTGTGTGCCTGGAATTTGGGAAGGCCTTTGACACTGCCTCCTATGAGACCACCACAGGTAAGCTGATATATATGGTTTGCATGAGCAGACACCGAGGTAGATTGAAAACTGACTGAATGATCAGCCCCAGAGGGTGGTGACCAGCAGTGAAGAATATAGTCAGAGGCCACTAATTAGTGGTTTAGCCCAGGGGTCTCTACTGGGCCTAGTCCTATTCAAGATCTTTAATCATCTAGGTAACAGGGAAGTGTGTATTCTCAGCCAGACTTCATAATGCATCAAACTGAGAGGAGTGACTTTTAGGCCAGAGGATCATGCTGGCATCTAGAGGGATCCATTTTCTATTAATTCAAAGGTAGAATGCAATTCCGTTTCAGTTTGTAGTCATAGAAAAGTCCCTTTATTGCCTTATCTTAAAAATCCAAGGTTTGTTACTCTACACCAGATTAGACTAGATGAGTATCCTCAGAATGAAAACTGTCAGCTTTTAAGGTCTGTGTTCACCAGACCTTTTTCCTAATAAATCTCAGGGCTTCCTTAATGCTTATCAAAGTTTCTTCCAAGTTTTAGGCCCTGTCATAGTTAGAAATCTATGAAGTTCTCTGCTGGCACAGGGAAGTGTATAGATTCCAGACATTAGAAGGAGCATCTGTTGTTTCAGGACTAAAAAATCTGTCTTGAAACAATGTAATTTCTCTGAATCATATTTCACTGAATTTCCCCCCATGTTTCTGCTTTTATTTTTCTACATTTTAATTAATATTGGCAATGCAAAAGAGAAAACAATTTTTCTCAGGAGTGGGCATTCTTATTTCAATGCCCTAAGCCTATCTGTGAATACGACTGAAAAAAAACACCAAAAAACCTTAAAAATAAATTATTTGAAAGACATTCTATGAAAAGAAATCACTAAAATTCAGATTGTCTAAAGAACTTTAACGTATTCTTACAATGGAGTTGAAATATCTTTAATGTTAAATCCTTCTGGGACCAATACTAAGATATATCAAGCCAAAAATAATCTATCTTTGTACACTTTAGCATGTTTTTCTAAAGCAAAATGTTTATATGATCACACTGCCTGTACCTGTCAATCCTCCTCTACTAGCTCTGAAATCATCAACCAGCTTTCAAATACATTGAAAATAACAGATGAGATCTTACAGAGACAAAATTTTTTTCAGGTTTCATGAATACCATTAATAATAAATTGTCGTTTCTTCCACCAGCACTAGCCGACAAAAGGAGAAAAGCTGTTATAAATGCTCACCTCACCTGCTCCAAGAGCGAGCAGACACCTGGCCAACCTAAGAGAGCACTTACTGTGAACCTTCAAACCAGCCAGGGCACGCGCCCTCTCTGACCCAGGAAAATAAACAGCGGACAGGAAAAAGCAAAAGGTGCCCTGAGAATGAAGACGTAGAAGGGTGCTAAGAATGGGAGGATGGAGGTGAACACAGCAGGGAACAGGACTAGTCCCAGGTTGCTAGAAACAATTCTGTAGACAACTAGGGGCCATTAATTCTAATTACTTCAGGATCAGCTTGATTGTGGGGCGGAGGGGGGTGGGGGGGGCATGTTTAACTGTGTCTGCAATTCTTAATCATCATTAAATAATTGTGCATTATTTCATTGTTTTTCTCTGTGCTTATTTTGATAGACTTTTATAATTTAATGACAAGTCAACTAGTTGTAAAGAAAAAATCTAAATCTAAATCTAACCAATATAAACATAAACATAAATATAAATAATATGAATACATAGGTTTGGCTGGAATAAAAACAGCAATTCAGAAGTCTGTTTCTCTGCTCTTGTGTAGGAGATGAAAGGGAGAGAAAATAAAAAAAATAAAAATAAAAAAAAAAAAAAGAAGAAAATGCCTGATGTTTTTAAACTGTTCTTAGCAGATGTATCTCTAAATCACTTAATCTTATTAAGTGCCTTGTTATCCTCATTTTTCCCCAAATAAAAATCAGTGTCATGGCACCCCTGGTGCAAACCAGCTCCAAATCAAAGACTAACTGCTGAGCTGTGAATGCTGGGCTTTCATGAACAAAGCAGGGCTCTGTTTTCTTTCCTTCTAGAGGGAAAAAGGGATGAATAACATTCATTTTAGCTTCCTTTTACTGTTGGTACCTCTGAGTTTACACTGCGTGGCACACACAAGCTAAGGCTTTTAAGAGAAACCTAATAGACCTCAGCTGTGTGGTAGAAAACATTCTTATTTAATCTTGCAACATCTGAGGGGAGAAAACCTCAGTTAGTGTAAATGTGAGGGATCCACTTGGGAAAAAAAAATCTGCATTTATTACATAGGAGGAAATTAATGGCTGGAAATCTCTGCCCTACAGAGGATTAACATTGCCTACAAAAATTTTATGATTTCCTTCAGCAAAAGGAGAGTTAAACCAATGTTAAGTCCACCAATTTTATATATTTCTTCATTTGGCTTTTAAGATCTATTATAATAGCCAACATTCACAGAACAACATCTCTGTGCAGTGACTGCTCTTCTTATCTGTCCCATGACTTTGTGTTGCTGTTTATTAGTATGCTGCATGAGATCTTTACTGGAGTAATAGCAAAGTCCTTAATAGGTAACAAGGTCTCATGGAAGGAAGTGCATCAAATATTGCATTGGCCAGTGCAGTTTTATGGCTATTCTGTGCATGAGTGTGGTTTGTGCCCATCAAGAAAAATAGGTTGTTGCATCCACAAGCACAGAGAATTACTTTGGAATCTGAATAGAGGAGTGGGGTGTTATTTCAAGATAGTAATTTCAGATTAGTGGGAAAAGGAAATAATGGGGTAATATGTGTTGGAATTAATCTGTTTGCCATTCCAAGCTACAAAATGCTGAAAGATGTAAAAGTGTTCTCCTGCTCCTTTTCTTGAGCTGGAGAAAGGAGAAACTATGAAAAGGAAAATTTATCTAGTGGGCAAGTAATCTACCTCCACTTTCATCAAAATCTTGATGTGAACATAAACAACTTCATTTTATTTCAAAATGTTCTTTGTCCAGCAACAACAAAATGTAGGACTTCATGAGTTACTTTGCTGTTGTTGTCAAGTCTCTTTCACAATGGTTTTAATGGAAGGAAGAATCAGTAGGCCTTTTTTAACTCTACTTTTGTGTCAGGTATTACTGTCTATTTCTTACAAAGGGAGGAGGGGCAATTCCCACGTTAAAACTTTACATTATTGCATTTAATGAGGATCAAATTTCATGGGTTTTCTTCCTTGCGATATAAAGAACGTCTGACATTTTGGAGCTTAACACTGTAATGTTGTCTCAGCTCCAATTCTTTCTGAGTTGTATTTTCAGTAAATATGAAGGTTATAGTAATCAGACTCCTTCAGCCTATCACCTGCTGTGTTTCTTTAATATTTTCAGTAAATTTCTTGTCCATAAATACGGCAAGAGAAAAAAAAATCAGTGCCCCCATCAGGCTTTTTCAAATAAATTTTAACACGTATCCATGCACACTTATGGAGGTTGTGTCTTTACATCTCTTACAAGTGTAATGTTCTGTCAAACATTTTTAATCGTTTTGATTGGTGATAGCAGATTGCAACCCAGTTATCAGGTATATAGCAAATAATAATAACAACTACAACAACAATATCTATAGCTGGTTTTCTTTTTTTTTTTTATTATCACTATTGCAATTATTAAAATATCCCAAACTGTAAAGAAAGTTTGGACGGTACTTATGATCTCTTCCAACAACACTGTCACTTTACTCACCAGTATTATATCAACACAAGTAGAAGGAAGAATAAGATTCAGTATAATATACTGAATATGGCACATATCAGAAATTTACAGGATCAACCTGTGTGCTGGATCAACTACTGAGTGTCCCAGGTTATTAATATCTTAACACCTTTAGAGGCCTTTGATCTTAGCTGTTCGAGCTTTGTGAACTCGTATGCATGAGTGGTTTCAGTACCCCAGGTTCTGCACATGCATTTGAAATCCTTGGCTTCAAAGAACTTCTTGAGAATCCATTGTGAGAAGAGCTACCATGTCTGGCAATATGCCACAGACAGCAGCATGTCTTTCTGCTGGCTTTGGTGTTCTTATGGGTGCACTGCTACTGTGGGCACAAGCAGTTCTCACTGTTATCTGTGCCTTGCTTGAAATTCAAGCATCAAGCAATTCAAGCATTGGTGTTGCAGTATGTTTTTATTCCTAATGGTTTGTTCTGTCCCCTGTGTATTGTTGGTTCAATTTAAATTTTATCCTCCCACCTAGCTGCCCATCCTGCCCTAGTCCTGCCCCTTGATACAGAATGTTCCCTGTCCCTCCTCCTACCCAGCTGTCAAACCTGCCTTGTACCAGCTCTTGCTCTGGGAAATAGCCTGGAAATCCCCTGTTACTGGAAGCCCCACTGGTTTGTCTGAACTGTTCCCCTCCCTCTCTGACTGTCACTGGTTGAAGTATTGTAAACCTCACCTTGTGCTTTCCCTACTGGTCAAAAATTTTTACCCTCCCTTGGAACCTCCCCTGTATAAAAGTCGCTGTACGCCAAGGTTTAGGGTCTTCCGTCCCCGGACCCTCCTTAGAAATAAACCTCCTTGGAAGCCACATGAAAGACCTCTTCCTTGTCTTTGCTTCTGCCTGCACCTCAGCATGTCTTGTGCCATAGAGATCCAGCCTTGCTGTTTCTCAGATCTCTCCTGAGAGCCGCCAGCCTTGACGTGCTGTCAAGAGCTAGCGGGTGAATCCGGCACCGTGTCAGTTTGGTTTGATTTAGATCAAACTTTCTAAGGAAGAAAGTAGATATCTGCATTTCTAAATGCATCTATGACGCCCAGCCGTCTTTGGTCCTCAGTGAACATGAGTGGTGGCATCCACAAGCACCCCATAGAGCCAGATGCCTTTGTGGCAGCTGAGCCACAGCCATACAGCACTTGACCCCAGATCTGTTTCATACAGAGTGCCACCACAATTATTTTTTAGCCTGAGTGTGTCTCTGATACAATGAGAAACCTGTGTTTAGTCCCAGGGGGAGAGGTCTTTACAGCATGACAATCAGGATGCCTATAGGTCACCCCAAGGCAAGGAACATGAAGTTGTGCTAATTGTGAAGGATCAGTGCTCACCAGGTAATGTTGGAGAATATTACAAAGTAGAAAAAAACTAATTGACAGCAGCCTTCATCCAGTCTCTTAATTGAAAACTATTTCTATAGAAAACTCACTCTTTAAGAACAGATGGATTTTGCATCACGGGGAATTGATTGAAAGTACTCCAAAAGAGAGTTCAGTAACAAATTAACATTTATGCAGTGTAGAAGATCAAGGGATCAGGGCTTGGGTTTTAGCTCAGAAGCTAGATTATTTGACAAGCCTGACAGATCTCAATTCTCCCACAAGCTAGAACACTGATTTTCAGCCAGGTTTATTTGTCAGACAAATATGCGCTCTTGCCTGAATTTTGGATATTCACTCCAAAATATACTAAATTCATACAAAGGGAAATTGGAAAGTATTCTGCTTTGGCCAATGCAAGTGTTCTGTTTGCTCATGGAACATCTCTAGGAGAGTTTTTAAGATTCCTAGGATTTTTTTTTCTTTTACCACTTGTCTTTCTTTATAGATATCTCTATTATCTGTGAATAAGAAGCATTGCATATATGTAGATACTATAACAACTCTTCACATGAAAGATGTCTGTGGAATTTATTGCTTCGGAAATATATGCTTTTGATGGGGTTTGTTCTTTTGTTCATTGTTTGTGGTTTTGTTTCTCTGTTTTGTTATTTTTTCCTTTTTTTTTTAACCTTAATTAAGACATGAAATTATGGAACATGGCAGAACAGGGGAGGGATGTGAGGGGAAGCCAATGTGAATATATTTACCAGACAAATATCCTTCAGCAAATCTTTAATCAGCTTAACAATATTATCAATTAGTGAAGAACATTGATTAGGCAAATCAATACAATTCTTGTTTAACAGTCCCAATTTTTTCTCTGGTTACACCTAGGTGCTACTACTTTTATCAGGCTACTGATATTTGGGTTTCTTACAGAATTTGCATTTTCTAAATTAAGGGAAACTGTGAATTAGCATTTCTAGTGACATACATTCATATTTTTTGTTTCTGTCTCATTCAGATACAGAAAAATGGTAGTCCCAGTCTTTCTCTTGACCACCTTTTGTATAATTTGACTAATTATACAGATTAATATATTTATTAGATGCTTGAATAAGGTTGTCAGGTTTCTAGAGTGTATGTTTTATTTCTGGTCTGTTGGAGTTTAAGGACACAAATACAAACAATTTTTACACCACAAACAATGGCAGGTGTTCATCTATATGTATGTGGAAATTATTAGATAACCACTAAATAAATAATGTTATTATCAGCTTTGTGTTGTACAAGATTTCAGATGTTTCCCATATAAACTACAAAAATGTTTTTCAGTATTACCCCAGGATCATTCTGCCAGCTTTATGACTTTTCTGCAGGGTCTTCTCTTTTTCTATTCCTTCCCTTCCTCCCCCACCAAATAGAGGATTTTATTTTGGGGGATTTTTTTCCATTCACACACTAATGAGAATATAAATTTTCAAACCAAAGTTAATTTTTGTTTTCAAGTGTCTTTTTTATTGTTTGCAACAGGGATTTTTAATGTATTTTCCATGTTCAGCATTATTTGAAGTTTAAATATCAGATGGGACTTTCTTTCATCAGTGTGCCATTTTATTACTAGACTGTCAAAGAGAGTAAGTTCTATCTTTCACTTCAGAGAGACCAAAGGTCCATGTAAATTTATTAAAGAAAATATTAAAATTGGACCACCATCAAACAAGGACCACTCCTCATCAAAACTTGAAACATTGTTATTCAGCATTACTATGTTTTTCAGCCCTGCAGTTAGATCCTGTCAATATGAAAGAGCAATTTTCCATTTGATTTTAATTAATGTTGAGAGTAAGATAATTTTCTAGCTTTGCAATAACATCAAAAAGTAATCAGACTTGTCTGGCAAAATTTAGTGCTCAAAAACCTATAGAGAAGGACCTTGAACAACCTCATTCCTCCAGGTGACTCGGACAAGCACATTCCCCTTATTCACAGTCAGCAAACAAGACTGTTTCACCTGGGATGTTATGTACGTTTTCTGAAGGAGTAAAAGGCTTTCTGTACTGTGTGAGCTCAGGAGGGAAGTGTTGAACACAAGTCTTCAAAAGGCTTTCAGCAGAGTAGCAGGGCCTTTCTTTGTGCCTCAAAAGAGGAGCAAATGAGATGGTAATGAAGCATGTTAAACCTAAACCATAAACTGCATCTTCACACAGAATCACATCACTGTAGTAAAGTATCTCCCACCCCCGAGGAGTGGGCATCTCTCTATAAGGAAAGAGTTTTAGTTTACCTCTAGACGTTTTAGGAAGTTTAACTAGAAAATTCTGTGCCTTTCTCATTGTAGTTGGCTCAGTGCCAGCACAGAGCTTTGACTGGGCTTGGAAGGTGTAACTCAAAACCTATTGCTAATTTCATTGGTCCAAAAGCCAAATAGCCCACCTAAAATATTGACTACTAAAGAGAAAGAACAAAGAAGCTCAGGGCTTTTCAAGGTGGTGTAGCAAGTATGAGACCTGTCTCTACACTGTGTTTGGCTTTGCCTTTGTGTTTGTATTATTTTCTTTCCTTATGAAAACCTTTTTGATTTTTCAAGACACACTCGATCATGCTGTCTCGCTAAGTGATTTTAGCCACTTCTCTGCAAGGGCTGGACCCTCAGAGGTATTGGGAGCACCAATACATCACCCTGCCATGAGATAGACTGGAAATCTCAGAGAGCATTCCAGAATTGTTGTCAGGATTAAAAAAAAAAAAAACACCAAAAAAAAAACCTAATACAGACTTTTAAGAAAGTATTAAGCCAAGGAGATATTTTTAACAGGTGTTTTGAAAAAAAAATAGAAACAAGACATTGCTATAAGAAACTTCATTGGTTTAGTTAAAGGCAAAGTAATTGCAAGTTCTCATGGATTAATTTTTGTTTCCTACATTCAAGCAGAATATTCTAACCAACAATATTCTATAGACAAAAGGCTTTTTTTTTCAATTATACATCCAAAGCAACTAATTCCAGTTATTTCAGTCAGAGATGAGAACCAAAAAGCCTTTGAAGATCAGTGCTACAATACATTAAAAAGATTTATCTCCTAAACCAAACACAGTCATGAACAAAACTCAATGGGAAGAAAGAAAACCAAAACCATCAAAGGTGATGAAAACCATGAATGATTGGTAAACGTTTAAAAATTATTTATTAGGGGGTTTTTTTACCATTATCAATTTTTCAGTCACCTAAAGATCTATTAAAAAATCTGGGTCAGGAGAGCCAGTGAAAGTAGCAGTTCTGACACATTTACAATAGAAATTAGTTACTTATTTTAAATAAATATATATATTTAAAAAATATTATAAAACACAGACAATATAAAAGTATAGAAAATCTATCCATGAAAAAATCTCTAGTTAACAGGTAACAGGAAAATGGAACACAGCAGTATGACAATATGAAGGGCAATTAAAAAAAATTACAGGTTCTATAAAATTGTAAACTTTTTATAGCTTATCATGCAGACAAGAAAAAATTATCTTTGTTATCAGAAGACTTAAATAACTGTGCTCCCAGAGATACCAACTAGCCATTAAAAAACTAGAAATACTGAATTTATCTACTTGCACACACCTACTTGTGGATGACACAAAATTGTGAGGAGTGGTCATACACTGATGGTGGTGATGCCATTCAGAAAGAGCTCAGAAGGCTGGAGAAATGGGCTGACAGGAGCCTCATGAAGTTCAACAACAGAAAATATAAAATCCTTCAACTGGGGAGGAACAAACCCTGGCACTTATCTCTGTTGGACACCACTCAGCTGGAAAGCATCTTGGCAGAAAAGGACCTGGGGGCTGGGGTGGACACAAAGTTGAACATGATCCAACAACATGTCTTTGCCACAAAAAAACCTTAATGGGTTGCACTAACAAACTGTTACCTAAATTTTGGTAGAGGTGATCTATGCCCTCAGCCCGGGTGAGGCCACAAGTGGAGTTTTGTGTCCAGTTCTGAGCAACCTGGTTCAAGAAAGACATGGATATTAGATATTTTTTATGTAGAATACATTTGCATTAATTAGGGTAATTTCAGTGCTGGAAAAGAAAAAAAAGAAGTGAACTCTATACAGAAGGGCATAATATAGGTCCAGGAAATGCAGGAAATTTCACTTAGATGGAAAAGAAACACTTTTATGTTAAGGTTGGCCAAAGACAGGAACAGGTTGCACAGAATGGTTGTGGAATCTTTGTCCTTGGAGGTATACAGAACCTAACACGAAATGGTTGTATTTGAACATGCTCTAGCTGGTGTAGCTCTCCTGAAGTTCCTTTCCCCCACCAGCTGCTTTTTTATTATGTGTTTCTGTGATATATTTACATGGTGACATCCATAGATTATGAAAGAAAAGTGTGTACTTCTTGAATAAATAGAGCTAAGACATGAATCTTAACTTTCATGTGAAAATTCTGGTTTAGTTTTGTACCTTATATTGTGCAAATGATGCAAATGTTCATCCACCTCTAGGCTGGGTCATTGTCTAAGAAATGGCATTAAATATTATTTCAGATTGTGAAGAAATCTTTAATGCCATTTGATTAATAATATCTCCTTTGAAATCTTAAAATAGTAGTACCTGGAACTCCTAAACACTTAGGATGGGATTATTGTCAACAAATGAATAAGTCTGAGCTTGGTCACTCTGAATTTCCTTTCCAGTTAACAGAAAAAAAAATTAAACAGCATATGAGTCCCCTGAGGAATTTTACAAGTTTACTTTAGGACAAGATTAATTGCTGCTTATAAGTGCCTCAAGAGATTCCAGGATGCAAACAATTCACATTTAAAAATCAACTTATTATCAACAGTACCAAGAGCCCTACTTCTCCCTCCACAAATCTGAGATTTGGACAGGACACAAAAAATTCAGATGCTGATCCCCCAAAGTGTTTATTTTTCATGATCTAATGAATACACAGCGTTAGCTAAATACCCAAATCACTAACAAAAGTGTAATCAAGATTTTAGATAACAGAACTAAGTCAAGTTCTTTGAATGATTAGAAGAAAATTTTAAGAACACCATGTTCTATTTAAGATATGTGTATATATTATATATATATATACATATATAGATTTTTTTTTCTGGCAATAGTTTATTAGTGTATGTATTTACATAAAATGTTCCAATAGTAATAATTAACTCCTGATTTTTGTAGGCAGAAATCACATTTAACTCTTTTTGACTCCCAGAGTACCTTTTCCCTTTTGCTTACAAGTAAAAAGAGTTGTGTAAAAGAAAACCTGGTTCTCAGAGTTTCAATTTCTGTTGCACTTTCTGCTACCAGAAGGAATCGACTGAAGGATTTGGGTATTTCAAAGGATCTTGAACTCCTGGGATGGAATTCTGAATTAGGTGACTGGGGGCTGTTGGGGGGGGGGGGGGGGAATAAATCATGAGAGGCATATAATGAGTGGAAGGCATAGATCATCCAAATAATAAAGAATGCTGATGACAAAAATGTTTTTTAGATCCTAGCTTTCCCTGAGTCTCAAAATCAAACTTCAGGCTATGGAAAGGGACCTGTTATCTTTGATTGGAATTTGCATGTCTAAATAATGCTGCGTAATTAGATACTTGAATCTTTCTTTCAGAAATGGAAACAAGGATCATGCTTCTCTTTTAACGTACTGGCATGGCTAGAGAAGAAAAACAGCCCTATGTTTTTAACTTAACAGTATTTCCCTCATCAGAAATGTGAGAGACCTCAGTTCATCTCTCTGTGAGGGCTTTAACTCACCTTTCTTTCCATCTACTAAGTAGCCAACTGCAATTAAAGCTGTACATATGTGTAATAGCAGCTTTAGAATTAAGGAGAAAATGCATTTCTCTTCCTCCAACTGTAATATTTTGTAGGACAAAAAAAAAAAACAAAAAAAAAAAAAAAAAAAAAAAAAAAAAAAAAAAAAAAAAAGTTTGACTTGAAAAGTATATGTCAAAAAGAAGGAAGAGGGGAAGAAAGTACCAGAAATATAGAACTGTGAAGTTCCAAAACTCCTTCCAAAACTATTTATTTCATCTAATATGTTAGTGAAACATCTAATCAATTCCTACTGGATTGTAAGTGGGCCTTGCAGCTATGGTTAATCCTGATGGAGGATGAATATGATCATGGGTATCAGTAAAAACTACGTCAGTCCTGAAATCAAGAATAGAGAAAAATGAAAAAGAAAAGAAAACCCAACCCAAAACCTCATGTTGCAAAATGCTTCTTCTCATTTTCAAAATAATGAATCTCTTTCCATCAAATTCAAGAAACAGAATTTGAGAGGATGTCTCTTCTTGAATGTCACTAAACACCTGCAAAATTTTGTGGAAAGTGCAGTCTCTGAAAGCTTTTGCTCTATATGATTGCATCTTCACAGTTCTGCCAGCAAACTGCATAATAATCCATTCTTAGAGTGACTGGTGTCTTTCTATGCCAGGGCTGCACATGCTGTCTCTCTTGAGATTTCTCTTTCCTTTTTCAAACTCCACGATCTTTTGCAACCATCAAAACCATCCTCAACAAGAGCAAGAGTCCTCTCTCTCCTGAGCTTTTGGCACTACCTCAGCCCGATACCTAGAGAGCAAGACAACAACAGTGAACATCAACTAGTAGCTAGGCAGGAAAGACAGCTTAAACTATGGGCAGAAATAGGAAAGGAGGTAAACTGCTCTAAGCAAGAATCTTCACAAAGGCATTATGTGAAAGAAAAGAAATTCCTAAAGTGCTACTTATGTTGTCAGCTGCTGGTGTTAATGAATAGCAAAGTCATAAACACAAAAGACTGATGGCCAAGAGGAGGTTTTCTGCTGTAGACTCAGATCAATATAACACAAGCCAAATAAAAGGTGTATGTCCAGGAGATGTACATCTGAGTCAAATAAAATTCAACCTCCTCAATTCTGAAGACTTCAACATAATTTTCAGCTGGAGAACTGGCACCAACACCCTGGAGACTTTACATAGATACCTTGGAAAAATTCGGCCCTGTATGAATAGAATCCACATTTGTAAGGGAGGCTGCTTGAAGGAAAGACTTTATCTCCTTTACGAATGAATGTAATGTTTTATGCCTTGTGACAAGTGCAAAATCACATCCACTGCATACAGGCCACTTATTTAAATCAAAGATGTTAAAGTTAGCACTGCATCATTTAATGAAAAGTGTTAAACCAAAAGGTTAACTAATTGTGAGTAGGTCATGGAGTTAATAACCTAAGAATACTCATTGAATTAGCTTTCCAAATTTATCATGTCATCCCCTGAGTAAAATTTCAAAGTAAAGATAATGAGGCTGTGGGGAAGAATAACAGATGTGGTGTATTAGAAGCTAGTAAATTGTATTTCATGCACTCATAGAGTTAAAGTAAAAAGAGAATATACCATGACACTGATCTCCACATAGCTCCTTATTTCAGCAACAACTTGAACTAGACTAACAATCTTGAAATGTTTTTTAAAAAATCTTGTTTTCCACCTTACAGCATGCAGGTGGTCATGAAGCAACTTAGATTATAAACAAGTTTACAAAGTGGTCAACATCAAGTAGAGACCTAATTTTCATTTTCTCTCCTTAGAAATTGAGTCATTCTCATAAAAAGTAGGTTAAAAATTCTGTGGGCCTATCTGCAAAGTTTTGAATTTCTGAGCTGATACCTACATACCCCCAAACTATGTACAAAAAACCTGTTCCTGAATTCCATCTTACTCTGTATTTCTTCTGCATATGTTCCTACAGATACTTATGGCTGAAAAGCATGTGGTACTCAAAGGGAGGCTCTTCTACAGTTTTGGAGACTGGCAAAACTTTCATGACAATAAATGAAACTAGAAGATGTAAAGGAATGTAGAACAGAATTAAAAATGCTAGTATTTATCATACTATGGTTGTAAGATTATACCAGATTGTAAAGATTAAAAACATCAAAGAAAGATGTGGAAGAAGGAAATGTTTGATTAACATGAAATGTCAAGAGTGCAACCCCAAACATGAGCAATATTTTGAATGTCATTGTGGTTTGCCATATAATCTTGAACTCAGCATTAGAGATCTGGTCACAGTTGTTGAGCTCATTTCATTCTTTTTAATTTTAATGCCACCAAAATGGGGGCAACAAATTCATCCATTTCGGTCCCAGTGACAGTCTTTGGAATGGAAGTCAAACATGCTTTCCATTAAGTGCTAACAGAACTTTAAGAGCCATCAGTGAAAGCATGGTAACTCACTGCATCTATTTTTACCCCACAGGAGATGCAAGGTCACTCACCACAGATCAACAGTTTCTACTGTAAGCGTAGCTGAGTGAATTACCTGGTATTTGCAAAATATAGGAGCATACGAAAGGAGAATCTTGGCAGTTCATCAGCAAAGCAGTAAATTGACTGATTTAGCGTAACTTGCCTGTCTTCTTTAAATTAGTATATGCTTTGAATACAGACAGATACTTTATGACACTGAATTGTGAGGTGGGGAGATAAGAGTAAGAGGAGCACATGCCAAGTATCTCAGGGCACAAAGAAATATAGCAAAGATAAGCGGGTTCAAGAAGGCAGAGACAAATACTGCAGTTTAGACTTGATGTGAAAAACAGGTGTCAGGGACAGAACAAGTGGAGCAAGTAGAAACACGTCCACGGTGACAAAGGGGAAAGATTGTTACAAGTGGATTGATATTTGATATTTTAAAAAAGAAAAGTTTTGTTTGCCTCTTTTGTTTACTGTGTATCATGTAAGTGTTTTTTTATCTCTATTTGAAATAAACTTTTCACTTTTTTTTTTTTTTTTTTTTTGTGAAAAGATAAGCGTCTGAAACAAACTCGTCCACAGAAGAAACATATTCCCTGAACTGCCAAGTCAAAAGTGTGATTTCTCTGAGAAAACATTTCAGGAATAAAACTGCAGCATGAAAAAAAAACCCAAAAAGCTCATTTATCTCATTTACAGATGTGTTTACTATTAGTAAATATCTTGCAGTTCTAGCAGTGCTTTCATTATGTTCATTTTTCTTATGTATCTATTTGTCAAGGAAATTAATTTTTTACATTGATTTCTCTAAAATCTAAGATTATTTGAATACATTTCAAGTCTTATTTAATATGAGTAGAACATATCTTGTCACCTTAAAAGCTTTAATTGAAGTTCCTAACTGCTACTATCTACATTCTGTCCCTACTCTGCTGTTTCAACACGTATCTGATTTCTGCTTTTTTTACTGCATACTAAAACCTGAGCTCTCTGCACAGCCCATTTCACTCAGAATGTTAAGAGGGGATTATCTCAGGCAGAATTATGCTTAGCAGTAAAACAGTAGAATCTCAGGTAAATTTGTGAACTATACCCTTTAGTAATTTTGTCCTGTTCTGACTGGAAGATGGACATAAATTTCTATCTATTTATTCCAAATTTTGAGCTACTAGGCTAAAAATGTTGATGCTGGACGTATTAAGAGAAGACTGTCATAACTTCTAATTTATTCTAAAAATGTCTGAGCTGGATTTTGCTCTAAATTTTCAGTAATTTTATAGTCTCTAAGACTACCCTTAACATTTAGATTCTTAAAAATTAAATGTGGTGATAAACCATGAGCAACAAATGGAATGGAAACAGTCGTAAGCATAGGAATTAAAATCAAATCAGTCTTCAGGAGGCTGACCCCTAATATCCTAATATCTAGGCCATTCCCCTAAAATATTTTCCTAACCTGTTCTGAAGCCTTAAATTCTAAAGGTTAAAATCACTTTTCTGCTGTCCCCTGTTATAATGACTAGAAAATTTTCCACTGGAGTCCAGTATCGGTTTGTGGTTTTTTTTGTTTGGTTGGTTTTTTTTGGTTTTGTCTTTGCTTTTTTTGTGGTTTTTGTTTTAATATATGATTTCACATTGTACTCACTCAAAAAAAAAAAATAGAATTATAATAACTCCTTTCATGTTGTCTGTGGATTTGAATACTGCAACTGTATCTTTCTTCACTGTCTTCTGCCTAGGTTAAATGCCCTTTATTTTTCAACCTAATTATATATTCTAAACCTCTTAATATTCTTGCAAAGCTTTGGTTTTTTCCTAACTTGTCCACTTTTCCTAACTTGGCATCCTAAAGAAATGAATCACTTTAAGGGGAATTTGCATGGTATTTGGCCAACATCTGGGAAAACAATGCCTTGCTATTCTTGCATTGAAACCATTGTAGTAGCAGTTTCTGAGCATTCTAGGAGAAAGATCAAATGCTGGCTAGCCAAATAGGCTTTACAGACTGGAATATACACTCTCAATAAGAAAATAGTTATTGGAAAGCTACGAAGCACGCCAGAAAATTGACACAGACAACCCAAATCTGTATCACAACACAAAACTCTGTACCATTGGCACAGAGTCCAGATGAAGACTGGTCACTAGTAGTGTACCTCCGAGGTTAATGCTGCAGCCAATACTGTTTAACATCTTCCTTGTAACCTGTAAAATAAGATGGAGCATACCCGAGGGAAGTTTGTGGGTGGAGAAAAAACAAGTGCCCTTATTTATAGACTAGGTGAGTGGAGCTGGAAAAGTGAGCAGAGAGTTATCTCATGAATGTTAGTGAAGGGAATTGCCAGTTCCAGCCTGTGGGGGAAAAAAAAATCATAGACTGCTTTGGAAGAGACCTTTAAAGGACCTTTTTAGTGAGATCTCCAGGCAACTGAACAGGCTGGGCTTTATCAGCTGGAAAACAGACTGACAGAGAGGGACGAGGTGGACAACAAGCAGAGCAACTGCCAGCAATGTGTTTTGTGGCAAAGAATGTCAACAGGTCTCTGGGCTGCTTAGGCAGAATTGTCATAAGTTCAAGTGAGGGGACCTTCCCTCTCTGCTGGGTCCTGGTGAGACATGTCTGAAGAGCTGTGTCCAGTGATAGACTGCCCAGTATAAGACAACATGGACCTACTGGAGCAAGTCTAGTATGTGGTTACTAAGGGCTTGGAACATTTTCATGTGATGACAGATAAGAGACATAAGAGAGTTGGGAACCCTCAGCATTGAGAAGAGATGGCTTAGGGGCCTCATCCATGTGTTGAAGAATCTGAGGGGGGCAGTGTAAAAGGCAGACTCAGCAGCATCCACTCACAGGAGAATAGGCAGTGGGAGCACATTAAAAAAAAAAGAAATCCCATCTGAACACTTGTTTTTTCATATGAGGGTAGTTGAACAGTGACACAGGTTGCCCAGGGAGACTGTGAAGTCTTTAATAATGAAATATTTAAAACTTGAATGGTCCTGGCTAACCCGCTGTGTGTGACCCGGCATAAAAAATCTCAGGAGGTCCTTTGTAACATAATGATTCTGTGATTGAAATAGGATTCAAAAGAATGAACATAAGCTTCTCAGAGAAGTCTGATAAAGGGAAAGAAGTCTGGTGACAGAAACAAGAGAAGCATTAAAAAAAAGTAGCAATGGAGAAGGGCGGAAAGGGTAAATGAGCCCAAGAGCAGGACTTTTGCCCAGCAGAAGCTCCTTGGAGATTTCGATTTGGCTTGAGACAATTTATTTTTAGATCATCTACTCCTACAATCTGAAATGCCCCAAAGTAGCAATTCTCACCAATGACAATATTGCAAACAACAGTAACATAGAAGATAAATATAAACTTGATAATTTTTTGCTGCTTATAGCACTTTGTTCTTTTCACCTCTCTGATTATATCAGTAAGACAAGATTAAATATTTTTTCAGGTCTTATCAATGTTTTTAAACCAGAATTATTTCTTTCTATTCAAGATTGAAAGTGAGGCTGGTGAGACACACATATATATTCATATTTTTTAAAGGAAATAAGAAAAAGAATTGTACAAGTTAAACACATAATAAAACCTGTGGTTTCAGAAAGAAGAAAATCATATCAAGCCCCATGTTGCCAACTGTCCTCACTTTATTCTCTACAGGAAGTGGAGTGTGAGTGGAGAAGAACAAATCTTTGGACAGCCACAACTGCATCAAAAACTGATGAGTTTCTATGAAATAAATATTCCACAGCAGATTAGAAATGGATAATATGCACTTCAAATCTACATGGTAAAAGAAAAATACAAAGAAAGAGAGAAGAAAGGAAAAAATACTGGAGAGAGCATTCATACTCATGAAATCTATTTGAAACCGAACAAAAGGTTTAAGTGAACTGCATGCACTTCTGATGAAAAAATGCAGGCATACTAACCCTTTTCTGACAGTGATGAAAACCACAGCTGTTGTGGCCTAAAATACAATGAACCCTATTTTCACTTTGCTTTGTTCACTCCCTATATTGTTCAGTTTCTTGCCTTTAAGTAAAACCCTGCAGTACCTTCTTTGAAACGGGGAAGTTGAAGAATGTTCCTCTCTCAGCCACAGATTTACATAAAAAATAAAAATTAAAGAATTGATATTGGTGGTTGGATTTATTCTTCATAACCGGGCATAATTCTCCCCCCTGCCAGTCCCCCCCGCCCTGCTCTGCCCAGCTTCTAAATTAAACTCCTTAGCTTGCCATTTTTATTATGTACATTGTTTGGCCTCTTGGAACCTAGACAGTCAAAACAATGAAATCCAATGTAAAGCTCCAAATATAAATGTGAAGTGCTGCAAATGCACTGATAGATATATTTGAGTAAACCTTGGAAAGGCAGTTTAAAATGTTGCTTTCCTTAGGTGTCCTTTTACCAATTACAGACACTGACCTGAAGTGGAGCAACAACAGGAGGAATGTGAGTGCTCTAGTGATTAAATGTATTGCATTCTGCTGCCACTAGTAAAAGGAGCTTTCTTTGCCTACTGAAAATTTCCTAGAACAAATCTGTTAGCCATTTAATCAAACTCATCTATTGTATCCACAGAGAAATCCAGAGTTTCATCCTTGTACCTGCATCAATGATCATGAGGTTATCAAACCAGGCTGTTTTCTGAGAGTCTGTCAGACAAGGAGAAAAGCTCTTGACTACTCAAGAACCATCTACAGTGAACATCAGACACATGATAACAAACAGTTATCTTATGTCTCTCTATTAAACAATGGGAGTGAAAGTCTAAGGAAAGAAACATATTATAGAAATCCATGAAGAAAATAATTGCAAACAAGTATTTAATTTTTATATTTGGAAAAAGAATAATCTGTTGAACTCCTTGTGGTGGAAGTAGAGGTATGTCTTGATAACAAATGATGCTTGCACATGTTAGTATACAAAGGAATCTGTGCAGTTACCTTGTCATTCCTCTAGCCATTCTGTCCAGAGATTTCAGAAACAAAAATAATGTGACATGGTACATGGAGAACAAATTCTTGCAGTTTGCACATAAGCACAGATGGAAAAAAAATATTGCCAAGCCTGGATTTTTTTTTTTTTAGTTAGTGAGGATATTTGCATTATTTATTCAGGAGAGTTAATAATTATTTTTCTTTAAGACATAACTAGATCATTTGAAACTCTAAAAGGGGGGAAATATACTATAGTTCACATTGTGAACACGAGAAGACAGTGGAAAATGAATTTTCTAGAGTGTAGAGGACATTACAGACACAGATGAAAAGAATTGCAAAGAATACAGGCGGGAGCCTGAACTTCATGGAAGGTGTCCTAGAGATGAGCAAGAGCCAGACCACCAGGGGAGCAGACTGCGCTTCCTGAGGACCAGAGGTGACTAAGAAGATATTTCTGATACACAATCATCTGAGTCAATTGCAAGAAAAAGCCACAAGCAAGAATTTGCCTTCAGTGACCTAGTGAGAAAAAGGCAAATTTCCAGTTACATATTGTCAAGTTTTTTTGGTGTATACTTAAACAAAATCTTGTTCAGTATTTTTTTGAGGTGGGTGTATTTAAAACAGTTTCTGATTTTTGGTGAATGATAAGGCCTAGAAACATCTGTCTCAAAGCTATCCTGCTGACTCAGAGTCCTACGAAAACAAATGTTGTTTTTTTTTCCTCCACTTATAGCAGTCTGGAAGATATTAATGATGGCATATGGTCCATTGTTCAGCACTATGACAGATTTTTTCCAGATTATGACTTTGCATCAAAGCATGACTTACATGCTAAGTATAGTACTTGCTATTAATTCATTAATTTGTATGGGTCTGAATGTATCTAGTGCTTTTTGTAGCTGTTTAGAAAATCCAGAAATATAATGGCCTTGCATAAAACTGTTTATTTCCCTTTATTCTGATTTCCAAAAGCACAAGGTAACAATTTCAATGTCTGACTCAAAAGAACAAAATCAATGTTGATAAAAATATTATCCTTAATATCCATTTCCCACCCCTCCCCCCCACATTAGGTCTTACATGAAAGATTTCATGACTCATCCCAGAATAACTCTCTTGAACATCTGAATTAATTGTCATTTCTGCAATACTCATCTGCACATAAGGAGAGAGTAGAACTTTTGTCACTGTCACTTTTATTTTTTCAACAAAATTTCCTATTCCAGCAATTTTGGAAATTTTGGGAAAAAAACCCAAAACTGCAAGATTGACTGGTGAGAAGGTTTGAAGAAATATCATAAAATTATATTCCCAAAAAATGAGAGAAGTTTCAGAGAAATTTTATGTCAGTGTTTCTGCAGTTGTGAGAACAATCATGCAGAGTAAAACATATTTTTACTTACAGGGGAGACCAACAATATTCTAGGATTGGCAAAACATGATTATTTAATTTTACAGATGAAAAAAAAAATGGTTTTCTCTCCTTTTTTTTGTCTCATATCTGAGAATTTCCCTCCAGAAAGCCACTGTGTGTCACACACTTATTTATGTCTGGGTTTCTTCTAGAAGACAGATATCCTAATCCCATCTGCTTTGCTGAAAAGTTGGAGACCAAATACAAAAGCCACCAAACTTCAATATATGATTGCGTATGATAATTTTTATAGTTACAAATTTGGCAAGTCTTTTTATTTTCATTTAGGCTTTCCACAAGGATTGAAATTAATGATGTGAACATTAAAGTCTCTGAAACAAATGTGTCTGGAAACAGATGTATTACTGATGAATACAAATAAAACTATTTTTCGTAGGACTTCCCATCTGGAGAAGACAATTATTGCATGTTCTATATTATATCAACATCTACCATAGGCAGAATTTGCAACAAGATAGAGAAACTATTTACCTCTCAACATACTTTAAATTACCTCTCAACATTTCTTTGAGTTTGAGTGCATTATGATTTAAGAACCAGTTATGTCCCAGTCTGGAAAATCGCTGCACTTATATTACAGCTGCAGAGAGTTACATTGAAATCTATGAACACCATAAAAATCACTCTCAAAACTGAGTCTTTAATTTCTATCTCTGGACTTGTGAAATTCAAATAATAGTTCAGAATATAAAGAAGCTGCATTTTCTGAACACCTGAGTAGTTTATCTTGTTCATGTCATTGAGCCACAAAAGACTCAGTAAAAGCATTCTACTCTAACAGGCAGAGCAGACCAAACTCAGGTACTGCACAGGATTAAGCAGAGAAGGCTTGCTGTTCCTTAGTTTCACAACCACTGAAAAGCAGACCAGTTATAAAGTTTTGTATTGCTAGGATTTGTAAACTGCTCTTCATTATAAAATAGCCTTTGGTTTGGTTTAAATTTTTTATTGATTTTTTTTTCTTTAAATTTTCTGCAAAAACACAGAAGAAAGATTTCTTATTATCTGGACTAACTTCTTGTGGAGATATTGTCACACTGATGTCAAATTATTGGAGATGGACTGTTAAACATTGCTGAATTATGTTTTCTAACTCAGATCAGTGGACTGGATACTCAGGTGATTTAAATTAATGTAGTTTTAGTAAAGCTAAAGGTCCAATGCCTATTTGAAACAGTTAAGAATACTTCCTGAATTTTGTATCATCCTTCCCTCAAAACCCACTCATAAGTTTCCCCTCAGTCACCTCCGGATTTGGATCCATGTGTTTCGAGGATCTAAGGGGCAACTCTGATATAACTCCATTGCTTTTCCTCAGTTGCTGAAAATGTGTATAACCCGTGAGATAAAGCCATGAGATGAAGTAGATATAAAATGTAGAAAGATATACAATGCAAAATTACAGAGAGACAAAGACATGCTGAGACAAATATTGTTAGTAGGTCTGGATTCAAGATGAGAAACATCAACATGAAAAGGTATAAAATCCTAAGAAAAAAAAAAAAAATGGAATCCAGTGAGGATTTGTATGACCATCAGGTTGAGTTGATGATTCAGTGTTGATGGGGGATGAGAAGATGGCTGAGAAATAAATATAGAAACCTGTGGAAGTGTACTATTCTTTCCAAAAGGCAGGCCAGCCAAAGTCTTTGGGATGGTGACCACATGGAGCGCATTAAATTCCACATCCCATAGCTTTGTGTTGGGCAATATGTAGCTGCTATATGCTTTTAAATGGAATACGTCCTGCTGTGTAGTGGTTTGAAAGCAAAACAAATGAGAGGCTCCAAGTAAGAGATACAATTTGATAGGAAGAAAGGAAAAAAAGTATAATAAAATAGATGCAATAATACAAAAGACCACTGACAGAGTCAGAATACAATCTGAGCAGGGTGATGGAAGCAGTCCAGATGAGGTGGTCTTCCTGAAGCAGTGATCCCGTAGAAAGGTCTGGTAGCTCTGGTCCTCTGGGAATCCAGTGGGTAAACCCCCTGTACTGTCCCAAACCCCAGCTTATATCCAGGTGAGAATGCTTGGTTCCTCCCCCTGGGCGGAGCATCTCACAATGGGATGATGAGTCATGCAGGGGGTCCTTGATGGCTCATTAAACAGAGATAATTCCTAGAGGGAGTTATCTATGAGTCATGGGGAAGACATTGATGGGTCATTAGCAGAAGATAATGGCTGAGAGGGAGGGGGCCTGGGAAAACACTGCCCCACCTGGATTCAACAGTTCATGAAGATGGTGATAGAATACTTTGCACATCCTATACTACAATCCAGGACATGCTGGCAGGTTCTCCTTACACAAAGCTAGAGATTTCCAAATAAATTCTCTTAAAAGAATAACAGCAAAAAATTTAATATCTTGGGAAACTATTCAGTTCTGGGTAGTTCTGGAATCAAGCTTCTTTCCTTTCATCCCTCCCTCCCTTCCTCCTTTACTATTTCCTTTGTTCTCCCCCCTTCTCTTTTTTCCCTTCCTTTCTTCCTTTTTTTTGTAGAAAACCATATTATCAATGTGGTGTTAATTCTGGTGTTATTTCTGTGGGATTACATAGTAGTTATTGTATTATAAAATACTTGTTTTGTGATTTTCCCACATTTTATATGTCCTTGATATCTTTTACTTCATTGTCCCAAGCAAAGGCTCTGCATCATTTTCTTCATTGTTTGGTGTTTGGGTTTATATTGTGTGATGGCTTAGTCACTAGAAAATGATTTCTAGTTCTTTACCAATTAAGTGTTTTGTATGTGAAGTACATTTAGGCATCACACCTTCAAATTCAGAATGCAGTCAGAAGCCAAGGTCACTCTGACTATTATAAAGCACATTGCTTCATTAATGGATTAGCTCTCTTCTTTTGCTGTTGCCAATACTCCAAATCTGAGATAGAGTAGGTCCTTATTTCTAGGAGAAATAAAGAACTAACAAAAAAAATCCCTGATAAAGAAATAGCAGTGCTGTCTTACAACAATGAGCATGTTGAAATGGTATGCTGAAGAATACAGGGTAAAAGAATGGTGGGCTTACTAATTTCTCTTAATACTTCCCAGTTAATAATTTAGGTCTGCATTTAATGAACCTGAAGAGTCACCATAAAGATTCCAGAGATGAGGGACAAATGTTACATAATTAGAAAACCTATCCTAAATTTTATTAACAGATCAGAAAGTGTAGATTTAAAAAACCCTACATTTCTTTTTAAAATATAAAGAAGTAATAGAACCCATTATCTGTTCCACTGCCAGCAAAAAGCTACTCAATTAAAAGATGTGAGAAGACCATGAGACGGGGAAAATTATAGCTAACCAATGAGACTAATAAACTAATAATCTACTGAAACTGCTTCTTTCTACATACTAACAATTTTCCATTTTTAAAATTATTACTTATTTTATTTCATTTTATTCTATTTTGTTTCATTTTATTTTATTAAGTCACAGCCTTTTCCCTCATGAAAGAGATGGAAAACATGCAGCTGGAGGGAAACTATTTCATTTGGCTTTGGTTTCCTTTGTAGGTTGTAACCTCTTAGGTTCCAGTGCCTGAGTTAAGACTTAAATCAGAGAAGACATATCAGAAAATTTTACATATAGCTTCAAGGGCAGCTTCTATCCCAACTACTTCTTGAGATCTGCTCAATTTGGAAGGCACTTACTTTGTGGACGCTAGGTAAAACGTTCTTGGATAATGGTCTAACTGGTAAACTTGGAAATGAGGAGCATTTAAACCTGTTCTAAATTTTCTGTGGTGGTCTCACAATTCATTCAGACATGTTCATTTTTTCTGAAGTTTGCTCCTCTGCCATTCCTTTGTCCTCTTCTCCATGGCATGTAGTGCCCCTTCTAAAAAAACAGGCAAGCTTCCAGTTTTCTCCATCAGGTTGGAATCTTCACTATCACTTACCAGGACTCATCTACTTTCCCAGATTTTTCAACCACTCCCAAAATTTTCATTCCATCTCTTTTCTCTCCCACTGTAGATATTTCAGTAATGTATTACTATTCCTGAAATCTGATTCTTTGCTGCTGCTTAACTTAATCAAATAATGTCTTTCCTTCTTTCATCCTGCACAGGTTTGCGCCCAAGGTTCTCCTTAAACCATGTTTTGAGCATCTAAGGGAGAAATCATATTAACTCACCCACTGTTTGTGATTACACTTATCTGGTACTTGTATAGGATGATTATGTTTATCCATAAAGGGCAAAGTGTGTATGGGAGAAAGTCAATTTGACACATTGCCTCTATTCACTTCCACTCTGTCTCCTGCTACACCCCTGTTCTATATTGATTCTCTGCTCCCAGGTCAATTTCTTCACGTGCTTCTTACACTCTAGTAGTTTTATGCCACATCTCTCTACCCAGAGGTCTCACTGCCTTACAGTCACTCTTTCAAATATTAAGACCTTTAAAAAATGCAGAGATGAAACAGTAGATAAACAAGGCACAACAAGATCTGTTAGAACAGACTATCATAAGCAGGTAGTGGACTTTTAAGTGACATTCTGGCTGATGACCTAATTTCTTTGTTTTGACTCATATACTCCCATTACTAATACTCCCATCAAAGTATAGACAAGAAGAGTAAACACTTCTGACATGAAATTGATAGGATGGGTGTTCTTCTGGATGGAAGCAATATTTGCAGCTTTTGAAAGAGATAGCCAAAAGAAAATGCTTGGATTTTTCAGAAGTTTTAACAAGACATTCACTCAGACCTTCACCAAAGGCTTCTAAAAAAACTGAATGACTGAAGGAAAGTGTTTTGTTGGTCAGTGAGTGGTTAAAAATATCAGAAATAAAGAATAGAAGTTCATGTCCAATTTTCACATCAGGCAAAAGCTTCTAGTAGGACACCCTAGGCTCTGGAACATAGGGCATTTAACAGATATTACAGAATTCTCAGTAAGTCATCTGGAAAAGGAGGCAAATAATGATGTGATACATTTTACAGATAATATAAATGTAGATATTTTTCTACTAACCTTAGGGAGAATTTTTAGGAAGCATTTTCCACTGACACAAGTTGTTTTAATTTGGGCAAATTGCAAAGAGGTTTACTAAAAAGATGAACCTGACAAGATGTCCTGGTTTAGGGTAAATTTGGAAGGAAAACCTCCAAATGGGGCTCCTCTGGAGAGCAAACCCCAAATGGCCCCTCCCCCAGCCAGTCCAGGAAAAAAAAATTCCTCAGAGAAAAGTGGAAAAAACTATTTATTTAACAAAAAAACTGCCCACAAGCATACGAAATTAACAATACGAAACAATAAAACCTCTCACTGCTCCGAAGAGAGATGGTGAAACTGAGAGTCCTTGCTGGGAGTTCGCTCGGCTCTCTCTCAGTTTTTATCAGTCCCAGTCCCTTCGGCTCTGGAGAATGCCGAGGTCCAGACCCCGGTGGGCCACAAGTGCAGCTCCTGCTGCTCCTCTGGGTTTTCAGTCCACAGTAGATTTAAACAGTCCCAAGAAAAAAGGGGAAAAAACAGTCTAGGAAGCTTTTTCTTGCCCCAGCTAGCTAAACTAACTAAAAGGAAAAAAAACCTCTCTCTGGTGTCCGTGCGCTCGGTGAACACACACCGACCAAGGACGGAAAAAAAAAAGTGCAGAGGAGTGAATAGTTTTCAAAACAAACTGCGTGCTTCTTCTCTCCCTGCTCACTCTCAGAACCAGTCTTAAAGGTACAGAATACACAGCATACACAGAACAGACGATTGGTGATACAGGCATCATAGTCACCCTAGGACACAAGAACAGTCAGTTCTTTGGATAAGCATAAACCAACCTTAACTTCTAACTATGTGGGTTTGAAGAACAAATTGTGCCTGACACCGGTACAGTAAACTTCAAGATTAAGGATAAACATATTCTTCTCAAACAGCTTGCAAAAAAAGAGAGCACTTGAAAATGTATTGGAATTGAGTTTAGAAAAGTGTTGAAAATGATACAATATCATTTAATGCCTTCTCTCTCCCATCCACCGTCAGGTTTAACTTCCTTTAGGCCTCTCCTCATATTTTTTCTTAAAAAAATATTAAATTACTATGTTTTCTTACTATTCATAAATGCTAAAATGTACAACAAAATTCATAGTTAGGTTTACTTTGTTAAAAAATGTCAAAGGCAGCTTTCTGCAGAGCTGTGCCTTGCCTAAGCAGCTCTGCTTAGAGTTTCCATTGTTATTCTCTGAATGCCTACATGTTAACATTGTTACTGTGATTTAAGGAACCACAGTTGCCATGTCTCACATAGCTGCCTATTTCAGCTAGCTCAAAGGCAAACAGAGAATTTCTTACATGGCACAACACTGTGCTAAATAAAAATGTTTACAGAATATTGCAGTCAAACTGAAGAATTAAATAGAAAATGATGGGGTATGACTGAAAACTAAATAATTAAGATACTTGAGATTAGGTGGAGCTAAAGCTTATTATCTGTATCATCTGGGTTTTGGTGGGTTGTGGTTCAATTAAGTGGTATGAATGGAAAAGAGGACTTCAATGATATAAAGACTTAGTGCTATGCCTTTGCCTGAATGCAGAAAATGCCAACCAGAGTGGCCCCCACTCTCTGCAGTGGAGAGGAATCTTTGTTGGGCTGACACTGGACATGGGACCAGATGGCAAGTTATGAGCAGAAGATTACAGGTCCCTGGAATTGAGTGACAGTTTTTATTCCCAGTACTGCTGTAGTTACAGAGAGTTTTCAAAGTTCACTAAGCAGAAGTCACATAACTTGTGACCTAATCTTGCCAATTAGGAAAGAAAACCTTTAAGGGTAGTAACTTTGACTAGAAAAATACAGGCTTCCAGGGCTAATGAGGATCGCATTGTATAAAATGACAGTATTGCCTTCTTTTACTTCAAAAAGAATAAACATATGGTATGCTTTGTTCCCAGATTTTGTTGTGAAACATTTCAGCAATATAACTTACAAGCTTATGATAAGAGGTGAAGGAAAAAGCAAAGTTCTTCATTGAGCAGATAGTCTTCCTGGTGTCTGTCAGTGCTCTATAGCTGCCAAGTTAACCATAAGACCAGTATCTGTATCACACAAATTCCAAATTTTTTATACAATCAGGAAAAGAAAAAAGAAAAAAGAGAAAAGAAAAAAAGAAAAAAGAAAAAAGAAAAAAGAAAAAAGAAAAAAGAAAAAAGAAAAAAGAAAAAAGAAAAAAGAAAAAAGAAAAAAGAAAAAAGAAAAAAGAAAAAAGAAAAAAGAAAAAAGAAAAAAGAAAAAAGAAAAAAGAAAAAAGAAAAAAGAAAAAAGAAAAAAGAAAAAAGAAAAAAGAAAAAAGAAAAAAGAAAAAAGAAAAAAGAAAAAAGAAAAAAGAAAAAAGAAAAAAGAAAAAAGAAAAAAGAAGAGAGAGAAAGAAGTGGCTCCATTCTCCATTGTTTTTCATGAAAGAAAAGGAAAATCATGTGTATGCTGTTTTACTGACAGATCAGTAGCATGTTAAAGGGCTGGAAGGCTATCTTCATATACAGAAATCTACAAACCTAGTGATAAAAAAGTAATCAGAGTAACAATTAAAGTTTATATAATGTTAGCTGTTCATTTTTCAGATTTATAATGTGCATTTAAAAGAAGATATTTGTTAAAAATGAATGAATCTTTAATGAAAACTGAATTTCATATATGATTATATGAGAAATTATATGTTGTCTTCAGAATTTGTACCATTAACTTTAAAGAAAATATCTGTAGTGTAAGGCAAGATGTAATCAAAGTAACCTGAACCCCTGAGTATTCTTCATAAATAAATTGTTACCTTCCTTCAAGTTCTATGTAATTTTCAGAATTTTCCTGGTAGCATGTCAGTGTTTTTATCTTAATTGAAAGTATAGTTATTAATAAATTGTCTTGGTTGAAGTATTGTCTTCAGTCTTCTGTCTTCACTTTTAGTGATCCTTAACACTTCCAATATATTGATTTAGAAATAAATCTATAATCTAAATTGCAAAAAAAGGTGATAAAATCAAAGTTAAGAAAATAAAGACTCATGTATGAAAACTTTATTTAATTGGCTCAATAAATATATTATTACATCATTTCAATATATAAATACTATATTTGAAGGCAACAAAAAAACACCCTGGCAATCTCTAGGTGAAAAAGAAAAAAAAGGAAAATCATAAACAGTCAAGACTAAATATCAAATAAGACCTATAAGCATTAGGAGGAAAACTGACAACTGTTTTCCTAGATTATAATGAAATAATTATAGAAATAAATTTATTATATTAAAGGGAGCAAACAAACAAAAAAAAATATAAGAGGGAAAAGGAAGAGAAAGGCAGGGCAGCAAAATGGTTCAGAGGCTAAGATTCTTCATACTTCACTTTAATGCAATGAAAAAATTACTAAAACAAATGACTTGGATAGTTCAGGCTGTCACAAGATGGAAAAACCAGGCAGCAGCACAGATGCAGAAAACTGAGCACCAAATTAACATTGCAGAGGAATCAGTAAAATGCCAACAAGCCTTCCTTGGAATTTTACAGAAGAAAATGAGAAGTGGCAAAGTTGTACAATAGATTAATCTTAACACCACTAGAGAAGTTTAATGTACGACCCAAATTCCAGAGAGCTGAGCATGGAAAACAGGAAGTATGTAAAACTGAGAAGCCTCTATATTTGTCTAAAATTAATGAATAATGGATCTATTATCCAGATCTATAAACAAGAATAATGGTCTATTATCCAGAACAAATAATTGTTAGTTACACAACCAAAGCAACAACACCTGAGCAGGTGATTCACCTTTGTTGAAGCCTGCAGAAAATTCTTAGGATTCCTTGAATATCTGAATATGTGGATTCTTTCCTTATACTAAGTGGGTGAAAAAATTAAACAATTCACCCTGTGCAACTCATGAAGTGCTGCAATTATTACTCCCATGCATGTTTAAACCCTTAGCTACCCTCACATTTTTATTCCACCTGTTCTGTCAGGATTATTACTTCTCTTGTTAAATCTCACACTGAGAATTTTTTATAGTTTGCTTATTATCCTTCTTTTGTTTCTTTGACTTTTTCCTTCAAACGACAAATAATTAGTGTACCCTTTCACTATAATCACATGTTCTACCTACTGATATTGTTGACATATCACAGTGTTTATTTTATTTGGTTGTTTGTAGACTTCTCACAATTCCTTATTAGATTTTGGGTTGTTTTTCTTTTTTTTTCCTGGCCCTATAATGTGTCACAGTATTTTATTTTCAGAAGTATTTATCTATCTATCTTACTCTTCAGTAATAAGATCCCAGAGCTCACATCCATATGAAAAAAACCAGATATAAAGACCTGAAATGTAGACTTAAAACACATCTTTCTCACCGAGGAATTCCTGCAGGAGAAAAGCCAGTATTTCTATGTACTGTCAGCTTGGCTTTGTATTAGACAGAAGTAAATGTTTTAACGTTTTAATAATAATGTCCTGACTCCTTCAAATAAGAAATCTATCTTTCTCTCTATTTATTCGCCATTGTCTCAATTTGCACTAAATGCAATTGTTCACAATTATGAATTTTTTTCTTTAAACCTGATAAGTTGCTGTCTAAGAGCTGTCTAAGACATGGCCACTGCCAATACCCTTCATGTCAGCTTGTTCTCTCTCCCCTCGAGTCTCCAGCTCCTTCTTGAAGTTCGTGAGAGATTGCTCCCAGGTTTTCAAACTGAGTATAAAAATACATTCAAATCTGCTTGATGACCAAATCCATTTTTCATATTACTTGGTTTATCATTAACAATTGCCAGCACAATATTTCCTGTTACTAACTCAATTTCTCTGACCATCTTTATAACTCCCTTCAGTTCAGTTCTTTCAGTATTAAGTCAAATCAAGGTATTTCTCCCTCAGCTATATAACTAAGTCCTGTAGATGACTAATTTTTTTACTTTAATCCTATGTTGACATCATAACCTGCAGAAATTTTACTCTGTGTTCATATTAGACTTTTTGAATACAAACACAACATTGCATCAGCACAAAGATTCAAAGAGGTACTTGTAGCATAGAGATATTATACTATAATGAATATTCTTGTATCCTGTATCCTGTAAGTACATGCAAACTATTTTCTAAAATCTGTAAAATTTTAAAGGCTTAAATGAAGCTTATTCCACAATATTACTGACCTTTTGAACTAAAAAAGTCGATTTTCTTTCATTATACTCTCATAATAAATGGAAATAATTATGTATTAAATATTATATTTTTTAAGTTATAATAACATAGGACATACCACACTGTCCATTATGTTTTATTTTCCACATGGGATATATGATTTTTTGCATTTTGTTGTGGTGTTTTAATTCTCCATACGAAGCAACTTTGTACAGTGTCTAAGGTAATTGTGTATTCTTTACTAATTCACTACTACAATATTTCATGCTTTATTGCTTTGAGTTTGCTTCCTAAATCTTTTCAAAATTTTCATCTCCAGACATTTTATGCAGCTGAAAATTGCTTACTTGGACTATGGTACTTCCTGTCCATTTAATATCATACAATTAGGGAAAGGAAGGGGGTGTGACTGTGTGGAAAATAGAAGTCTTTAGAGAAGAGCAGTGCATACTGAATTAAAGGCTACCTGATGACTGGGAGAAAGAGAGACAGGAATATGGTGGTGAAGAAGAAGGGGAAACACAAAAACCAGCTCAGTCTTCACAGCTTCAGGAACTGGAGATGCAAGGATAGAGAGCCCTTGTGACTACAGCAAATAGCTCAATCGAACCAGCCTTGATTTCTTGTTTATCCAGCTCAGTGTTACAATGAAGTTTTAAATTACTATTTGAAATTACTATTTTTGGCTTTTACTCATTATTACATTGGTTTTTAATCCTGTCACAAAACACAGAATAACAATAACACTGCCTGGATACAGGTTTTCTGACAAGTCAAATGAGAAAATTTGTTAAACAATATTTTATCAAATTCTGGGCTTTATCATGCTTTTCACCACAGAATGATTAAAGGTTCTTATTTTTAGCTTTTAAATGTTCAAATAATTCCATATTTTTGGTCACTTTACCAAAGATATGACTATTTAATCATAATCTTATTTTTCCAAAATTTATTTTCTAGTTTTTTAAAAAATGGGGTTTTATATATTTTTATTACAGAATTATCAGTAAGAGGACACTTGGTCAACTGTTCTGGCCCAGCAGCCTGCTAGCTTAACTTCCAAAGTCGTGAGAGCTCACAGTTTATCTCATGTGCTGAAATCATAACTCTCACATACTGTCCCTGCAGCATTGATTAAAAAAAATAATAACAAGAAATCAAATGAGAAGTGAAGTCATTGTTTGTTAATTCATTGAACTCTTTGACTGAATAAAAAGGTTGATTGCAGTTGAAAGTTATTAAAGTCTTCTCCAGTTCTTGGTACCAATTGTCCTCACAGTGTGAAGGAAAAAGAAAAAAAAAAAAAAACCACAAACAAAAAAACAACCAAACGCTACTCACTAACAAATTGTCAAATAAAGAGAAATTAACAGACATAACAAGAGAGAAATTGTATTTGATGCCAAAACTGTAACTTGGCCCATGTCATGGGAAAAGATAAAGAAAGTACCTCCCCACATCTGGCACACCAGCAGGTAGGTGTAGTTTAAAAATGCTAGTAGGGAATAAAGCTGCAGCAGAAAAAGCAGTGGCAGAGCATACTAACAGACTCTCAGGTTTCAGTGTCAGTCTGGTGTATGGATGCAGGCACAGCATTATCTGTGCTTTGGGAGATCACGAACACAACTCATTTCTCTGCTAAAAGAGAGCCAGGACACAAAAAGGAGATCCTATGAGTCTATGACTGATGCAGGATCAGAACAGGGTGTGCTTGCAGGTCACCCAAAAGTTGCAGGCTGACTCTTAGAATCTAAAGCTGTACATACCATGCTCATATCTTTGTGTTCTAAATAATAAAAAGCCTTTTGAAACTTCTGCTCATTTCTGCTGGTACACTGCCACTGTGTGAAAAGCCTTGGAGACAGATAGATATTGGCTGTTTCAACACACTGTCTTCATCACCTGTCACCTTCAAATAGTTGGCTAGGAATGGATAAAGGTTCATAAAAAATAGTGGGAAAGAGAAGACTTATGCATCTTCCTCAGAAAGGATAACAAGAAATCAGTCGTGGTAATTGTGCTTAGAAAAAAATATGCCAATACAGAAAATAAGGGTTTGCCATAGTACTCACATTTATAAAGTTTTATCAGCAAGCCTAAATTCACAGAGCTGCTTTGGAGGACAGTGTCTTTACAAATATATTATATAGAATTCCAAAATGCCTTCACTGAATTTGCACTGCTACTGTTTTGATGTGTATACCAAGAAAGGGATTGAGATAAACATACTTGCCTTGTCTAAACACAGCATAAAAATGGCAACTGCACAAGAAAGAGATATCCAACCCAATGGCAGCATAGAGCAAAAGACCCTCGGTCAACTCAGTTATGTTCAGTTTTCAAAGCAAGGACCACAAAGGGCCTGAGAACAAAATAAGTAAAAAAAAAATTCAGCTGCTCATATTCATCATCTTGTCAGTACTTCCAGACACCAGAGGAGAAGCCATACATGCCTCTCAAGAACACAGCAATAGCAACTGGAACTTTAAAAGAGCCAAAAATAATGTCAAGAAAATAAAAAAACTTTCTAAAAAGCCTTTTTTTTTTTTTTTTTTTTTTTTTTTTTTTAATTATTTTAGCCAGAAGGCCAGAGCTGCTAGAATGTCATGATATAACCCTCGTGGGCAGCTCAGGCCCACACAGCTGCTTACTCATTTCCCCACAGCTGCATGGGGGGGAGAATCAGAAGAATAAAAGTAACAGGTCTCATGGGCTGAGATAAAGACAGTTTAATAGGTTAAGTAAAAATTGTGCAGACAAGCAAAGCAAAACAAGGAATTCACTCACCATTTCCCACAGGCAGGGACATGTTCAGGTACCTACAGGAAAACAGGGCTTCATTAACAGTGAAAATAAAGGTCATCACTTCAAATGTCCCAATTTCCTCCTTTTTCCCCATGCTTTTGATGCTGAGCATTATGTCATATGTTATATGGTATATGGTGTGGGACATTCCCGGAGTAAATTGGCCTCAGATGGTGTGGGACATTCCTCAGTAAATTGGCCCCCCAGCTCCTTGTACACTCCCCAGCCTCCTCACTGAGGAGGTAAGAGGTGGAAAGAGGTAAGGAGGTAAGAGGGCTAGACTCTGTGCAAGGCCCACTTTAGCAACTAAAACTTCCCTTTGTTATCAGCACTCTTTCCATCACAAATCCGAAATACCAGCTACTATGAAGGCAATTGAGTCTATCCCAGAAAAAACAGGTCAGTGAGTGGGGATAAAAATGAAAACTCTGGCAAGCCAATGTCACATGAAAGACAAAATGCAGACCACACAGCAAAAGATAATAAAGATACTGAGCATCATTTAAAGAGGTTGAAACAAAGATTTTTTTTAGAAAGTGCAGCTTACAGACTGTATTTATATGAATGACAGTTCATATATATTCACATCAGTAAAATCACTACAGAAAGAGAATACTGTGTTCCCATCAAATATGCTGCTGTTTGCTGGGATAATTGCATCACTGATCCTTACTTTATATCTTTAAGGGTCTCCATGTGTTTCATCCTGGAGACAGGAGAGCAATTTCATTGTTCTCATCTTATTACATCCTTCATAGCAACATCTGGATACTAACAACCTTATTTAAGCTAGAACCCTTAACATCGTATTGGAACTTTCACTGTTTCTCTTTCTTCATTAAATATTTATTTTCAGAGTACATTCAATGAGCCAAAATAAATTAGTATAAAAATACAATTGCCATGGTGTTTTTAGAAAATATAACAAGAGAACAAAAATGTTGTGATATACTTTGATCGGGTGATGAAACAACTTGATAAAAGCAATTACACACTTCAAATAAATCAAAGTTTTTGACATGATGCTATATAATACGGTGTTCTGAGAAGGCATGCAGTGTATATAATCAGTTGCTTATCTGCACAGAAAATGCAGATAAAGGTGAAAAAATCAGTGCTAGAGTCCAAGAGATTTGGGAGCACTGAGAATTCTTCAGGACCTGATACTACTTGGTGTTTTAATCTGTAATGAAATTGTGTGTATCTGGATGACCAAGTAAGATCTTTGCTAGTATGTTGTACAGCAAAATGGAAGCATTAAACAATGAGAAGAAGGTGTTTTTACAAAGTGTTCCAGATCCCAGGTACAAGGTCATAACTGAGCAAAATACATTTCAGTGCAGCATTGAGACTGTAAGCTGTTACATGTGAGAAGTATGGCAGGTTTCAGAAGCAGAATGAGAAATTATTTCCTGGAAAGCAGCAGCTTGAGAAAAAAAATGTTAACAGGGAGAATGGGGTCAGTGTGGAAGCTCAGTATTAAGTTCAGTGAATGTTGTCACTGAATTTCTGAAGGAATATCAGGAAAGGAGCCAGATAACATCTGTATGAAGCATTTGTATGAATCTGAAGATTTCTTCATCCAGTTTGAAGTCTGCAATTCATGGAAGTTATTAATTTAATGAAGACAATACAGAGGACTCAAAAGATGACTCTGTTAAAACTAATTCCTGAAGTGGGATGCTTATGGAATCCAGTCTACTAGTTTATTGAAGAGAAAAAGAAGTTACTTGATCTTTCTACATATAGACTTAACCATAGAAATTATATTTGATAGGAAAAGGTGTCCACATCTTGCAGAAGAAGGCATAAGAACATGCACTGCATAGGAACTAAAGTTAGACTTATTCAACCTTGAAATAAGATGCAGTAAAATGCATTGGTGAAGCTAATTAACTATTTGAATAACTTACCAGAAGCAGCCCATGGACTTACTACTGTTTAGAGTCTTTAAAAACTGATTAGACAGTTCTCTGAGAAACATATTTTAATCCAGTTCCTGGAAGAAATTCTGCAGCTTATAGAGGCAGAGCATAGGGCCAGATGGTCCCTTCAAAAGGGAATGCTGGTCCCTTCTGTTCTCAGTGTCCTTGAGCGAGAAAGATGTATCTTTTATTGCTGTCTTTTTCAGAGAAGCACTCCGAGTAAGCATTTTTAGGATTAGTGAGCTGGAGGATACTCCCATAGCAGAGCTGCGTTTCCAGTCTCATGCAGTGTGTAAACAGCAAGCAATAAAGTCATCTGGATGCTCCCAGAAGACCATGATTGCCTCCAGAACCTACATTTTGGGGGATGATGTAAAAAAGAAAAAGAAAGATATGATTTTATTGCTAAGTCAAGACTTATGTTTAAAAACAAACAACTTCCACTTAAAAAAATGAACCACGATCCTTTAGATTGGCAGATATTTTATTTAGAACACATCAAGTCTTTGCATTGTAGAAATCTAACAAAACCATTTTAACAAAAACATGTTTTCATGTGTTATGTCTATATGTGTTTCAATTTCCAGATAGTTGTATTTGCAATTTAGTCTACCAAAAAACTCTCAGCAAATATAGAGGTTACAAAATTTAACCAAGCAATACTTCAACAATCTATTGACTATTCTTTCAATTATTAATTAATATTGAGATATTTGATTTTCTGCTAAATCCTACATTCACATTCCTTTTTTCTTTTTTTATTATTGAATTGCCATGAGCTAAAAGGACCTCCTGCAGTGCTTCTTCCAGGATTGTGTGTGTTTTTTATCAGACTTCGTTCATCAGCACTGGCAGCATGTTAATTAACTCAGCTGTGAATGACCCCCTGCTATTTTACCGGGTTTTCTATTGTAAAATAAAAGAAGGACCAGAAGAACAGAGAAAACACTGCTTTTGTAGCCAACGGGGAATGGGAAAGTTCTTCTCTCATGATATTCTTTTCAGTGATGGCCTCTCTGTGGGTAACCCCCATACTGTAATTTTTTTAATGTCAAGCAGGGGCATTAGTTGGAAGAGGATAATATAGAGCAATATCACTTCACACAGACATAAAACCTCCTAAATATTGGAAAGCAACCCATTGGTCTGTGAATAATTTCTTTTCTATACTCCTCAAGTGAAAATTCCTCTCTGAAGAAGCCTGAGGAACAACTATTAATGGAAGTATAGTAGAAACTCTCTTTCTACACACTCTCACCTTTCAATTATTATCATACTGCTGAATTTGCCCATGTTGCTTTGATTCCATTTTGACCCATTGTTCAAAATGGAATCAAAACCTTGTCATTGTGGACTAAGGATACACACAGAAAGACCACCATCCTGGCAATGTCTAGGGCAAAAAATTTAAAAATCCAAGGAAGATTTTTAGAAGACATTAGAAAGCACCACCTTCCACTTTGCAATGCATATCATCCCATGTTTTGAATTCTTTCACATTAGTGGATTCTAAGCACTATTATCATAACGTGTTATATTCTGTGATGCTACATTTTTTCTCATTATTCTACTGAAACCCCTCTTGAGCTCTTCTAAGTGATCTTGGTTTTTTGTTGCTTTTATTTATTTATTTATTTAATCTGTACATGTTTATAAACATGCACTATTTTTTGAGATGCTTTTGGAACTCCCAGTTAAAAACCTCGTGAATCCACATATTTTTCATACTATGACAAGTTAAAATATCTATGATTCAAAGATACCAATATAAGCTGATATAGACAAGAGCTAGAAAAACTTTGTGTCAAGAGAAACTTGACACATTTCTGTTTCTTAATTTTAGCATAAATTGATACTCTTGAAAGATCTTACACTCCACATGAAAAAAATTTAATACCACAGAGTTAACAGCCATCTTCCCCTCCTGGTTTGAATCGCTTAGGGGAGAATTTCACCTGCAAACCCAATTCATCTCTCATTTACTCTACTTTTAAACTGATACAGAAATGTTCTTGGCAGTGCTAGTAGTTTATTCTAAAGGGACATGAAGTAATTTTATTTGGGTCATACCCCCACCCCCCCTCCAGTGTTGGGGAGTACAAAAGCAGTTCAGCTCATTTGTTTTTCTATTCACAAGTCTCTCACACAGCAAAAAATAACCAAAAGAAGCTTTATGTGAAAAGTAGCAACTAATTCTCACATTGCTATTCTGAAAACCTGCTAATTGCCTCACAAAGCTCAGTTGTCTCACTTCAGTTTTCAGTGAAGACTTGACAAAAGATAACAGATTTCAGTAAAGTAATTGTATTATATTAATTGGGATACTAAGACTAATTAAAATCTGCTTTTGCATTGTTTTCAACAGTAAAAGACAAAGAAATTCAGTATCATAGATCATACTTGGCAAGTAGAGACAATGGATTATGTTCTTTAACGCAATTATTTAGAGTCCATTGTACAATGGGAAGCTGTAAAGATTTAAAGAACACAAATGTCTCTAAACACTATGAAAAAATAAGGATCTTCCCATAAGATAAGCCACCACAACAGGAACTTGGCATAAGCCCTGTAAGGCAAACAGGAAAGTGTCAATTCCAGGCCTAGTGGAGGTGAAGGTTTGGAATTAGCAAACCGGACAAAAATTCCACTGTACAGACTATGGGAAAGGAAACAACTGCTTACATCCATGCCGGGCCAAGTTGTGGGAACTTTTGGGACCATCCTGTGGGTACCAAAAACTTGGACTGTATAAAGGTGGTACCTGCAGAAGAATGACTCTGGATCCCTCACTGCTGAGAAGACCAGCATGAAGAAGGGCCAGGATACCACAGAATACACTGGGTGGTGGTATCTTTCTACTTAATCTGTCTGTCTTTCTCTCTCTCTCTCTTTCTGCCTCCCTCTTTCCTGTTTCTTTCCATCTCTTTACCTCACGTTTACTGTTAAATAAAATCCATACTATTGACTTTGGCATATGGCTTTGTTTGCATCTTAATTTGGGCAGAAGCATCTCTTAATAATCAGATCATAACAGAAGCTTAAGGAGAAAGTAATCCTCTCAAGCCATTGCACAAGTATGATAGTGAATAGTCACACCATATATAGCTTCAGTGTCTTGTAGGTAGTACTGTATGAAGTCCAACACGAGGAGTGGTCTTCTAACCCTAACAATGTGACTTAGAGCTTGTCTCTCCTATATAGCAATAGGAGAGAGACTGCATTTGGCTGAAAAGTATTTAGAAATAAGGCATATCTCTTAACTGATCAACTATAATTTGGTTAGTTGCAATCATCATGTGACCATTAGGCAATGGGCTTTTCACATATTTAAGACTTTCATATAAACAACTTACATCAAATAAGTCACACATTTTTTCTCACTGTCTCCCCACAGATAGTTGTCAAACTAGTGGGGAATTATTTAAAGAAATAGAGACTGAAAATATTTTTTCCTGAATTTCTATATTTTCAGAAACCAGAAAAAGCCTAGTTCCTTGAAATAAGGCCTTCCCCCTCTCCACCCCAGCCCCCCCACCAAGGTTTTGATTTAGCTAAGATTTTGATTTGGCACTAAGAGTAGGACATACTTGATGAAGTTATTTTCTTTTCTGTAATCTTACTTGCTGAGCCTGATGCAGTCAGTGTGCATTCAGACTATCTCAGCCTATACAGAACAAGAATGGTATATGATCAGTTCATTCACAAAGTATGGAGGGAGAAAAGAGTCATCATCTCCCTGAGACTGTTAGAATTTCTTTCTAACAAAGGCTCATTTCTCATTTGCCTGAGATTATTTGAACTTCTTTCTAGTGAACAAAGTTAAATTGCTGCTCTATATGGCATGGACTGATGAGATACCTCTCGATCCCTCCTGAAGCAGCCGATCAATTTCACATAAAAAGTTTCAGAATACTTACTTCTGAGAGACTTGGAAAAGCCATCACTTAAGGCCTTCAGTTCCAAGGAATCAGAGAATAAATGTGCCTTCCATCACCAGCTCAGAAAAAAATAACGCAGTCAAATGCAAAACAGAATTTCTTTCATGTTGAAGACTGAAGGCTATCACAAACTCTGACTATCATGATAGTTAGGTTTCTGGTTTCAAAGAAATAAGTTCCATGTGCACAAATAAAGGAGAAATTTGAGCAAAATTTTATCAGCCATTGAGTATCTTTCCCCCTTTTAAAAGGTGTTTTTTCTTTTAATCTCACAGAAGAAATATTGTTTCTTCTTAACTTCAGAATACTGAAGTTTATATTTTGCCATTTATCTTAACTGAGAGGCTGAAGTCTAGGTACACCCTTTTAAGAAACTATCTGAAAATTATGTCAATGGAACTAAGTTTCCTGTGAGCCTCAACTCCTCACTTATAACTGTGATAAATAACATTCCTTTTTTAAATTAAACTTTTGGCTTGTTCTAAACAGGAATATTGAACAGAGATAATTTCATAACTTTTAGAGTAAGTGGGCTACTGTGCATATATGAAACAATAACATTTCTGCTGATGGTTCTTAAAAGTGTGGAAGAACTAGGAGTTTTAGGGCAGCTGACATTAATTTTGTTAATTTTGCTTTATGTCAAATGTAGCTATTACTGATAAAGTCTAAGCATGTCTTACTGAGAAGAGTCTTGTGTGAACTGACAGCCAAAAGACAAATTTCACATACTGCAAAAAAAGTTCCTGAGCTGAATCACATCCCTCTTTTAATGAACCATAACACTTTCAGAAGAATATGTTTTAAAAGGGAGCCTGATGTGCAGAATATCAGTGAGATTATAAGAAGTATGAACATGTAGGGATAGGCAGGAATCATATATAGATATAGATATATAGATATATAGATATATAGATAAGATATATAGATATATAGATATATGTAGATAGAGAGATATATAGATATATGTGTGTGCCTTTATTTCCATTTTATTCCTCTTTGATATGAAATAAGTAATTTTAAAAAATACTGGTTGGTTGTTTTTTTGCCACAGGAAAAAGGGAAGATCCAAGGATAGGCAATCTATGACTCCTGCTACTTTACAGTGTTGAGAAACAGGATATGCTGAGAATATTACATATATCTAACAGCCCTGTTGGCATTTCCAGTAGGTATTTCTTCCAGAACCTGTGGATGTATTTCATCCAGCCCATATGCATCACAGTCCTTGCATCATACAGATGTGTTGCACAAACCTACAGTAGACATACTGTAAAAGTTATGAGAATAAAGGAGAAGAAGCACTATTTTTAGACTTGCAATAATTTACTGTGGAAGTGTGTGTCATACACCAAACTGAGTGCAGTTAATAACTGAAATTTATGTGGTACAGGGCTGCCACTAATTAGGTTAGTTGTCATGAAATACAGGGGTTTTAAAATGGTTTTTTATATGTGTTTGCTTAGTATCTATAAATTTTAGGATGGGTTCTTTGTTACTATGAAAGTTTTGTTTCTAGGAAGATAATCTGAATAAAATTAGGCTTTAAAAAAGGGATACTTTCTGCAATGAAACACATAACTGGGAGTCAATGATAAATAGTCTGTAATAAAGTCCTGAAGAGAACACCTTCTTGATTCCTTCTGGATTAATATTCTAATCAACAACTCAAAAAACATTAAATAGACACTGATGAAGCTTTAAAGGGCATCAGAACAGAAGGAAAAACAATACAAAAGTCAGGTTTGAATCAGTTCATAACAAGTTGGATGCACATTTGCTAAAGAGAAATATAGATATGAACACCTGAGTTTGTAGGGCAAAGACATAAGACTTTGAGAAACAGATGTCTAGGGAATGGAGGAGGCACAGGGAGGGTTCTGAAGTACCACAGTTGGTAAATAACTGAACATGATATTCCAAGCGGATATTTTGAACAGCCAGAATAATGTGCTCTTGGAATATGCAAAGAGTAAACACTGAGTATCCTTAAACATAGAAATTTTTTCTTTGTTTGGTGGTGCTGTGACACTCTACAAATCCATAGTGAGTCCTGACATACATTTTGAAAGGTTACTGAAAAATTGAAGGCTCAGAGGAGAACCAAAATACATGAAGGATTATAAAATACATTCCAATGAAACACTCAGGTAGTTCAGTCTATTGTATTATCAGAGAAATAGTTATGACTGTTATGGTCTATGAGTGCTTTACACTTGCTAATAGAGAAAAAACAGGCACTTGCTAATAAAAAGCCCTTAAATTTAGAACCTAATACATTACACTCATATGGAGAGAAATTGCAGCTAACTTCAAAATGAAACAAGTTTCTCATTTCTTTTAGAAGTTAACATACTTGACTACTTAAATACCTTATCAAGAGTTGTGATGACTCTCTCTTTTCAAATCAGGAAAGGAGTTTTCTCTAAGGTAAATTAGCCATAGATTTTGAACTTCTGACAGGATTTAACTCACGGAATACAGTATATAGGAAAACAGACTAACATCAAAATCTGTCCTTCATTATATTTTCCCAACTGGAAAGTTATGCTTTAACAGTCAACATGTAATTCTTCGGTCTTCTCATTCTAGAAGCAATTTCAGTCTCATGATCTCCAGATGTCATGCAACAATAGCCAGCACAATGTCATAGCTGATTCACAGAAATGTGGATTCCTGATAGATCAGAACATTATGAGTTTGTTTAAGTCAAATGTTCCACCCTGGTTTTAGTGTTGCTCTTGTAAGTAAACTACACCAAGGATTAGTCATTTGTACATATTATATATTATATTGCAGAATAAATGTCAATAATTTAAAAAACCCCTATGACTAGTAAATATTATTACTTCCCAGAAGATTTCTGTCTTAATCAGAATAATTCAGCATGTGATGTCAGAGCTAAATAAAAATTCTGAACCTCAGGGGATTAAATCCATCATTCTCCCTACTGGACACTATTTTGTCTTCAAAGTCTACATTGTGAAGACATTCTTGGTTGAAAGTTTGTTGTTTTTAACATGCACTGGTTCTGAAAAAACAGGATTTTATATGTTAATATTTTCTGTGCATCAGACAATAAGTTTTCTTCATGTTTGGCATAGGTTTTTACAGTGTACCCACTCTCATCATATTTGGGGATTTTTCTTTTGGTACTCATTCTTATGGTATTGGAGCATTTTTCTTTTGGCATTTTTAGTTTCCTAAATACAAGAAACAAACTGTGATTAGAGGCATTTCCAAAGCTATTAGTGAAGATATTTTTATGGGGAAATATAATACACTTTACTGAAGTATGCAGTCAGACTTTGGAAGGACTGAAAAAGATTTTAATCTAACGCATTTCAAAAAGATCCATTCAACACTAAATCACATTCCAATTTACCTGATTGTCTGTGATTTGGTTTCATTTTGTATCTATACAAAGAATCACATCGGTTTTATACAAAATCATTCATCCATCTCAAAATTTCCCTTAGAGATATGTAAATGAGAAAAAGAAAATTGTTGTTTCAAAACAGCTGAGAAAAACCATACTTGATATCCTTCAATATTTTTTTATTTCACAAATTCTTTTCCTTTTCTACATTTTCAATGTATCTGTCTTGTTCTGTTTCAATATCTAAAAAATCACCCCCAAACTGGACAATTCAATTCAGGAATATCTGTTGTAGGTGTTGCTTTTATTATAGGACCACCCTTCGCCCATTTTTCTAATTTTCTAAACTTTTTCTAATTTTTCTTTTATGAAATTCAAACATATCCACTCATACTAAGTATCTACATTCTTTCACCAGCCATCTGTTTATTCACCATCAAACACCAAAAACCCATTTAATTTCTTTTTTAAATTTTACATATTTTCATTCTGCTTTGATGTTTTCAGAGAGCTGACAATCTTGAAAATAGCCTTACTGATGAAATTATCAATGCAAGTTGCGTTTCTTAAAATATTTCAAGTTTGTCAAAATTTTTTAAGGACATAAAAAAGTAGTTTTTGTGACAGCTTCAAATAATGATGGAGTTATACAATGTTAGATTGACAGAAACATATTTAAAGATCATCTAGTCCAACCACCATGGACAAGAATATCTTTCACCGCAACAGGTTGCTCAGTCTTGTCCAACTTGACCTTGAACACTTCCAATGATGGGCCATTCACAGGTTGACTGGGAAACCTGTTTGTGTCATCCTTAAAAAAAAAAAAAAAAAAATCTTTCTTATATCCAACCTAAATCTGCTTTCTTTAAAACCCTTGTCCCATCATTACAGGTCCGGATAAAAAAGTTTCCTTCATATGTCTTATAAGGCTCCTTTGAGTATAAAATAGTTGCAATAAAGTCTCTTCAGATCCTTCTCTAATCCAGGCTGAGCAGAGCCAGGCCCCTTACAGCCTGACTTCCCAGGAGAGGTGTTCTGCCCTTTGATCATTCCTGTGGCCCTCCTCTTGACCTATGCCAATGAGTCCATGTATTTCTTGTGTTGGAACCTCTGAACTGGATGCAGCAGTTCAGGTGGAGTCTCCAAGAGTGGACTAGAGGGAGAGCATCACGTCCCTCATCATGCAACCCAGGATATGGGTACAAGCAGAGATTGCCCGCTCATGTACAGCTTTTCACCCACCAGTACCCTTAAAGCTCTTCACGGGGCTGCTCCAGCCGTGTCATTTCATCCCCCAGTCCCTACCAAGACTGCAGACTGCCCCGGCCCATGTGCAGAACCTTGCACCCGACTTTGTTGAACTTAATGAGGTTCACACAAATTCACTCCTCAAGCCTCTCAAGGTTGCTCTGAATGACTCCCTGCCCACCTAGCAAATCAGCTGCGCTACTCATCTTGGTGTCATCTTCAAACTTGCTCAGGGAGCATTTGATCCCACTGTCTGTGCTTGTGTTGGTTCTACTACAGACCCTGGGAGGACAGCACTTGTTACTGATTTCCACCTATAGATGAGATTGTTGTCTGCAACTCTTTGGATGTAGCCATGCAGACAAATCCTAGCCCAGCTAACAGTTCATTATGTTGTTGTTTAGCCACAGCTGGTAATTAAGCCCCATGCAGCCACTCACTCTCTCCTCTGCTGCTGGGATGGGGGAATGGTAAAAATGAGAAAACTTGTAGAGTGAGGTACAGACAGTTCAGTAGGTAAAGCAAAAGCCATGCACACAAGGAAAGCAAAACAAGAAATTCATTCACCACTTCCTATGGGCAGGCAGGTGTTCAGTCATCTCCAGCACATCAGGGCTCCATCACACACACTGCTGACTTGGGAACACAAACACCCCCACTCTGAACATCACCCCCTTCCTTCTCCTTCTCCCTGCCTTTATGTACTGAGCATGATATCACATGGTTTGAAAGATCCATGTGGTCATTTGGGGTCACCTGTCCCAGCTGTCTCCCCTCCCAACATCTGGCGCACCCCAACCTCCTTACTGGTGGGGCAGTACAAGTAGAAAAGTCCGTGATGCTGTGCAAGTCTTGCTCAGCATTAAGAAAATCATTTCAATATTATCAACAGTGTTTTCAGCTCAAATCCAAAGCACGGATCCATATTAGCTACTATGAAGAATAATCCAACAGCACATTCCATCAATACCATATGTCTCTAATTTAAAGAGAGCTAAGTTGTAATGGACTACATCAAAGATCTTACAAAAATCTAGGTAGATGACATCCATAGCTGTTCCCCTCTCAAGGGAAGCAGTGACTCCATTTGTAGGCCACTAGATTAGTCAGGCACAATTTGCCCTTGGTGAAGCCATTATGGCAGTCTCTAATCACCTCCCTGTCTTCCATATGTTTTGATATATCTCAGGGGGGATCTGTTCCATGATCTTACCAGTCAGAGAGGAAAGGCTGACTGGTCAGTAATTTTCTGGGTATCCCTTCTTACCCTTTTTAAGAATGGGAGAAATAATCTGATTTCTCCAGTCACTGGGGACTTTACTTGAATGCCACACTATTTGAAACATGATGGAAAATGATTCAGCAACGACATCATTCCATTTCCTCAGGATCCTGGGGTGTATCTCATCTAGTCCCATGGAGTTCTGTACTTTCAGATACCTTAGGTGATCTCAAACCTGACTTTCATGCAAGATGGGAGGACCATTTCTAATGGCACATTAGACCACATTAGGCTGGGTATATAAAGATATTTTTCTAATATTATTGACTATTTTATTTCTTTCAGAAGAAAAGCATATTACTAATTATGTAAAATAATTTTAATAATTTTTTTCACCCCAATTGTGTAAGATGGTTGCAAAAACAAAGAATAAAAGTAGCCATTTCTGATAAATTCAACATTTAATACTGAGATAATCTAAAAAAAATAAACATTTTAATACATATGATTAAGAGTTTTGACTCAGTTTCATGTTGCTTTAAATAAAGTAAAAAAAGAAAGATAAACAAATACTTTATGATAAATAAATTATGAATACTTAATCACAAAAGCAACTTAATAGCAGAGAACATGACCAAGTTATCCTAAGTAAGAGCACACATTGACTAATCTGCAATAAATGTCCATAATACATAAATAATAAATTAATATTTGTGCTCCTAGTTCATGACAAATACAGGATAATTGAATTCAGAGTATTCTTTTCCTACTAGGGGCTATGTTAGCTTGAATCACATCATATTTGCTTTGGGCTGAGCTGCATCTACCTAATAAGTTACCACAGATCAGCAGATACATGCCAGCTTTTTACTCACCAACATGTGATTAATATTCAATGCCCTTCATCTGTTACTAGTTCTGGCAATTGAACAGCTTTTAATTGAAATTTCAATTGTCACTGAAAACCAGTATCTTCAACATACTCATGCTTTTTGTAACTATTCCTGCACTTTGTGAGGCAAAGTCCATATTTAATTTCATCTTTTTTTCTTTTTTACCTTTCTACTACATACTGATTTATGTTTCAAAATTCCATCATGCTAATTTACTAATTATTTTCTGGGTGGTCCTCCACTACATCAATTGCCTGCTATGCTAATCAGACTTCAGGGAATATCTTTCCTTCTAGTCATTGCCAATGTCAAAGTATTCTAGAGGGGAGATGATTAGTGATGTAGCTTCATTGGATTTGAAATGTACTGAGGTCTGATCTCCCATTCAGGCACTAAACCGTTGAAATTTTGCTTCATGTCAGAACAGTGCACCTGCTCCTGCTCAGGGGCATGGATTGAATGAAGGATTTACAAACCCCCAGAGAAGTTCATCTACTTTATCAAGCAATCCTGTCAGTTTTTTTGCAGAGTCCAACTTCTAGTTATACAATTCCTATGTTTCATCCCTCTGTTTCACCAGTGGGTAAACTAATTTCCTACCTAATGGAAGGATTTGTGACAGCTTAAATGTGACATGAGGCTAATGAGTTGAACTAGGCTGATTTCAAAACTCATTCCAACAAGAAAGACTTTATGACCTACGAATTGTTTTCACAGCTACAATTCATTTTCAAAAGCCTATTTAGCTTAGCTCAGAAAAAGTCTTTGAAGTGCCGTATCCAAGTCTGAAATGACTATTTTTATTTTTTTATTCTCTCCCCATCCCTCCATCCTCACTCCCACTGATATCTGGACTGCCTTTCCCTGGTTTCCTTTCACACTTTGCAAATATTGTCTTCTGCTGTACTCCAGCTGGCAGGAATTCAGCAGCTCTCAGTGTTCACATTTGGAATCCATCCTGAGATGATGAGGATTGAAGGCAAAGAAAGGAGAATTGGACTATTTTCCCTACATGCTTCTGCAGCTGATCCCACACTTCTCAAACTAATTCAGTCACTGATTTCTGAAGGTGTCATTGCTAGTGTTATGAGTACAGACGTGCAAAGACAGACCATGTGAGCATGTTTCACAATTCTAAGAGATGTCATGGGGGAAATGTTTGCATGGAAAAAAATAGCTACTAGGAAGGCCTTCATATTTGCTCTTACCAAGGTGAGAGTTACTTTGCTGAGCTTAAGGATAGTGCAATAAAAGCTGACTGTAAAATCATAATTAGCTAATAAAAATAAAGAACTATATTAAATATTTCTTGCCGGCTGCTCAGCTAAAGTCATGTTAGTATATGCTTTTTCTGTAAAATCACTTTCTGTTGAGAACAGTCTAAAATAAAATATAATCACTGTTCCTGATAGAAGTCAAACTAAGGATAGGATAAGAAATTGTCTAGATGCATGCAGCCAGATAGTTGTAGTCAGTGGCTCTATGTTGCAGGGGACGCCAGTGATCAATGGTGTCCCTCATGGCTCTGTCTTGGAATCAGTGCTCTTTAATATCCCTTGATATATGCTTGATTAATATCAATGTCAAAGACAACTGGATCAAGTACACAGTGATATTGAATGCAGCCTTGGCAAGTTTTCAGATGACACCAAGCTGAGCAGTGCAGTTGACACAGCAGAAGAATGGGATGCCATCCAGAGGAACCTGGGCAAACTTGAGAAGTGGGTCCATGGGAACCTCATGAAGTTCAACAAGGCCAAGTGCAAGGTCCTGCATCTGGGGTAGGAAAATCCCAGAGATGAGTACAGACTGGGTGATGAACTCACTGAGAGCAGCCCTGAGGAGAAGGACTTGAGGGTTCTGGTTGATGAAAAGTTAGACATGAACCAACAGTGTGTGGTCATAGCCCAGAAAGCCAGCCCTATAATGGGCTACATCAAAATAGGACTGGCCAGTGGGGTGAAAAATGTGATTCTCCTCTATTCTGCCCTTGTGAGAGCCCATCTGGAGCACAGTATCCAAGTCTGAGGCCTCAGCACAGGAAAGACATAGACCTGTTGGAGTGGGTTCAGAGGAGGGCCAAAAGGACGATCAGAGGGGTGAAGCATCTCTGATGTGGAGACAAGCTAGGAGAGCTGAGGTTGTTTAGCCTGGAGAAGAGAAGGTTCTGGGCACACCTCATTGCAGCCTTTCAGCTTTTCAACTAAAGAGGTTGCATAAAAAAAGGTGGAAAGGAACTTTTTACACAGGCAGATAGTGATAGGACGAGCAAGGATGGCTTTAAACTAAAGAATTTAGATTGGATATTAGGAAGAAATTCTTTACTGTGATTGTGGTGAGGCACTGGAACAAGTTGTGCAGGGAAGCTGTTGGATGCCCCACCCCTGGAAGTGTTCAGTGCTTAATTGGATGGGGCTCTGAGAAACCTGATTTAGAGGGTATTATCCCTGCCCATGGCAAGGGGGTTGGAGCTACATGATCTTTAAGGTTCCCTCCAACCCAAACTGTTCTACGGCAGTGGCAAGACGTCTCAAACTGTAGTGAGTTAACCCAGCCAGCAGCCAAGCACCCACACAGACTCTTGTTTGGTTCCCTCTTCTGAAGGACAGTGAGAAAATGGAACAAAGGCAAGAAAAATCATGGACTGAGATTTTAAAGACAAATAGGTGAAGAAAAGTTGTGTTCACAGGAAAAAAAAAAAAAAAAAAAAAATAATAAATTNAAAAAAAAAAAAAAAAAGAAAGTAATAAATTTACTACTTCATATCAACAGGCACATGTACAGCCATTTCCTGACAAGTGGGACCTTGGCACACATGACAATTGTTGGGAAGTCAAACACCACAACCATAAATGTCCCCTATACCTCCTCCTCTCCCAAATCACTTATTGCTGAGCCCAATGTCACACCACATGGGATATTCCTTTGGTCAGATCAGGTCAGCTGTTTTGGCCATGCCTCCTAGCATTTTTTTGCTCACTCACAGCTGAGTCATCAAGGAGAAGCAGGAGGAAGGGTGGAGTGAGGAATAAAAGAAGCCTTGATGCTGTGCAAGCACTACAACTTTAGTCAAAACACTGTTGAGTTCTCTACACTGTTTCAGTCACAAACTGAAAGCACAGGACAACTGAAGTTGCTATGCAGAAAATAACTTCATCCAGCCAGACCCTGTACTCCTGTTACATACCAAATGAAAAAAGAAATAATGCACTCTCCTGCTCTACTTAAATTCACCTTGTGATATTAGTGAACTAATCCATTTATTACATACATTTCTGACAGGTGTAACTATATAAAGCTCTGTCACACATGACAAGCTCAGTTCTACCCTTTTGGCTGCAATCTGAAAAAAGCACATACTTTACAGAAGATTAGCACATTCCCTCTGAGGTGAAATTCTGGCACAGTTTCCATTCTGTGGGAACAGTTTAGTATCTATGTCTGTATTATTTTTGTGTCAGGACTTGAGCACTGTTTATTACACCCATGAGTGCATCTTGGACAACACCTACACTATTAAAACCAAAGGCTGCCTCAGATCTTGTGCATTCATATTGTGTCCACTTTGACATGGAAGATACCCCATTCTTCACTCAGTAAATATACAACACCACAGGGATGGGATTCAAGCCTAGGTTCAGAAATGTGAAGTAAAATATGTTTGTGTGCTATGTGTCCTAATTCTCAGTATAGGCAGTAGAGATCCTGGGATTAGTTAACTTGCCTAGAGTCATATGAGAGAACTACATATATCTGAAAGGCCCTAGTGGGACCCAGAACATATGACACATGCATCCTTTTCAACTGGCAGATGGAGGTCAGCATGAAGCATCCAGAATGCTACTAGATGCTGTATTTAAGCCACTGGATCAAGTCCCGACAATCAATGGAGACAGGACAGCTATTCTGTGATCTGGGAACTGAGTTATTTTCTAAACTTTCATGAGTGGAATCCCCTTTCTAGTACTCTGGGGTATCTGAAAAATATAAAGTAGGATGATACTTTTGACCTGCAGATTGACAGATGCAGCAGATGGAATAAAATCTATGAGAAACACAGGTGCTTCTTCAGGTACCAAAGACCAGATAAAACACACAATCTCAGGCCTTTGCAGACTGATGTGCCTACACAAGAACAAAATCTAAACCCTGCTATTTGTTAATTATGTTCAAAAACTTGTAATGTGAGAAAATAAACACACAGCGCACTGTCAGGGAATACCTGCAGGGTGCCCAGGGTGATAGTCAACGGCTTGGTGGTTCAGGTGTTTTTTAACTTGGTTGTGCTTGTGAGGGTAAAGGGCTTGAGATTGAGCAGATGGATTGTGATGGTCAACATTAGCAGTGAAACAGGTATCAAACCCAAAGATTTGATTCTTGCAGTCACAGGACGTCTTTAGAAGACTGAAGGTTGTTAGGTTGAAATAAAATTCTCTTGATCAGGAGGGGCAAAATGTCCTTCGTAAACAGGGATGTCAAACTGGTAAAAAGAACCTTAAAATAAGAAGAGTAGAGGAGGGAGATTATGACATATAGTCAAGTGAGGAAGTGCTGATCCAGGTTGGAAAGCACAGGATTTTGGGTAATGTGGACAGGAGAAAACTTGTAATGGATCAGACAAGACCTATCTCAAGCACATGCACAAATACAGAAATGCCAAAAAGCGTGGTGGTGCTGACTCTCATGGTATTTGTTCCTGGAATTGTACATGACTGAGTATCTCTCTGTGATAGGACAGTCAGGAGGAATTAGATATTTGTGTACATGGAATGCATGGAGTTCTGCTAGGGATGAATGGAGAGCCAAAACAGATTTTATGGGTTAAAATTAGCATAACATGGCAACACTAAGGTTGGTTTCCACTAGAGCTCATATGATCAGGAAGAAGAATCAAATTACATTCTCTTCAGGCAAATGAAAGAAATCTTAGGTTCAGAGGGGCTGGGTTAAATGATCTCCAGAGGTCCTTTCTAATGTCTACATTTCTTTGATTCTGTGATTCTATGAAGGCAAGAATTTAACGTTAATGTAGAAAAAATCTTTACAACCAATCAAAATGCAAAAATCACTTACCATTATTCTAAATAGTAAGAGTTATACTAATAGTCATACTATAATAGTCTACTATACTATAATAGTCCTACTCAAGACTTTTAATTTAGGAATCAGAATAGGGACTGGTGTTATGAAGAGTCAACAACCTTAGTCTTTTTCTAGAAGACTGACAATACACATGGCAGGGTGTCTTTTCTTCTCAGTTTACCTGGGTATATTGCTGTCATGCCATGGACAATAAAGAATTGTGCAGGAACTTCAACCAATCCTAGAATTCCTGAAATGTTATGCATGCATGGAGTCTAAGACTAGTATGTGTATGACTGAGAAAAAAACAAAATAAAGCACATTTAAGCGTATATGAGCAGAAATGCATGTCTTGATGACTGCTTAGCAGTGTTACTCACACTGCCAAAATAATGGGGATGTCCTTACTACACAAGAAAGAACAATCGCTAAAATATATCTTTCCCTGTCCTATCTAGCAGCACAGATATAAAAATTTAATCTTTCTCATTGTAGAAAAGTTTGTTATACTTTGAATAGTTTATCTCACTGGACAGACAGCTGGGTCTTCACTATGGCTCTCTCTGCTCCAAACCTTGAACTCCCTGAGGAATCCTGCACATTGTAGGGAGCTACACTTCACCTATATTTCTGAAATCAAACAGATCAGTCCCATTTCTTCCTCAGACTGAGCCAGCCCTAAGAAACTGTAATTCCATGGTGGAAGATTCAGTAAAAGTAGCACAGAGTAGCATAAATGTTTTGATATTTCTGCTTGTCTTGATATAGACAGAAATTCCATTGATTGAAGAAGGAGGAGGGAGACATATCTCGAAGCACCTTTTCATTTACTATAGAAAATGGTAGGAATAAAAAGGCTATGTAGCCATTTTTAAACTTGGTTAGAGCAATAGAAATACAGAAGTTAGAACACGAAGCACAGGTCTATCATTGAAGACATTTTCTTGCTTCAGAGCAACTGGAATTTAGCAGGTTTTTTTTTTTTTTTTTTTTTTTTTAATCTACATTAAAGAATCACAATTTTCCCAAGATATAAAACCATTTCCAATCATTTTTATTTTAGAATATTTCACCTCCCACATACAGCTACTCCTATCCCATTAGTTAAAATTTGCAATATGTTCTTCTCCTCACTGTGTAGCAAAATACTTCTACATCTAAATGTGCAAGTTCTTTAGCTTCTTTCAGCATTAACTTATAAATTTTCCTGTGAGTTACCTTACAAAGAAACAGTCATCAAGCAGTATTTAATGTTGGCCTTTGTTCTATCCCCCAAAAGTCCTGGGATCCTATAAATTCCCTAAAAACTTAGGGTATAATTTCTGACAACAATTTTATCGAAAGCTATCATCAGTCCTTTATTTCCTCCACAAATTATGTAACTATACCTCATGTTAATCAAATACCTCATAGCTCTTGGTCTGGTTTTTAAGATTGTGGGGGTTTGTGATTTTCTTGATTTGGTTTGATTTTTACCAGTTAGATTCTGCTTTGCTTCTATTCTGGCACAGGTTAAAAATACAAGGGCTGCAGTAACTGACTTTTGCACAAAGACCATTTCTTGCTCTATCAATATTTAAATGTTTTTTGTTTTTCTGTTTTGGCAGAGCTGACATATTCTCCTTCAGAGGGAAAGTTAGGCCTTTGGATTCACGTTATGAAACTCTGGGTAATTCTTAAGACCTGTCACAGTGCAGATTAAACCTTCTGTTTGATAAAAGTCAATCTAAAGGTCTTTCCTGCTCAGTTCACTTTGCTCATGTTATTTTCCTCCATTTTATACTGCCAGGAGGGTTGCATTATGCCTCCTCAACTGAGGTCTTCATCAAGGGGCCATTTATAGGGTTCATGCAATCTTATAAATTCCTTGTGATCCTCTTTATTTACCTAATTTCCCTTAAGAATGAAAGATTTCAAATTAAAGTATGAGTGAGGAAGGAAAATTCTGAGTATATTTTAAATGCTTCATTCCTACATCAATTCTCAGAAAAGCCAGCTGGAATAATGAAGATGCAAACATAAATGCAGACACATGGGATTTCTTTTAAAAAAAGCAATCCAACTGAAGCCCATTTGCCTTTGACTTTTCCAGTCTGGTTTCTGAAATATTTCCTTGTTTTATAAGATGAAAGATATGTTAATTTGTTTATTTTTAAAGCTTTCATTACTGTTTATTGAACAAAACACAGAAGTTGCATAGATTTCGAAGAACCATAGAAGGAACAAGTGGAACAAACCAAAACTGGATGAACAAACAGTAGTTTGTCCAGGAGTTTAATTCTCTTTAGGATCTACAAGAATGTGCTATTTTTGCCAGGTACCATGAAAATAAATAATTTTATAAAATAATAAAAATAATAATAAAAACTGCAGCTAATGAATAGCCACCATAACTATACAGAACAATAATTCACAATAATTGTTCTCACTGCTGTAACTAAACTAATAGCAATGTGGAAAACATTTTCAGAAGGTTCAAGGAAAGTGAAATCCACAGAAGTGAATGTGAAGATCAAGCACCCCTGAAATAAAAAGGTAGAACCATGGAGGGAAATTCTTTTAGAAGTCTTGTTAAATTTCTTCGTCAAATAAGCTAGTCAGTGATCTTACACAACATTAATGTCCTAGAAAAAATTGATTACTATCCTAATTTCAGTATGGTGTGGGACATAGTGAGGCCATAGAGACACCTGAAGAATCTGTCTTGTTATCTCTTTATGTCCTGTCCCACAAAAATCTTCAAAAATCTGTCCAATGCAGACATCTGTCCATCTCTTGAGACTGTAAGAAGATCACATTGCTTTGAAGTCAGCATTTATAATGTTGTCATCCTTTCATTATTAGATAAGTATAAAATTTTGTTAATTCACAGGAAGCTTAAAGCTTCTTTTCAAGAGATTTCTCCAATCTCCCATTCTGAACTCATTTCTTATTCATTTACTGCAGCTAATTACCATGAATTCCTTTGTTATTCATTATAATAGCACTAATTAAAGCAGAATTGTTTGGTATTCATTTTAATAGCACTGATCATAAAGAATTCATTTGACATTTATAAGGACGTCACATGTATTTTCTCAGCATACAATCATAATTTGGCATCTGTAAAGTTAAACTTCAGCTACATTTTGGAAGAAATACATATGTACCAACTACAGCTGAAGAGATGGAGGACTCAATCCTGTTGTTTTGGATGGAATTTTTTTCACAATCAGCCATATTAAGAAAGCAAAACCAATTTTGATGAATGTCTTGGTATCTGGTATAAGTTTTTAGTACAAAACTCAAACAGATTTTCATTATTCCTTGGTGATCAACACTCTCTGTACTTGCACATAGAGCTAGTATCTTTAAATGCATGAGCTTCACATATGAATTTTAATGAAGAGTCAGCTTTATGCTATTCACTAAGAATTCAGATTCAGGCAATGAAATAAGCTTTTCTAAATCTTCCCAGTTGAAGGTTAATTGTGTATGCAAAAATAAAACATTCACAGCTTTTATTTAACTAATATATGGTAGTTTTAGTGTAAATCTAATGCTTTCATCAGACTGAAAATCTCATCACTGAAACTACCAGCAATTAACCATCACTTTTCTGTGGTGGTTAATTGGTGTACATCAGCTTAGTTATATTACTGTCTAGGGTAAAATAGCAATACAAGAAAAGTATGTAGTAATCAATATCATGATATGATATCATATCATATGATATATTAATCAATGGAAATTGCACTTAAATATAAGAAAACTTTCTTGACTGTGAGAGCAGTTAAACACTGGAACAAGTTTCCCAGAAATATGATGATGTCTCCATCTTTAGTGATACTTAAAATCTCACTGAGCGATTTTTGGACGGGCAGGTTGAACTAAAGATTACTGGCACCACTAGCAACCCCAATGATTTTCTCTTTTTTAATATTTAGGGAATTGGCACCTTCTCCTGCACAAAATCAATTTATTTTTGCAGGAAAATCAAAAGAAACAGGCCATCTTCCGAATCAATTAGCTAAATGAATTACCTGGAACATGCCACATGTTAATTAATCAGTCACTATTTTCCTTTTCATGAAAGTTCCCGTTACAAATTTAGAATCAAGCTGCTCAACCCCCCCAGTTTATTTACAGAAAGCAATATTTTGAAGAGTACACTTGTAAACAGGTTGTAAGGCCTGTTTTGGAGTGCTTAATTGATCTTGGAGTGTTTCAGAGGTACTCTACTAAGACTGAAGAGGGAAAGAGAACAACATATTAGCAAGGTGCTCATGTGAACACCCTCTAATCATTTCTTTATTGGATATCATAACCAAATGTAATACCAGTAATCAGTAGCTCTTAGGAGACCTCAATGCAATATTTTTTACATGTGTAAACAAGGAAATGACTCAATACTGATGATGTTTATGATGCTGGTAATACAGAAAAGTCATACTACAATAACAATTTATAGAAAAACTGATTAGAATATATTGACCTACTGGATGAACTGAATGTTAATCTAAATTTATTTTTAAAATGAGGGGGCATTAATGAGTACAATCATATCTTTTTTTAAAGAAAAAAGGAATAAAAAGAAAATTTAAAAAATCACTTTATGTTATTTATCTGATGACCTAACTCAAACAAGATAGGATGGAATCTATCTTGTATCCCTATTAATGTCTGAAGAAGACCAGTTATACTAGATAACAAATGAGACTCCAAAATAAATTCTTCACTTTTTCTATATGTCTCTATACCTTCCCCTAGGGTAGAGAAGCATCTGGATTTTCAAAATCACCTGCATCAAACCTGACTCATTTAAAGAACTCAACTAGCCAATCGTGGCAGTGATGGGACTGTTACTAAATAGCTGTTCTCTCTTAATAGTCAGCTTATGATTACACACAGTGTGATATCCATGTTTTTTCATGAAACTAAAAACAAGTATTTTCAATTCTGTCTTTTCAAAAATCAGCTGCCCTACTGCTGTCATAGATGAATTGTCAGGCTAGGAACAACTCGTGTTCATGAATTTTGAATGTCATAAACTCAAGCATCACAATGATTCTAGGAAAAAATGTCATTGTCACACATATACTTGAACATTAGTTATAATTATTCTTTTTACATGCACAAAGATCCTTGTATTTCTAGAACATATGAGATCTACTATGTACATAAAGATCAAGTTTCAATATATAGAGGTTTTGAGAAAACACTAGATCATTCTTACATTTTCAGAAATATATTCAGGTGTATCTCAACATTAACGTTAATATTACTGATGTGGCTTATAGTTTCAATAGCTCAACTATTACAATGGTCACCAGACCGTAAGGGAGTCACAGTATGTACAAATTTCTGTTCTTTTTAACTGACTGAGTTTTCTAGTGCATACTCTTTTCTTTTCATATTTGTGGGTTAACTTGGCTGGACACTGGCATCCACCGAGCCACTCTATCACTCCTCAGCAGTACAGGGAAGGGAGAAAATAAGATGGAAAAAAACCTTTGTGGGACAAGATAAAGGCAGTGTAATAAAGCAAAGAAAAAAGTCACAAGTAAAAGCAAACAAAATATTTTATTTGCTACTTCCAAACAGCAGGGAATGTTTGGCCACTTCCCAGGAAGTAGAGCTTTAGGACATGCAGAAGTTGCCCTAAAAGACAAACAATGTAATAACAAATACCCCAGCTTTCTCCTTTCTCACATTTTTTATTGCTGAGCAGGCATCATATGGTATGGAACATCTGTTTGGTCCATCTGGATCACCTATCTTGCCTATGTCCCTGCTCAACATCTTACCCGCCCCCACCCCCAGCCTACTGGTGAGGGAATGTTGGGGAGAAAGCCCCAGCACTTTGACAGCACTGCTCAGCAGGAGCCAGATCAGTGGGCTGTTATCAGTATGCTGCGGTATCCTTTCAGGTACCAATGCAAAGCACAGCTTTGTGGGGGCTGCTGTGGGGAAAATGAACTCCATCTCAGCCAGACCCAATACAATGCTCTCTGTTATTGATTTCCCCTAGTGTTAGTGAGAAAGTGAAATAATCAAAATATAGGAAAGCATTCTAGTCAGCTATATAATGCTAAAAACAGCACAGGGAAAACAGGGTGTAATTAAAACGTAGAATTCCCCTTGCAGCGGCAAGTGATTAAGAGCTCTGTTGTGGAAAGAACAAAGATAAAGGTATTCCTAAGAAAGACAGCAAAAGATGGTTCTGCTTATTACACTAGAGAATTTTTTATCTGTAAGTAAAGACTATCCTGCTTGTAATACCGTGCTGACAGGGTTGCCTGGATTTTTTTAAGCTGTCCCTAGAATGAATTTTAGATGTGTGAAAATATAAAAATATTGAACCACCTGTCCAAATTTTTGTACTAAAATTTCAAGGTGGTATTATTTCCTTTTGGAAGGCTTCTGGATGGCTAGTCAGAAATCAGCACCCTTCATTGAAAAGATATACACCTTTAATTCGGGGTGTAATCATTGGGATCTGGTTTTAGTGCCTGAAATTCAAGTTCAACATTTCAATGAAGAAATCTAAAGTTAGATATCCAAATACACCAATATTCTGATCTAATAAATGATGAGCTGGCATAGGGTTCCCTCTTGGATTTTGTTAAGGTAAAATTCTAGTTTCAAGTTTCCCTTTATCTGTTAATATGATGTGGAATATGACTGAAAGCACTGCTTAAGTGTTACACCTGCCAAACTCTACTGTGAAGTAGAATGTTATCCACCTTCTCTGTTTATTATCTTTACTAAATAAAAACCTAAAATTTATACCACTTAGTGAAATAATTCTATTTTTTGCTACTACCTCAACCTAAATTCCCCTATGATGTAGATCATAACGAAATAAACAAATCTCCACAGGAAAATTCAGAGACCAACAGTTTTAACACATCAGCTAATTCCTTTGTTAAAGTACAAAGATAAAACCAAACAAATACTTATATATGACCACGGAGTATTTAACATTGAGACCAGCACCTGAATTTGCAGGAGAAAACAAAATGGAAGCCACCTTGTAACATGATCATGGGTGAAATCTACACTTCATCCTTAAATTCCACTAAGCCAGCAGAAAGATAGCTACTGTGCATTGGCTAAATAATATGATGTGTTAATTGATGTGTCCTACATTTCAGGAGCAGACTCTGAAGTTTCCAAAGGAGGGGATTGCTTTCACAAAATCCACACTGTTATGAAAGGTCACTTGGATTAGGTCACTTTGTTACATTTGATGGTAGTTTTGAGGATCTAAGCCTCATGTTGCATAGCTTTTTTTCTTTCCTGTTATGAGGTCTGGCATACTTTCTAAAAGAATAAGCTTCCTAAACATGGGGGTTGCAAAATAAAAATAAATAAAAAATAAATTTAGGAAAGGGTAATAAGAAGGAAACAGAATATTAAGAGGGCAATGTTTCTATTGAAATCATTATAAGCCTAATATATTATTATCTCTGAAGGAAAAATTACCATTTTTCCTCACTGCCTTTTCTTCCATCCACAGTTTTTTTCTCCAGTTGCTGTTTGATTACAGTCAATTTTACTCCAGGGAAATGAAATGCTGCATCACAAATCAGGTGCACCAACATGATACAATTTTAAGGTTTTTCAACAAACTGCAGTGACTAAAAGCAGGTACTATCATCCTTCCAAGATCTTCTTTTAAACTGGATTCACACATGGAAGCACTTGATAAAAACCTAAGACCTTTGGCCTGAGTTCTCCCAGTAGGCAATCAGAAAGCCATACAGTATTGCCACCAGGTCACTTCTCAGCATAAGAACAAGGTTAATTGCATGTGGGTTTATGTGTTAGAACCCCCCCAAAGTATAGAAACCTCTCTAATTTCAGTTTGGATTAACCTTGTAAAACCTGTCTCTTCAATCATCTTCCATTAAAAGAAAAAGTCTTCCAGTATGGGTTACTTTAAGCTTTCTGGGACCTCTAACACCCAAGCTGGATGAGAAAAGAGATGTTATGCTTGTATCTGTCACATTGCTATTTTAAAAAAATAAACTAACACATCTAATTTTTAACCTTTCCTTCAACTTATTTTTAGGAGCCTTAGTTGATTTAGGATTTCAATAGTTTAGATTAATCACACTTGTTTTTCACAATTTGTGTTGTGACTATGTCAGGATTGTCATTTTTACAGAATATCCAGAATATCACAAAACAGCCTGAGACTGTCACAAAACTGATATACCCATGTCTTGAGATTTCAACAAACTACTCTTCCTCTATAATCCTCATTTGGGACTAGAGATGAGATAGTGGTCATTTTCAAGTTTTGGGGAAAAAAACCCCAATATTCCTTGGCCTGTTCATTTTCTACAGATATAATGTGGAGAAAATCTAATATCCAATGTCCCTTATTATGTTAAATAACATTTCTTTTTGACTCAGTTGCCTAAACCTGAGCAGCTTGGTGCCTTTCACATGTATTTTGACTTATATTTTCTTTACTTTCTGAGACGAGTAGGTCTCCAGAAAATCTTCTGTCATACCTTCTGTGTCTTTGCAGATATTTCTGCTTAATCACATATTTCCAATGTCAGTATGTGTTTAAATTTAAGTAACTGAACATTACCCCAGGAGTCAGCTCAGAATTCAAACTGGGAGTTTACAGATCTAATGCAAATTCTGTAACCTATTTATGTTCTGTTTTGAGAACTTTCTAAATAAATGTGAAGTATAGAGAAATAATTTTTTCAATCTTAGAGGATACACAAAAATTAAAAAATACACTACTGACTGTAAACTTCAGTGGTTAAAACACTGTAAACACCTAGGAAGGATTCTTTTGTTGTTACAAACCAGATCAATTAAATAAGTACATCCTTGTTTTCACTAAAATTTACATCAGGTAAAGTTTTGCCCTCAAAGGAGTGTCCTCAAAAATAGAATTTAAGATGCAAATGTTGTATTTATAACAGAATATAGCAAAGGTAAAAGAGAAAGAATCATGTTTCATTTAATACTGCAAGAAAATAAGACTCTTCATTAGTATATTTGGAATTTTCAGTGTCTTTCTGAAATAGTTAATGTATACTATATCATGGTCAGGTATTGCATTTTAGAGTTTTCATGTCCATGCTTAAAATCAGTAGAAAAAGCAGAGGGGCATCAGGAGACAAATTAAGCTAATTCATTCCTGAAAGAGGGGACATGCAATTAATAGCACTTGCTAATATTAAAATTTCTGGGAAGGGCACTGAGGGAAATCAGGAAGGTAGCTGATAATAATATTTACTATTGAAGGAAAAAGTGTAATATGTGTGGCAAGAAATATGAGAAGCATTCTCAAAGAAAAATGGCATAGTTCCAGGTTCAGTGATATCTTCAGCTTCTCTCTGTGTCTTTTTGAGTATCCTTCCAAGTAACATGTCTGGCACCTGGATGTCTTGGAATGGTATCACATGTTCCATTCCATTTGTAGAGTTTTATATATATATTTTAAAATGTATCAAAAAGGTAACTTCTTCAGCTGTTTGGTTTGGAAACTGCAAAGAGTATGAAAAGTAACACTCATGATGATTTTTATTTCTTTTCCCCCTAAATTATATATATATCTATCTACTAGAAATAAATACTGAAATAAAATAATATCTACAAAATTGGTATGAATCATGCAGGCATATTATTTGAGCAATATATTTTATATTTCCTTAAAATTAAGTAAATAAGTAAAGTATATACTTTTTGGATATGATCTGTTTTATTTCAGTGTCTGTAGTTAGATGAGTGGAATTTCACATACTCAAAAAATTTACTGCCATAAGGTCCCTGATGAGAGCCCCAGACTGCTGGGTAAACAGCTACATTCTACTTCTTTGCAGGTATTAGCTTACATTACCCTTGCCAATCTTTTTTTTTTACCTTATTGTATCAGCTATTCTGGCTTTTTAGAAAAGAAAAAAAAAACAACAAACAAAACAAAACAAAAAACAAGAACAACAAAAAAAACCCCAAAAACCAGAAACAACACCAAAAAAACAACACAGAGAAATTAAAAAAAAAAAACTCTCCCACAACACAAAGCCCTAAAATTAGCTGAATCTTTGATTCAAAGCACCTAACAGATTTCTACATGCCAAATAAAGAGATGTACATAGTGAAAATAATTACATCAAGACTATATAGCCATTAAAAACAAAGCTTCAATGTTTTTTATAATTGACCTCACAAATATTCTTAATGAAGTAGAGTCTTACACGGAGCAGAATTAATAAAATGAATGTGCAAGAATGAAGAATAAATTTAATATACTCATGCTAAATTTTTAAAAAAGATCCATCCCCTCATGTGGATTTTGAAAGGAATTATTCAAGACTCCTGGATGTTAAATATTTCTGTGTAGTGGTTTGAAAGCAAAACAAATGAGAGGCTCCAAATCAGAAATACAATTTAATAGGAAGAAAGGAAAAAAAGGTAAAATAAAACAAATGCAATAATACAAAAGATCACTGACAGAGTCAGAATACAACCTGAGCAGGGTGATGGAAGAAGTCTAGATGAGGCGGTCTTCCTGAAGCAGCAATCCTGTAGAAAGGTCTGGTAGCTCGGGTCCTCTGGGAATCCAGTGGGTAAGGGCTGCTTGTACTGTCCCAAATCCCAGATTATATCCAGGTGGGAATGCTTGGTTCCTCCCTCTGGGCGGAGCATCTCACAATGGGATGATGAGTCATGCAGGGAGTCCTTGATGGCTCATTAAACAGAGATAGCTCCTAGAGGGAGTTATCTATGAGTCATGGGGAAGACATTGATGGGCCATTAGCAGAAGATAATGGCTGAGAGGGAAGGGGCCTGGGAAGAGCACTGCTCCAACAATTGGATTCAACAGTTCATGAAGATGGTGATAGAATACTTTGTGCACATCCTACACTACAATCCAGGACATTCTGACAACCAGGTTATTTATTTAGGATGCTATTTAGAAATTACCTTTTGTACTGATTCCATTTTTAAACAGCTCCTCAAGCATTCATATTTGCTATCATTGTCATAGCATTTATAAATGACTCTGCTTTTTTCAACTCTGTGACTGGTTGACCCCTCATAGGCAACAACAGCATGATCAAAATCTCTGACGTCCTTAATTTCTCTGCTCACGTAATGGTAAAAGTGTATGAAAATCCAGATTTGTTTTCTGCTCCTATTGTTGTTAAGACTTCCTAAAGGAGGTTAGAATTCGTAAACATGTTTTTCATCTAGATGTACACAAAATTGTTTTGGTTTTTTTGGGGGGTGGTATTTTCAAATGCTTTCCATAAAAAACAAAAAATCAAAATATTATTTATATTTTAAAAGTTAGACTTAGCTACAGAACAACTCCATAAAGTAACACACTTTTTGTTGGACTTCCTTTTGTATATTTAATGCTCATTCTGAAAGGAAGAGTCACTGTAATCCAATCATAGGTTTGTTGTGCTCAAAACTTCAAAAGTTCAGATTTGCACTGTCATAAATGTTCCTGAATGGAGCCTGGAACTTCATAGAAATCAAAAAGAATTTAAGCATTTCTGACAGCCCTTTCCTTAGAGATGTTGTTGTCCTACTGCAATTTCCTAGACGTTGAAATTACCACATACACAGGAAATACAGAAATTATTTTGCAAATATCTGTTTTCCAACTCAGAATATTCTGTGATTCAGTGATTCTGTTATCCAGAGTTTATGCTAGATGTTTTTCAATGTCATGGGTAATGGCTCTAACCTTATAATGAAATCACAAAAGCCTTACTAAGGAAAAAAAATTGCAAATTTTAAAATCTCAATCTGAACCTTGAAAAGATTTCTACGATATCTTCTTGGATTCTGAGGTTTTCTTGAACACATTTAAGCAGAAATAAAATTGTGATTTATACCACTAAAGAATTAAACTAAGATTAAGTCAACATGAACACTGACATCAAGGAAAGGGCATGTTTCTTACAATATACTGAATTTAGAAAAAAACATAGAATTCAAATATTTTGGACACCATTGTAGAATATTTTTTTCTTACTCCTGAAGAAACACAAAAAATATGTTTAATGATCTGAAGTGACATTTACACTATCTACACAGACAACACTTATGCAGTATAAAGAAAAGGTAGAAAAGAAAAACCTCTAAGAGTTGTTTCTCCTAGTGTTCATGTATGGACATAGTATGGACCAGATTTTGAATTTTCTTTTCATTTAATAAGCCAGGAAAAGCCATTAAATTTGACCTAATTATGCCAAATTTATATAAATAAATAATTTACTGTGTGGAAGCATTGTCTCTTGCTCTCTTTAATGTAGAAACTAAGGGTCATTTTTGAAACTGACAACAAAGTATTATTTTGAATTTCCTTAATCTATAGCACAAATCCATTATACACTATAGAAGCAAATTAACTAGATCTCGATGGAGATAAACAAAAATGCCAGGATTTTCTAGAAATGTAGTCTAGGTTTGACTCATTTACTGCTGCAGATTATTCAGTAGGATTCTTTGAAGAATGGTGAACTTGAATTCAGTAAAAAATTATTTATAGTACCCTTTGCCACACAGGTTTTTAGCTTTAGATACTGTGCGCACAACCTCAACTTTTCCACAAATTGATCTTGCTAACCATTTTAATATAGCAATAAAATGAATTATGAAAATTTGTATGACAAAACAGAACAAAAAGAACCCTTTCTCTTTTTTCTTTTTTAATTACATGAACAGAATCAATTCCTAGACCCATCGTGTTTCCAAACTTGGTCTCTTATTCATCTCTTCCTTTTATTTTTTTTTCACTTTGGAGTTACTGTTTTTGAACAAGAACCCTGGAAAGTTGTGTATAATAAGTGATGTTTGGTTCTGAATTTCTTCAATGGAGGTAAATGAAATATTTTCACCAAACATTTTCTGAGGACTTCTGGGATAAATGAGCAATGTTACACAGAAGTAGCTACAGTGTGAAATCTTCCTGACTTCTATCAATAGGGCACTTTGCTATGACTTTATTATATACAAAACTGATTTCTAAGTAAATTTATTTCCAACTTTTTTCTGTTTCTTGTAAACCAAGGTGCAAAATTCATCTCAGGACTGTTTATTCAAAGTTCTGAGTGAAAGGCTCTGACTATGTGTGAGTGGATGTATTTGAAGTTTCTGAAGGCATTACAATTTCTGTTTTATGGATTGAACCACCACTCAAGGAAACAAAGTTACAGTCCAAAACAGACAGAAAAACATCTGGGTTCTTTAAGTTCAGGAGTGTCTGGAAAAAAAAAAAAAACAACAAAACAAAACAAAACAAAACAAAAAAACCACACGACACATGCAGACTTCCTTAAAAAGATGTAATTTATTTTAAAATAAACTGATTTTTAAAAAATCTATCTCCCAATTACTGGAATTTACTTTAAAATAAGTTCTACAGAATTTCTCTAAAATATACAAATTTAATAAAAAGAAGATTTGGATAACCGATTTAAGTTGTCTGCCTTGAATATGAGATTTCAACATGTTTAATGATGAATTTTACTGTTCTTTTTCCTTTTGGCACTGGAAAAAATGTCTTCCAACCCTAAGTCTAGGCTATAATACCAGTAAATTTGACTAAAATAATATACTGTAAATTTAAATACAATGTGTTATAGATATGGCTAACAGGATTAAATGTTCCTATCAATCATTAAAAAGTAACCATATTTTTTTCAGGGTCTTGTCAATGTCAAAGGAATATTCTGAATAATTTTGTCCTTAATAGAATTATGCAAGCAGAAATACTGGATAAAAGATTTTAATGTGAAAGGTACATAGCAAATAAATTGTGTATTCTTGAAACAATTTTTACATCTGAATGTGATTCATAGTTTTTTTTGGTTTGGATTTGAGTTTTTCTTCTGTTTTAAGTAAACCACAGTAATCATCTTCACGTCCATGGTTAAGTGCAAGAAGCATGTCTCATGCTTGGATCAAAAATTTCATCTAGACGGCCTCCAGCAACAGTCAGAGGATTTATTCTTGGAATCCTTTTCCACTCAAGCTCAGTTAGGTCCTAAATATCTGGGAGTGTGTGGGCTATACACGATGCAAAGCTTCAAAGTTCAGATTTAGATCAAGTTCTAAACAAATCTCTACTCATATTTGTAGGGTTTTTTTTCTGAGATCATTTGATGGAGAAAGCAATATGGTTTCAGTGAAAATGTAGAATTCTACCCTAGCTAGAAAGGTGTGTTTCATCCTTTTGCATATGATGAAAATACAAGGATGTAATATTAATGTAAGAAATTGGCATGTCTTTTTCCTCTCTGAAACAAAAAGAGGTACAGAAAAATTTGTGACTTCCCTAGTGTGGAGCCTACAAATTTAACTCTAGCAAATATACCTTTAAAGCAGGCATGTGAAAAAAGGTCCCCTCAGACACAAAGTTGATACACATGAAGGTTGGTACCATGGAAATTGAAGTTTCCTATGGATGTTTGCAACTGCCCTGTACATCACGAGGATATTTTCAGTTCCCTTCTGAAGACAGATGATATACAAAATCTTTTCAGTTGGCATCTCATAGAGCTGTTGCTCTAACTGTTTATAAATGCTACAGGTCACCTATTTTTAGAAGAAGTGGCAATATTTAACCTTCCTCTGATTGTCTATGGATCCTGACAACAACAGTGTTTGTGTATCTGCCCTAAGAAGTTATTTTTATGCAAAAATATACACTGCCTGGCAGATATTAAATTTTAATAAACTACTTTGCTCTAAATTTTTCAAGTTTCTACTTCAGCAAAATTCATGCTTGAATAAGGTAAAAAAAAAAAATTAAAATTAAACCCCAAAAGAAATAAAAAAAACCCAACCAAACAAAAACAACAACAACAAACAAAAACAAGGAAAACAAAAACAAAAACAAAACAAAACAAAAAAAACCCAAACCCAAACAAAACCCCCCAAAAGACCAACAACAAAATAACCCACAGCGACCACTAAACAATAACTAGGGGAAACAGGCGCATTAAAGAAGAACTTTTGGTGGACTTCTATTCTTTGTCTATCTATTATGATATATATCAAGAAGAATATTGCTTTCCTAAAGTTATTTGCTTTCTAGCTTCCATTTCCTATAAAGGCCATTAAAGAAAGATAAATAATTTGTCTAAATAAAGAGTCCCAGTTCTATACTCTACAGGAATAGGAAGCCATAAGCCGTTTCAGGAATTACAAGAAAAGGTCAGAGCATTTTCTTGGAAACTCAGTCATAAAGAAGTACTCTTAATAAGAGTCACACATAAATTACTGCAGAATTATGCCAATGCTAAAATGTATTTGTAAAAGTGCATGCAGTAAGTACTGCATATCTAATGAAATAAATATTATTGCATGCAAGCTCTCTGCTTATGACAATATATTTATTACTCTGCTGAAGAGAGCTAAGTGTTCTGGGCATTGATCACGGCAGAACTTCATTGTCTTGAACAGCTTTCCTTTAAAAACAATTCTGTTTTTTAAAAAAGTAAGCAGTAATATAAATGCTAAATGCATAAATAGTCAATAACTGAGTAAGAGAGCATTGCAGACTTGAAAGAGAAATGTTGGTGCGGCTTCTGACTTACCATTACAAAATATTAAGAAATATCCTTTCAAGATTCTTGCTGAAGAGTCTTGTAAAAAAAATTTCTGTGGCCAAAATAAGCTCACCTGGGAAAAACATGGTCTCACTTGGGGAAAAAAATGGTATTTAACATAACATTGCATTTAACACAATTCTGTCAGATCTTGTATCTTTATAAAGAATGGTTTGGGTTGGAAAGGACTTTAACAATCCTCTAGTTCCATATTGCAGGAACTACTAATAGTCTTAGTATTAGTGTGAAATGATTAGAACTTGGAAAACTTCTATTAGGAATTGTATTTCTATTAATTATAAGCAATAAGAGAAGCCATTTAATGATCAGTTGCATAAATATATTGTTACATCACAAATCCCATAAATATTCCTTTCTGATTAATTTTTGTTTATTAAAATCAATGTTGTTTTGGAACAAGAAGTCAGTGAATTTGAACAATTCCCAGAACAAGAGGCTTGACCAATTTTCAGACTTTCAGAAATTAATATCTAGGTCTATGGTCAAAAGGGTTTAGTCAATATAGCCACTGGTGCCTTCTTGGCTACTCAACTGACCATGTACCAGGAAAAAAAATTAATTTCTCATGAATAAGTTGAGTAGTGCTCAATGGTATCTGGTAGATCTACTTACTAGTAAATGCAGTGTATTATATATTAGGTAACTAAATTCTCTCCTGGAAAAAATCTTGATTCAGCTTGCTAAAAACAACATTTAGAGACATTTTAATTTCTGTGAGGCATCCTATCTGGTCTTCAGCTTGTAGTCTGGAATTGCACAAGACTTTTCAAATATCTTGTGTGGTATTTAAAATTAAAAATACCTTTTCAAATTCTCCATACAAGCACTGGACATGTATGTTTGCAAGTGGACATATTTCTAATAATGTGCTTTACCATGAGTCAAATCATTCCATATCTCCATTCTAGCTCCAGTTCAGAATTAGCTTCATCTCCACTGCCTACACTATGACAACTTACACTCCGATCTAGATATGTTCATACTGATATACATATGTTTCTTAGTCTAGACGTCCCACTTGAAAAAGGATTGCCCAAAATCATTCTCTCTCCTGTTGTTACCAGTTTATTTCACACTCAGGGTTAGTAGAGCTCCCTCAGTTCAAATAAAGTCCTTTTCATTAAAGAAAATTTATGAACTTCAGTAATTTGTGCAAGCATAAATAGTCCTCCTTTAAGTCCAAAATGAATACCACCTAACTTCAATATTTCTGCAGTATGTTATCCTAGGTTGAAAATATTCTTCACAAAGTTTTTTGGAAGAAGTATGACTAATCAGAAATATTTAATGTCACTTGAGATGAAAAATTATCTTAAACATTGTTGGGTTTTGTTTTCACATTATAATGAGAATATAAAATTTGCTCGAAGTGGTGTTCTTGCATATAATCAGCTCTGTTATTTCGCAACTGTGTTAGTAACCTCCTTAATCAGAATCAGTCACAAAGTTCCATGCTTAGAAGTAGACATGAACATCCTGTTTTTCACATGTGTTGGAATTCCTGAGTTTAGTGGATGTAACGAGTGTGTAGCACCTCTATGAATCAGGCCTTGACACACTTATTTAAGTACCTAACGAAAGGTGACCTTACTCTCATAGGAGGCTGAGCACCCATATTGAAACTAATGAAGCAGCAGTACTTACTGTATCTGAAAATTAGATTAAATTTAGCTGTATAACTTTAAACTTAAAAGCAAGCCAATTTCTCATTAACATGAAGAGTCTTCATCTTCCTACTCTGCCATTACTCTCCTAACTGCCATCCGTCTACTTTTTTCTTTCCTGAATGTGGATCACAAGGGTGTGTGTATCTGTGTCTGTGTGGATGTGTGGCTTTTGCTTGTGTGGGTTGTTTTTTGGTTTCTTGGTTTTTTGGGGGTTTTTTTTGTCTTTTAAACTTTTCCATCCTTCACCATTTTGTGATAGTTTGACTTTTAACAATATTTTTTTGTTGAGTAATTTAGAAAGACAAGCTTATTCCTGGTTCCCTCAAATTACCTGGCAGTAGAAGTCAGAAAAAGATGGTACATATCCCCTCTGGTGAATATCTAGTCAAACTCTGTTCAATATAGAATCATCTAGAGTAAGTTATTTGAAGCCCAGGTTTTGAGTGCCTGCAAAGATGAACCATTCTGGGCAAACTCTTTCATTGTTCAATCCCTCTCAAAGTATTTTTTTCTCTACTTAAATTTAAATAGAATTTCCTGTATTTCAGTTTGTGCCAACTACCTCTTACTGTGTCACTAGATATTTAATGTAAGTGTGCTTAAAGATCTGTAAATCAAGGATTCCATGGAGTGTGTTACACAATGGGTCAAGCAATACAAGCAGGTAAAGAAACTCCTGGAAATATTGTTTAAACAAATCCTTCAGACAGCCCATACAAAGGAAAAAAGGTACATTTATTTTGGGCCGCTGCTGTGCCTGAATCCATGAAGTCTCACACTGTGTGGCAGTGTACAAGTTTAAAAAATTCTTTGATCCTTACCTATGAACGTATACTCCTTTTCCCTTTGATCCTTTCCTATGCGATGATCTTAAGAAATTGTATTTAGAACTCCACAGATGTCAAAAAACAGTGTCTTACCTAAATCTGTAGCTAGATCTCCTTCAGGCACTATAGATTGCTCAATGCACTCTGGATGGAGCTTTCCATAAACATCTAACAGGCTTCTGCAGAATTTTGCTGTTGAGTTATATCCACAGTTTGTATTTTTAGTGTACTGGGACACTGTCAAGCACCTAGCATGTTGGAATCTAAAGACTCTTTTCACATGAGATAATAGATAGCTCTGAGTTCATGCTGATATTCAATCTTAAGAAATCCATTTTGGGGGAAAAACATTTTTCTTTCCCTGTAACTGCAAAGTTCCGATTTGAAGCTGAAGATAGTGCAAAGATTTTGTATTTATTGTCCCATGTTCCCCTCTTGAATATCAAAAAGACTGTCAAATTCTACTTCACTTTTTACAATTAAGACTGTAGTATAAAATAATGGCTTATTAGCAAAATGGTGCAGAAAATCTCAGTCTATTTATACAGAACCTGGTAATGAAACTTACAATTGATATAATGATTTAAATGGAAATATATTATAAAATGATTCATATAGTGAGGTATTACTACATAATGACTATAGAAAAAAAAATTATTTGTATGGTGATCCTGTGCAATTTTGATTTTGGATGGCACCTATCACAGGAGTTGGTTTAAGAGCATCTCTAGACAATCTCTAGGAATGATTTCTGCAAGAATACACAGGTTGATTAAGTATGCAAACTACTGACATTAGGATTTTTCCTCTTCTATAATGCAGAAGAAATAAATTTCTGTTTGTTCTATTCTAAAGTCTTTGAGACAGAGCACCTGAGGCACTGGTAGAGAGTCAGGAAAAAAGCAAACAGCCAACAGAAACACAAGCAAAAATAAAAACAAACAGAAACAAAAATAAACAAAAAAGCCCAAACCCCAAACAAAAAACATTTCAAATAAATAAAGTCCAAACGATTTGTCTTAAAATTCTTAAACACACTCCACCCCTGCAGCCCTCACACTGCCAAAATCTTGCTATGTAACCCAATACATTCCATTTCTCATCTTTGTGAATTACATATTTATGAATTATCATTACAATCCACATTTATTAACAATCCTCACAATTTTCACAAACTTCATTCACATAAAAACAAAAAAAATAATCTCCAACCCCCAAAAAAACCATTATCACAACACCAATTGAAAGTCAAAAATTTGTGCACAATCCACTCATTTCTTCATCACAGTTACAACCACCAAAATTCCCCATCATTCCACTGTTCACTCTCTAGCTGTTTCCAGTCCATGTTTTACCCATTGGCTCTCCCAATTACAGTGCTTATGTCAAGCTCCTCACGCCCTGTACTGTGCACCATAAAGAACTCTGGTGTGCTGACCTTGGCTAGACACCAGGTGCCCACCAAGCTGCTCGATCACTTCACCTCCTCAGCAGAAGAGAGGGGCAGAATATAAGGGGAAAAGAACCTTGTGGGTCAAGGTAGAGGCAGCTTAATAATGCAAAAGCAAAGGCTGTGCACAGTCTGGATGTTGACTGTAAAAGTAAAAAAAGCACTGTTGCAATCCTTTTGTCTGGAATACTGGAATTATTGTTTCAATTTAAATGCAGATACAACTTCTAACAATGTAAGTGCTTTGTTTCCCTAGGCCGAAGGGACTATACAAGATAAAGAGTATGAGAGCATCTGAACCAAATATGTTTCTTTGGTCTATTTTATATCCAAAGAAAATACTCATCTCTTGACCTTGCACCTGCAGGCCTGAGAAAGTTCCCTGTGAATATATTTCTCTGAATGTACAATTATCTATTTTGAACTGCAGAGAATAATGAGTCGCATTTTAAATTATGTAAGTCTGAATTGCAAGGGGCATTGAAAGGTCATATCCTGTCCCTCAAGATAAGATAATTAACAATGTTCTGTACTTGTGGTACAGTCTAAGAAGCATGTTATGCCTCTGTATTGTGATTCCACATTTGAGCATTTGCAAGGCACTTTCCATATTTACCCATATGGCTTTTCCTGGCGTTGAATACAGTAAAAACAAGTGTGATTTATATGATATCACAGTAGTTCAAATTCTCTAAGCATATCTAGTGCAAGAATTGTTTGTTTGTTTTTTTTTTCTGGTGCAAAAGTCTGGCATCACTCACAAGCAACAGTATTTTCAACCTTTGCTGTTTTTATCATCCTTGGTGACAGCACTGGAACAGGTTTCCCAGAGATGTTGCAGAGTCTAAATATTCAAATGTTGTCTGGACACAGTCCTGGGGCGCCTACTGTAGGTAACACTGCTCAGTCAGCAGGGCTGGACTGAAGGATCTCCACAAGTCCATACCAACATCAAACATTCAGTGATGCTGTGGTTCTCTGCTACTATTGCATTCCACTTCCATTTGCTCATTCAGTCAAGGCTATTGAGAATATGGAAGGCGTGTCCATCTGCATGGTTTTGGGGTCTTCCATGGGCTGAAATGTGAATACTTGCTCAGACATGGTCTTCCATGGGCTGAAAGACAAACTCATCACCACAGATTTCCACACAGGCTACAGAAGAATTGTTGTTCTTCCACCTGGCACACCTCCTCCTTTCCTTCTTCACAGACTATGAGATCTGCAGGGCTGTTTCCCATATTTTTTCTTACTCCTTTCTCAGTTCCTGCACAAAATTTTTAATAATTTCTTAAATATGTTGTCAGAGAGGGACCACCAGCATCACTGATGGTCTGAGCTTTGGCCAGCAGCAGGTCTTGTTTGGAGCTGGCTGAAAGGTGGGGCACAGAGCATTCACATAAGTCATCCCTGCAGCTTTCTGGCTACCAAAACCTTGCTGCACAAACCAAGAGGGAATTGTTTTAAACTTACACATACTCTTCACTGTACAATCAGTGAGCTTATTTACCGGGACATCACAAACAGTATCCTGATTTCTGGCCAGTTTCTGGATATATTTAAGAATGTATGATGATGTTTTTCCCATCTGATTTCAGCTCGTGCTATCAGAAAGGCATATAGAGTCTCCTTGCCTTAGGTCAGATAAATTTTACTCTTTTTGCTATTTAACATCTAGTTTATATGCTAAATGAAAACTATTTTCTACTGGATGGCATTTGACCTTCAATTATCTCTTTTCTTTGTTGTGGAGCCTGGGGTAGTAGGACATTCATGCATTTGTGCAAAGCCTATCTGTTTCTCCAGTTTTGCTTTCATTGTGATGTCACCTAATTAGTCTCTGCCTTCAAATTCAATCTGGTTTTGTTTTGTTTTGTTTTTTTTTCCTAAACAATTAGGCTCAGTTGAGGTTTGTGTTTTATTTGCTTGATCTGGATATTGATTTAAGTTAATACCTCGAAGGAATTTTTTGCACAATACAAATATTTGGGAAGAGTACAACACAAAAATGTAGATTTTTTTTTAATATAGAAAGGTTTTAACATATTTTAAATACATCTATTAAAGAAAATCTATATATAAAAATCTATATACTATTACACTAGTAAGGTGGTAGAGCAAATAATTTTGGAAATCCAAAATCCTTATTATTTCCAAACACACTAAGGTCAAGAAGGTAGCTGGCCTGGATTTATAAAAGAGGAAATTCAACCAACCTGACAGTCTTCTATAATAAAATGACCAGCTCAGTGGAGATCAATATCTTTAGTTATACTTACATAACAATTTCACAGCCAAAATTATGAATTACAACAAGATAAATGGACAACAAAGACCTGGCAGGTGGGCACCTAAGGGTAGAAAACTGTTCACTCTTAGGGTTGTGATCAAACACAAGGTCCAGCTGGAGGCCAGTTACTAATGCTTTGTCCCAAGGGTTAATATGGTAGCCAGCAGTGTTTAACACCTTCACTGATTTCCTGGATGCTGGGACAGACTTCACTCTCAGCATGTTTGTAGAAGATACAGAAGCATGAGAAGTGTCTGATCTATCAGAGCAGTGTGCTGACATTCACAGGAACCTCCAGAAGTTACGTGCAGGAATCTCATTACATTCAAAAAAAGGGAAATACATCAGAGGAAGAACAATTCCAAACACCAGCACAGGCTAGGGTCAATCAGCTGAAAAGCAGCTTGGCAGGGGAGGACCTGGAGGTCAGGGCTGCCAGCAAACTGACCATGAGCCAGCAATGTGCCCTTGGAGCAAAAAAAGGCTGACAGCCTCCAGAGCTGCATCAGGCAGAGTGTTGCCAGCAGGCTGAGGGAGATGAACTTCCTCTGCCTTGTTGCTTTACTCAGCGCTGGTGAGAAACATCTGCAGTGAGAAACATCTACACTGCTGCATCCAGTGCTGGATGTGATCTGTGATTCAGTAAGGCACAGAATTCTGTGATTCTGTTCCTTACTGAAGTAAGTCTAGCACAACACAAAAAAAGATGACTAAGACCTTGGAACACATAACACACAAGGAGAGGCTGAGAGAGCTGGGCATGTTCAGCCTGGGGAAGAGAAGGCTCAGAGGGATCTGAACGTTGTGTTCAAATACTTGATGTCAGTGGGGAGAAAAGATGGAATCAGGCACATTTCATGATGTACACTGACAAGGCCAGAGACAATGAATATAAACTAAAACACAGAAAATTGCATTTAAGGAAAAGCTTTTTATTTTAGCCATGAGAGGGTTATTGAGTACTGGAGCAGGTTTCCCAGGGGGCTTGGTGTCTCCATCCTTGGAGACAATAAAAACCTGATTGGACATGGCCCCAGCCTACCTGCTGTAGGTGACCCTGATTGACCAAGGTGGTTGAAGTAGATGGTCTCCAGAAGTACCTGACAACCTCAACTACCCTGTACTTAAATACATAAATACTTCTAGTTGCCTAATAGAGTATTGAAAACACTGTGAATGGGAGGCATTTTCTGTTCACTTTAAAAAATCCTAGGTTCCAATATCTTTGATACAATAGGACTGTTTTCTTTATACTATACTTTATACTATAGTTTATACTATTGCGAAACAAGCTTGCCTTACACACCAGTGATTTATTTGGAAGGGTCACTTATGTACTGCTATTATAACTTCTTTGATTATTTGTTAGCAAAAATGCCCAAAGAACATCACCTTCTCACTTAAATCCCATGTAAGACTTCATATTCTGGAGGCAGTTGCTGCATTAGAAGAATCATTCATAAGCAAATAAGATGGAAGACAAAAAGAGAAATAATAAAAGTCAGACCCAAGGACAGACTTAGCAAGGAAAAAAATAATCTTTGAAACTCTGATTTATGTTGATTCTCTTGTGAAGTTCCCCACTCAGCAAACTAAGCAACAGGTCATAGCTGATGTCACTATTTTTTCTACAAAGATCCAATATTTTTACTATTCTTCTCAGCACCTTGTTATTAATAATTTCACCCAACTACTTCAGGCCTAATATCTTCACTGTAATGCTGCAGATGTTGTTGATTCTCAGTCATCTTTCAAGTTTAGCTACTTGTACAACTCATTTGCACAGAAGCAGGAAATTAGTAATGCTCCACTACAGTAGTTTATTGGAATTTAATGTACTAGTTCCTCTACATTGGCTTAGTGAAACTATTTCAGATAATATTTAGCAATAGCTTTACTTTTGCAAGTATCAGTTACTTTGCATTTGTTGTACTGTTCTGTGTGGTGTTTCAATAGACACTATTTACTGAAGTTTCATAATGTTTTATTTAAAGTCTACTGAAGTGACATTAATTTTCTTTTTTTTTTTTTTTTTTTTTTTTTTTTTTTTTTAACTTGAGAATCAAAGTGCTAAAGTTGAGAGTAGCAGCAGTTGTGTTTTTTCTTACAGACTGATAGAATTTCTGCTGATTAGTCCTGCACTAGAGCTCACAAGGGATGTTGTGATGCCTAATGGCTAGAGAAGGACTGTGAATCAAAATTAAATATATGGATTTAAACTGCTGAATATTCAGATAGCATTTTGTCTTGTCCTGCTTTTCATATCCAAATAATTCAAGTAATGAGATATAACTTTATCTTGACTTAGGCTGAGATTAAACCATGACATCTTGATAACAGTCATGAACTGATTAGCAATATTCCTTCAATTTCATTTTTCCATGTCCATTTCTTTGAAAACATGACAAGCTTTTGCAGTCATGCATGCTGTCAGTGTTGCTTGTTAAGAAATATATCAAGGTCTGGTTTAATGACATGTAACATTAGAAATCTATCACAGAAACATTTTTATCTATGGTTTTCCCTCTAGGCTCTCTTTATAATCAATGGGAAAAGAGCAGCATTTTTCAGAGTATGACTCATTTGACCTATTTTAGCTGTCTATTTTAGGTCAAGATGAATCATGATATGGAAGTGCTTATTTCTCATCACTGACCAAACTAAAAATGGAGATATGGATGGGATCAAATGAATCCTTGCAATGTGTTTGATTTAAATTTACCTGAGACTACTTCACTGCATAAAAGCAGGACAATAGAGATTAAAATATTTTTTTAGTTAATTGGGGAAAGTAGTTCACACTGGTCATACAACTACATGCACAAAGTCTGTATAGAAACCTGAAATTGCAGTTGAATGATCAGGATATACCAAAGTTCTACATTTCGTAGCTTTATGATCTTAAACAAAATCCATCTTGCATTTTAGGATGGTGGATTTTTATAGATTTAAGGAAAGTTATGAGTTTGATTTTATAACCATGAATACTAGATTAAAAGGTGAAATCTTTCTAGTATATCAGGAAGATGCTATAAGCAGTGGATATTATCAAACTGCCAGATTCAGAACATGTTAGCAGGAAGGAGAACATGGAGTTTTATTCAAGATGAGAAACAGACTAAGAATAGCATCAGAGAAATGCTGTGAAGAAATATTATATCTTTAAAATATATCTTCATTAATTAAAATACTTTCAAGTATTCAAAAATTTTTTCACACTTTTTTTCTGCTCGATGTCTTTGACAAACATGCAGCTCCTTTTTATTTGCACGAACTCTTTCCCCTTATAATGTGTTTTTTCCTGTTAATGATGTGTTTGGGTACAAGAGAACACACACTTTTCCTTCTACAAGTTACAAAGAATTTAAAAAACACTCTTCTATCTTTTTATGTATAATTGAACTGGAATTTATTTTGCTTTCTTTTTCTGTACTTCTCTTTGACAGTTTCACTGGCTGCCTGAAATAGTCTAGCTACCTCCAAATTTGTAATCCAGTGTTTTACAATTCAAATATCTTTGAGTTCCTGGTATTTACAAAAATAGGCGTACCTGCTTATCTGCCATATTTGTCCACATGAATACACAGAGACACACATACAGCTGAACTATCCCAAACAGGACTCTAGGAGCAATATTTTAGTTTGTTTTTCTGTGGAACCTGAACTCCCCACAAATAATGCAATAAAAAAAAAAAAATTGTTTTTCAAAAAAAATCTACTTTGAAATAAGTAGAAATCTACTTTGAAATAAAATAGAAAAGTGTTAAGAAATGGAAGAAATTCTTTCTATTGAGGTCACATTATAAGGACTAAGAGACATATTCAGTCCCTTTCCAGAAAAAACAGCATTCTTAAGAAGTGTCTTGACTGTTGCAGTAGGGACATGCAGCAGGGTAACAACAAAGGTGATCTTTTTCCATTGTTATAGATATTGATTCACCTTAGTCCCAAAAGTCTACTTAAATAATGAAATGTTGATGAATGTGTTGAAACATTGCCAAAAGGAATATAACTGTATAAAATCTTAAAGGATAGGAATGCAATTTAGATCAGAAAAATATTCTTAATGTCTGTGATATAGGAAGAAGACCATTCTTGTAAAGGTGAAGAAGAAGAAAAGGTTATCACAACTAATATAACTAAAGATTATCCCTTATCCCAGTTCTAGTGGTTAATTTTCCAGTCATCTGGAAAATTAAATGTTTGTGATCCCTTCTGCCACATATGGACATTTTCTCAATGAATTTAAGAAAAATAGAGAGCTTGGAAAGGGATGTCAGAAGATGGCTTTTGAAACCAGAATGTGTGCACTTTTCCTCACTAAACTTTCTATTTCAAGTCCTGATGTTCAGGGTGGTAACTCATGTAAGTGCAGCCTCTAATTTAAGGTAAAAGTAAAAATTATCACAAGAACCTGGATAAGTTAGATAATAAAATTTTACTTTTTTTTTCTGAGAGACAATTTCCCTTCTCAGTCTACACTGTACAGTAAAAAATCTTTCTAAACTTCATTAAACATTTTCTCTGTAATTAAATCTCTTAAACCACCTGTTACTAGTAATATATTGCACCTTTTCCTAATTGTTTTATGTAAGACCTTTACCCTGCATTCATTGTTTTTTGTGAGCTCTTGGGTTTTTTTTACAGGTCTTTTTTCCTCCCCTCTTTTGATTTTTCCTGAGGAACAGATTGTTTCAGCTTTATTCTATTTAAAAATTCGTTTATCTTTTACAATGAGTTCAATTCTTTGGTCACTTTTAGTTCACTCTACACAGCTTTATCATTCTAAACAATAAGATTGTATCCCAACGGGCGTGAAATTTGGATTATTCCATTTTAGTAGTTCCTACTCTCAGCACTCTTGTGTATTTTGAAATAGATATTACATATAGAATTAAAAAAACATCTTATTACAGGTTGTAATTTCCTTATGATGTTCTAGATAAGCTTCAAGATTGACGAAAGCAGGAGAACTTAGATTTTTAGGAGAGATATTCAAGTAATGTTTTCTCAGGGTCACAGGTGCAGTCATGCACTTCACTCCTAAGAGAAAAGAAACAATATGCTTTATTGTTATAACAAAACTCAGTAGTAAATGCAATGGTGGTATAATGAGATTTGGTGGTAAGTTACACAAGTATTTACTGCGCAGAGGACAAGGTGAGACAAAACTGTGAGAGACATCCTCCTATTGAGTCCTGAGGTTCAGAAAGGAGCCCCTTGCATTCTAAACTCCTCGGAGTGCAGCTGGATTCACTCCAAGTCCTAGACTTGCAATTTTTTCTGTGTAAAGGATGATATATGTACAATCTGTCCTTTACATCATTTAGCAAAGACTACAAAATTTTAGCTTGCCTATTCCCAATTCACTTACTGAGTATCTGATGCAATAAGGAATCTATCACGCTGGGGGAACAACCTTGAGAGGTGTCCCTGCTCCAGGGGAGATCCTGGCATGCAGCCCGCAGCCATGAAGGAGAGTTAAACAGGCCCTGGGCCCTTGCCATATATGGAGTGAGATGATTGTCTAATATTTGCATACAAGCCATATTTTATTTGGAACATGCTCAAATTAGCCCTTGGCAGTTGCATTTCCCATCTCCCTGGAATCCACTTGAAGAGGGATGAAGCCGTCATGACGAGTCACATCTATTAGGACTGCCACTGGTACTTATCACTTGAGCAGGGTTGTAGGAAACAAAGGTCTGGCTGGGGAACAGGGAGCACATCTCAACAGGTGCAGACTGTGTGGTACAAAAGTCTTTCCAGACCCTGAATCTGTGCACCAAAGGTGAGACCAGGATGTGCAAAGAAAGAATTGTTGAAGCCTATTTAATAGTTACTGTAATCCTTTGATTTACAGAATCTTCTGTCACAGCATGACTGCTGAAGAAATAAAGCAAAATTCATTTCACAAGGCATTTCAAAGAAAGAAGAAAGCATCATATTTTTACTAAGTTTCTGCACTTCTAAATGAAAAAAAAAAAATTGTATTACAAGGAAGGAAAAAAAAAAAAATCTCAATTTCTTCAGACCTAAAAGGCAAGTATTAAAATTAAAGTACAGAAAACAATAGTATTTTTTCTACTAAAATAAATCCAAAGCAGATCTTTAGTTAAATATGAAAGCATTTTTTTTCTGTAATACTCAACCCCACTAACTTTCTCATGGAGCTGTAATATTTCATGTAATGCAGATGTATTTTGTTATATCATTGATGTCTTAATAAAATTCTCAATAGGAACAAAAAAATCCAACCAACCAAAGAAACAAAAACAAAACCCCAAACCCCAAGGCAAAAAGAAACAATTTTCCTAAAAGTTTGCATCTTTCCCATAGGATAAGGGCTGAAGAGAAATGTAGAAATGGGAGAGGGAGGTTTATTGGTTCCTCCTCTTCTCAACCTCGATCCTGGAAGCAGAGAGAAACATATCTTGATGATTCTAGTTCTGAAGTATTGTGATTTTTGGTTTTTTTTTTATCTTGAAATTCTCAGTCAGTTTTGAAGAAAGGGTTATAGAAAAGTTTGCTTTGTCTTCTCCCTTTCTGGAGCTAGACAGACTGTCTTCATCTTCACCCAAAGACTCTGTACATTATCTTTTATGTAAATTTAGGCATTCTTAAAAATCACCTGTGGTTTTTTTTTTGTTTTTTTTGTTTTGTTTGTTTTTTTGTTTTGTTTTGTTTTGTTTTGTTTTGTTTTGTTTTGTTTTGTTTTGTTTTGTTTTGTTTTGTTTTGTTTTGTTTTGTTTTGTTTTGTTTTGTTTTGTTTTGTTTTGTTTTGTTTTTTGGTTTTTTTTGGGATTTTTGGGGGTTTTTTTTGGTATTTCAAAAGGAACCCAGAGAGCAATAGATTTGTCAAAAATTTCATTTTTCATGGCCTATAAGTATCAGTTTTGGAACCAAGACCAATTGATAAATAATCTTTATTTAAACATGTTGCTAGATTCTAACTGGAAATTATTTTCATGTGCTTCTTGAAATGAAGCTTTCGATGTTCACACTGAAGGGAGTTTAAAAAAAGCAAGCCTATTTCTTTTCAGAACTCTGAAACCATGTATCAAACGACATAGGAATGTAAATGAAAGACAAATTAAAGACTCACTTCCTGATTTTTAAATTTAACAAGGAAACTGCTTCAGCAAGAAAGAACTGGAGCTACATTAATAAAATATGAAGGAGGAAAGCAAGGTGGAAATTTTAAAACTTTTTTCCTGATACATGCTTGAAAAATAAGTGATTTTAATGATCTTACAGTTTTGCAGTCGTTCTTGCTGCATATTGCTACAGAAGAGTATACAGCAAAATTTAGATGTAAACTCCAATTTTGAGTGTACTGAGTGGCATCAAATATATGATATATCTCAGTTCATTGTCATTGTTTCAGGGCTCCATTGGCAAAGCTCTCATGGACAGATTACTCTGCTGCTAATGGTAATGTCTATTAATGTTTGAGAAAGATGGTTCTACACAGATAGGTACTACCCTCATAAAGCTAAAAATATGTAAAGCAGTGAGAGAGAAAGAAGGGATTTTTTGCTAAATCTGACCAACCCATTCCTACTTAGTTGTGGTATATTTCTGGACTAGTTAACCTATACATAATGCTCTAGGAGAAAAAAAATGAGAGTGGTTACTATGACATCTATGCATTGACTGATCTCAGAATACGACAGAGCAGGTTTTATGCGATTCCTGGAAACAACATTCATCAAAGGCAATCAAGAGTAAAGATGTCATTGCTGGTTCAGATATTCCATAGTAGCATGTTCCCTGGTGTTTGAGGAGGGAAGAAGAAGGGAGAACCTCTGTTTGCTTATCATCTTCATATTTTTCTCCAGGCCATGTGTTAGGTGTTACTGGCAGCTGTTGGGCCAAGCGGACCTTTAACCTGACCTTTTACCACCATCCTTATGTTCCTATGTCTTCAGAAGGATGTAAGAAGGAGAAGATACCAGAAGCCAGGAAGGTGCTAATTAATATTTATAATTAAAGAGCTTGAGAAAAGGGATGTAAAGAAGTGAAGATGTAAAAGGGATGTAAAGAAGACACAAACCTCAGAAGTATCATGGTAGAGCCCTGGATGATGATGCAGTATTCCACTGCAAAGAAATAACACCTAGAAGGAAGAAAAGGAGGGATGTTCTGTATAGCAAAAATTAAAGTCTTCACTCAATCTCTTATGCAATATCAGAAGAAAGGAAAAGAAGGAGAAAAAAGCATCCATTAGAGA
>VXBN01011193.1:1218289-1256511 GCA_013397395.1 Sinosuthora webbiana | reverse complement strand
AAATGTTACTTTTAAGTTAGTACTGAAAAACCTTCAAAGAGCATACAAATGACTGTGATTTGGGGCCTGATCTTAACAAGATATTTAATTGTTTTCTCTCTTCTGTAACTTTGTAACTGGAAAAGGCTTTTTTGGTACTCTGAATTTGCTGTAAAATAAAACCATATTTAAATATAGTGTAACAGTAAAACTGGCTTCTTGAATGATGATCTAGAGATTCAAAATTTATCTACTACTGGTGTGACCAGTAAAATCAAACATACTGAGATGCTCCAGTGGGGACATTTCCTGACTAATTGGACTAATTTCTACTTATGGTTCTGTATCAGAGTTAGGGCCATGAGATCCTGAAAGGAACAAAAAAAAAAGAAATGTTTTATTTTTAGAAATGATAACTACATGACTTCCATAGAATTAACCAAACAAATTTTGAAGGACAAACCAGAGTGCAGCATTCATAATGGAAAATGCTTCAGAGAAGGTGAAAATGGAAAACAAAACAAAGGGATGTTGATGGTCAAGAATCTCACAACAAAGTTGCTTGCTTTTTCCTTTCTTCCTTACTTCACTTCTACAAGTTAGACTTCAAAATTTAGTTTAAAGACTTATTTACTTCTTTTTAGTATTGATTACTCTGACTTCATTGTTCCTAATTTTTTCCTTGGTTCATAAATCGAAGTTTAATAAAATTCTGTGCTTGTTAAGCATTTGTTGTTGACCATATTGCCATCCACTTAATTGTAAAGAAATGTAAAGAGACAGGTATACCAGAAGCCTTTATTAAGGTATCAAAACCCAGCAAGCTATCTACACAAGCCAATTAAATGGCACTGCATGTCCCCAAAGTAGAAAGCACACAGTGTTGCACATAAGCTGATATTTTATTCAGCAAATAAATCAACCCTTACACAACACACTCCATAAAACTAATCAAGCACAATATACTCCATATGGATTAGCAGTCCCTTCACCCCAGGTATATTAAAAAGCATGTGGAAAGCTGCTTTAGCATGTGGAAAGCTGCTTTAGCACTCTATAAGCTAACACTGAAAGATGTTCCTTGGTATTTCACAATCCAATAAACCGTGTGTGCACGAGTAATCCGTCACTCATTGAAAATACAATATGTGTAATGTATTCAAGCACTTCTTACTTTCCAGACCTCCCTTGACCATGGATTCGTGTGATTTAACAGAACACCTTCCATCTGTATGAATTGGTGAAGAAGACCATGAATGTGTAAGAAACTTTGTTGGATCAAATACTTCAACTTTATAGAGCACTGAAGAGCACACATATATTCCATTTAAGTTTCTGTTACACAGGATTAATTTTTTAATTCAGTTTCTGCCCATGAAGTATTATTTTATATCCAGAATCCTGTTTGTGAATGTAAACTAAAGCCAGATTTAGGGTGCCCAGATGCACAGGCTCCAGAGAGTCCTCAGGAGTTCAGGCTGAGTCCTTCCCTGTTGTGGGCTTGGGAAAGCTCTTGAAACATGAGGTGCTTTGAACGATATATACTGGATATAAAGAGCTAGCATTTTCTTTATTGGACTGTTGCTTTCAAGTATTTTGTCCTATCTTATTATAATGAAAGTTATTTCGGATGCAACTCCAACTTCAGCTGTCTAAATAAGCACTCCACCATCACTCTGCAGCTGGAGAGAGGAGAAAACAGTTCTCTCTGGAGCCTTTAATATATTTTTATTCTATATTAGACAAAGAGAGGAAGGATTATTCATATAAAGAGGAAAAGCAAAGGTTACAGGACAATTTTGAAAAGAAAAAAGGACCAAGCAGAACATGGGCACACTAACTCTCAGAGCATTGTGATAATGTGATATGTATTGTCGGCATTTTTCACATAATCATAAAATATAATAAAAAATGGTTCTACTGCCCCTTCAAATTAAGGAAAATGGATAAACCATTTCTTCAGAGGCAGGATGGTGCAGACAGATTATGGTTAACACAATGGCTCTAGCCCAGCTTGGAAATCTCACTCCCCTCAGGACAAAACTGTCAGGATTCTGAGAGCACCAAGGACCCTGACTGTCCTACCCCGAGCCCATCTTCATCTCTGGGAAGATGGCCAAAGCCCAGGACTGTGGCTGCCTCTGGCACACTCCTGGCTGCCCTGCTCTTGGCTGGGGAAATGGAGCAAATCCTGGTTGCCAGGCCCTGCTGTTATGGGGAGACCCTGACCCTTTCAGGGAGCCCCCAGCCCACAAGGATTCACTGTCTCTCTCTTCTCCCTGTCAAAAATACCATTCTTTGCATATGCCCACAATGACAGGTAAAAACTCTGAGCAGACCAGAAGAGTTTTCCAGTACTGCCAGGGAGAGTTAATTTTCCAGTGTCAGAATTATTATCACATATTTGTGACAATGAGAGGTGGCCAGTTTCCATGGAAGGAGTGTAGCTTCTTCAATTGGGTGTGCTGGCATCCCACTCACATTGGAGGCATGAAGCTCAAGGAAACCAAGACTGCATGCAAGTATCAGCTCATGCAGAAGTTCTGGAGCACTCCTTGCCATTGCAAATTTGGGAAATAATATGATTGCATATTAATTATTCTTTTTCAGAAACCCTGGAGTTTTTTTTCATATAAATTTGTTTCATATACATCTTTGCATGCATTATCCTTTGATATTGCAATGACCAGAGGGCCTTCTTTTGCAAATGTCCACAGATCTCTTCCTGCCCCCTTACCAGCAATGCTGTAGTTCAATGTACCTGACTACTTCCATAAACACAAAAGTGAACCACAACATGGGTTAGACAAGCCTTCTGCACTGGCAGGAGCTGAATATTGAATCTTTGTTTTGTGTGACACTAAGGAGGCCAATTTGCCTCCCTATATCCTAGCTTCAGGGCTTGAATACCAATAAGGTCAGTGCAGGCATAGGTCAGCCACACTTGGAAGGTCTAACAGGTAATTTTCCTGCTGTGATTTGATGGGTTGAACTCCAGACCTAAAAGCTCCTTAATGGTACAGAAAATTACTGCCCTCACCAAGATATCTCCAGCCAGATTGATGCCTTTTACAGAGCATCCTGTTGCAATGCCAAGTACTTGCCAAATGCCCCAGCAGTGGAAACAAAAGACCTTCAGGATACCATTTCAGGTGCTGCCTCTCTCTTTTTCCAAGACTTAGATCTTCCATGTTTTTTGCACAGAAAACTATCTGGAAGACTACAGAATCTTCCCAGAGCCAGAAACAGGTAAAGTCAATGTAACAGTCAATAAAAGACTTATGTCTTGCATTTTTTTATTAACTTCCCCTATGCTTTATTTTCTCCTATTTTTCTAAGTACTTGTAGCCTCACCTGACTGAAGCAGGTGATCCATTAATGGTTGTAGTCATTTATTTAAATGCAATGCCAAGAGGATGCAGAGCACACACAGCAGCAGCAGATCACTAGGCTGGCAGCTTTCGCAAATCATTCTGTCTAGAGTAATAAACTGGCTTTGTTTCTTCCAGCCTTTAAAGATCGCAGCTTTTGACTTCACACAGAAAAAAAGCTGGTCCTTCAGTTTGTAAGTAACTACCATCCTTCCACAGAGAGCAGCCAGAACCTACTGGAACATGGAGTTTTACAGCAGGATTTACTTGTGCACTTTGGCAATCACAGGAACACTAGAAAAGAGCTGCTGGGATTAAAGCTATGAATACAGAAGTAGCAGATGTGAAGAAAATAGCATGTAAATGTATGATGGGTCAAGATGTAAGAACACGCTGCAAGCAATGAAAAGATACTGTAGGAGAAGAGAAATAGTTTACCCTCTGCATATATTACACACACCTTTGTGAATTAATCATTCTGTGAGAGAAGTGATGCTTAAGGAAACTTGCTTGGCTCTGAAATTTGGATTCCATTTTAGCACAGAAGTTTGATATGAATATTTTCAATATAATTTATATGGACAAAATTGAGTGACTTTCACTAAAAAAAAAAAAAAAAACCAGCACCTGCTAGGTACAGGTTTTACTATCTGCTATCTGAAAACATGAACAGGAATCAAAATAATACAAAATGCATGTTTTTCAGGTTGTAGCTAGTTTGGGTACCTCATATGTAACTTGATAAACAAGCAGTGGTCATGCTACTTTAGTCACTGAAGGATAATTAACTTTGCTAAAGTGTGTGTGCTTCTGGGTTAATGATGTATTCAACATCATAGCTAAAGACAGCTCTTGCCCAGCTGCTTGGTGTTCAAAACACTCGAATGGCTGAACATGCTCAGTGTAATCTATTTCTAATAGTTTGCAGTCTGAGCTGAACACTACAAATGCTGAGCTTTCTTAAACTGCTCAGCCTCCTGGATGAAAAATTGCTGTCCTCTTTACTCTCTGTGCCATCTCTTCCCCATCTTTAAAAAAAGGACAGCTGTCCTGCAGCTAGAAATAAAAGTCTCTGTTCTATTTTACTATTAACAGAAATTAGCAGCACCCCTCAAGAAGAGAAGTGAAAGGCTTCCTGAAGCTACAGGGTCTATATTTTATTTTTCTATGACTTGTCAGTACACTCTTTCTTATACTGCTATATAAAAGCAGCTTTAAAAGTTGCAAGTTTAAGTGTTGCTTTAGCTTGCACAATCCAAAACCCTTTGCAGGGAAAGATATAAAACAACAATGCCATTAATGAATAGTTTGCAGCTCAGTGCTAATGCTTAACATGACATCTTGCTAGTTTTTATTAACTCTCTGAAGACTGCATGTAAAAATGAGTTGGTTTTACCAGTAAAAATGAAAAAAAAAAAAAAAAGATATTGCTCTTAGCTGCATATTTATATATTTTAACTTCTCAAGTTAGAAGTCTCAGTACATATTTTTTTCCTAGAGCACAAAAAGAAGTAATACAAAAATGTATAGGAATTAGATACAAATAGCATATAATTTATTTATGCCTGAATTATTGAATATGAAGACCAACCAAATGGCAACCAAGACCAAAGAAAGATTCCAAAACTATGCCTATGTAGAAATGAAAATTTGGGTGGGAAAACAAGGAATGTGATTGCAACTAAAAAGTGGACAAATAGTAGCCACTTATTCCACTAATCTACCATTTATATTCTCCCCTGACCTGGAGATTACACTTAATAAATTCACTGAGAAAACCATCCTCATCTGAACTGAACGTTTGACATTCGCACTGTTGCAGAGTAGTTGAAAGTCAATTATCAATGTAACTCTTCTGTTTGGTCTTGATGAACAAGGCATGTTGGCCTCTAAACAGTACCTTGTGCAAAGTGATATCTGCTTGGTGGAAAACTGGGGTCATTCAATGCCTTTTCTACTGCACAGACCTTGATCTCAAATACTGTGTGTGCTGTTTCTTCTGCCATCAACAGTGTTGCTGCAATATCACCATCATCAATTTAATTGGAGATTTCCAAATTTGCAACAGTGTGAGTTTGCAATAGAGTGAAATTCAATTAAAAGTTAGCTAGAAGTTCATCACTAAATTAATAATATTTATTGAAAATTCATTAATTACCCTTGAGTTGATATGCTACAAAGACCTTTTTTTTGTTTAATCACTTCCAAATCTGCAGCTTTTATGAAATTGCCACCTGCACAGTTATGAAACATCAAGGAGAGGCTTCTGTAGTACAGATGGATTGAATGGATTGCAGAATGATTTTCACATGTCCACCAGCCATGACAAGAATACAAGAAAAGGGCTTGTAGAATCCAGACCAATAATCCAGGGGAAGCTGTTGAGGTAACAGATAAAATATCAATGTGTGATGGATCATACTGAGGAAACATGCTGTTTTCAAGAAAACTAGGCAAAATAAGGTTCTCTAGGGCAAAAACAATAAACCAAACAAAACTAACAACAACAAGAAAAGAAAACCCATTGCTATTATTTCTCAAAATTACACAGACACATGGATAGCTTAATTAGGGGAGACAGAACAAGATCAAATGTTTGTTTAAAATATACTGGATGAGATGAGTTGTCATACAGCAAAAGGAGATCAAGCTTGGAATTTGAAAGCAAAAGACAACTAAGATAGGGAAAAAAACCACTGATACAATTTTTTAAAAATAATCTTTTAGTAGCTGCACTATGTTAAAAAATCATCAGTAGTCCATATTTTTGAGCTAACTCCTAAAGAGGAGTTAAGCAGAAAGTCTTACTAAGTTATCTGCCCAGAACTTTCACATCTGACTTCCTTATTGCAGAAGAAAATAGTGATTGACCAGCATTAGAAGTTACATTGAAAATACTGTAGCTTACAGAAATCTATGTTTTAAAAGTCTATGAGTGTACCAGTCCAGGTAAAGTGAAACACTCTTGTACGCATTTGTTTATACTAAGCTCATATGTAAAATTAGTTGCATTCAGATTAATTTTTTACTCACCTAACCATTTTGGTAACAATAAGCTAATTTTATATTACCTTTATATGAATCACATTTCTATTTTATTTATACTATGAAATTAATACATTTATATTTATTTTATATATTATATATAAATATATAATGTATAAATATTATGTATATTATATATTTTTATATAATTTATATTAATATATATTTGTTTTAAAACTATTTTTTTTACATTTATATTTGTGGAATAAGGAATGTGTTTTCCAATCCAGGTTAATGTTTTTTCAACTCGTACAGCATACAAATCCATACACCTATATGTTAACAGTAGCAGTTACTCTATACTTCTGAGTTAATAGTGTTCATACTGTCTCAAAAGACTTGCTGTTTACTGTAGTTTCTTATTTATAGAAGGGATTTTATTGATTATTCTTTTTCATTGTCAAACATATTTCTGGTTGAAATACAGAACCTTAAAGAAAGGAGGAACAATTAATATCACTTTCTACCACCCCTGCTCTTTTCGAGTAGTGTTAAATAAATTATGATATACTCCAAGATTTAAAGCCCAGCAAAAATCCAAAGCTTTCTACAGTCCTTGGAACATTACAGTTTAAAGGCAAAAAACTCTGTCTCTGTAGGCAACACTTTTGAAGCTTCTCATCTCAAAGAGAATTTAGCCTTTTAATTGAAAAGGCAAGTTTTATTAAAATAGTTTTGATCACACTGAAGTAAAAGCAGAGCTTTACAAACTGGCCTCTTGTAAGTGGACACATGTCTGTGTGTATGGTTATGCTTGAGTAACTGGAAATAAAAAAGAAACAGTTTTATAAAAGGCAACCATTATATTTGAAGCATATAAATAAAAATCCTACGACATGTGTTGTGAAGCTGTCCTGTAGGTTTTCTCTAACTGGGTAAATCTCTGACTGCTGCATACACCATGTGAGTGTATCCACATATAAGTATTCAAAACATGTGTGGATATTGGCACCTGGGGACATGGCAGTGCTGGAGTTGGACTTCCCTTGAAAGTTCTTAAAGATTCTGTGATTCTGACGCCATATCTGTCATTTAAAGGGAAGTTTTCTCCATTGCAGTTTGTAATATATAGTTATAGTTACAATTCAGAATTGTCATGGGTTTCAGAGAACAAGATTATCAGGTAACAATGATCTAAATATGTCAGGTATTTTAAATGAATCATATTCTGAAGGAAAGCTAAACATGTAACTTTTGCTTCAAGGAATAGTGCCTTAACAACAGACCTTTCTTATCTGGGGTCAACATTAGAAATTATTGTGTTTTCCAGAGGAAACTTTCAACTTTTCACAAAAAGAAGTAAACAGGAACTGATTTGATGGCAGTATGTCAGCTTTAATCAGTTTTCTGCACAATTGTATAATGGCTAATCTTGGCTGGCACCACTGGAGAGCAACAGTCTAACCACCTTGTTCAAGCAGAGTCACCAACAGAGATTTGCCCAGGGTTGTACTGATAAGGTTTTAAATTTCTCCATATTTGGAGACTCTACAACCTCTCTGCAAAACCTATAAAAAAATAAAAAAATATTTTTCTCATATTTACATGGAATTCCCTATTTCTCAGTTTCTGCCCACTACCTCTTGTTTCATTATTGGGCACCACTGAGAAGAATCTGGCTCTTCTCCCATCTCTTCTCCCTCTCCCATAAAGAACTTGAAAACATTTTTAAGATCACTCTGAGCTTTCTCTTCAGCTGAATAGCCCCAGCTCTTTCGGCCTCTCCACATATGATAGATGCTTCAAGCTAATCATCTTTATATCCCTTGAGTAAACTCTTCCTGGCGTCCATGTTTCTTTTGTACTGAGGAGCCCAGATCTGGACACTGCACTTCAAATGTTTCTCACCAAGGCTGAGCAGAGGGTGGGAATAACCCCCCAGTGATTCATAAAATTGTCATCCAGGGGTTTTAAGATTCTTCTTGTCCAGGTTGTACCAGCTGTATGATGCTCGCATTATCTTTAAGGTTTCTTCCAGCAAAAACCATTCTATAATTCCTTTATGAAGTACAGTAAACGCAACTGTCCTTAATGTATAGAACTATTGTTTGTCCAATTTCTAAACCCATGCCATCAGGCATTTATATAAATCTATGTGATTCAGGCAGTTTCTTCTTTCCAATTCTGTTTTAATTCACAAAACATCTTGGAAAAAAATAAATCGAAGAACGAATAAAAATAAATTAACGGCAGAATCATAGATGATTGAAAGTTTAATCATGATCATGAATAGGGAGTAATATGAATAGAAGCAAAATCAGAGTTCAGTACATCATCTTTACTATATACCTAAGTAAATTTCAGATTTTTATCTGAATTTTATGTGTAAGAGAGAACATAGGGAATTACTGCAGAAATCACCCACTTCCAGAGCAGCTGCAGATTCCTTCTTGCATTATTTATTAATCCCCAAAAATGTGTTTTTATTTATTTATTTATTTATTTTAATTTCAGTAATTCTCTTCTCCACATGCTTCAGAAGTCAGTAAAATAAATTCAATCTCTTCTTCTCCATGGGTGTGACATCACTAGCTGAGTAAGATTTCCTGAGAATAGAAAAATTGTAAAGAAGGTTTGTCTCAATAATCTCCTTTTAACTTGGGTAGAACAGAGTTGAAAAAGTTCCAAGAGAGCCATAAGCATTTTTATTACCATACAAAATAGAGAACCAGAATTGTCAATGGGGAAAATGAGAGCAATATTATGCACAGGAGTCAGTTTTTAATGAAAGACAATTACTTGCAAAGTCACTAATTCCATCTATGAGTCTTCTTTCAGTCCCAATTTAGGCAACTCTTTGCCTCTAATGTATACTGGATGAAAATGCCCTTTTTGCAATCCAATGACTGTGAGAACAATTATTTTGTGAGTGCTCTTCTTTATAATTTCTAATATGTCTTTTTCTTCATGTCATTTGCACAAAGATTTATGGAAAAGGAGGTTATAGGAGAAGTATTTCTCCCTTCTCTGGATATTTTCCTCAACTGAAGAGTCTGTATCTGAGGAGTTCAAGATTAATTCTTCTCTCTTAGAGTAGCATTAGAAGTCAGAGGGACAGGCCTTTTGTGTTTGTGACCAATGTAAAACATTACATGGGTTATGTGTGGCAACACAAAAATGGAGTTTATAATTTCCACATGTTCACCCAAGTTTTATGTCCTTACATGACCACTACACAATTACTGGCATACAGTTCCTAATTTAGAACTTCTCAAGTGAATCTTTTAATGACAGAATGAACTTTCTGAATTTCTCTGGGTGTAGTGTCTCAAGGCCCAATCAGTCTTATTTTGACACAGCTAAAAAAAAGCAGCATTCCAATCTTTTTTTATGGTATACACGTATCTCCATTTTGGTCCTTGATTCAGTTTGTGTGACAGCAGAGACTTACCATGAAATGCTGCAAAGATAACTTACTAACTCTGCAAAGATTCTAAGCATGTAAAACCCAAACAAACAAAGTTTTGTGTGTACCTGTCCCCCTGGCAAGTTCCATTCAGCTCATCAACATTCTGTTTTGACCAAATGCCTCTTTGTAACTTAATCTGCTGCATTCTTACTGACACTTAGAGCAATATCATATCCTTAACATCCTCTTTATTCCGAACCTGAGTTTTTAGAGCAACGAATTATGCCATGGGAGTTGGACAGTTTTTTGTCTCCCATGTTGATGGTCAAGTGTCTTTGGAGGGCCTTGCTTTTGACAGTTGGTCACATTCCCCTTTAAAATGTTCACTGATTCAATTTTAAAAATCAAGCATTTTAACATAAAGCAACTTAGAAGCACTTATAAAGGAAAGAAAATTGGGGAGGGGGAAGGAAACAAGAGTCAGCTTCAGAAATTATAGTGTTTCATCTTGGGGTACTTATGCTATGAAGACCTAGCACAGCTTTTTCTGTGAATGTGGCAGGTTTATGATATGTGAAATTCACTGCTTAACTACTAAACTGATGGATATTAACTTACTGATACTGATTACCTAATAGATATTAGAATGATTTATTTTCTGACTGTAGTGCAAGGTTTTTAATGTGTATCTCTACAGGTCCTGGTACAGTGAATAACAACTGTGATTGAAATCACAATTTTTAATACTACTAATAATGATGCAGATACATTTAATGGACTGTCAAATGTGGATGAGCCTCTCATTTCTGTGGGATGTTATTATCACGTTAATGCCTACACCTGAAAAGTTTTAATGGTATGTTAATCCCAAAGACCTGTTTCACTATTAAACACAGATCTAAAAATCCTAACTACCGTTCTAAATGATGGGTTTCATAAAATATAACTTCACTTTTATAAAGTGAGATCATTCTGGGTTCACTACCAATAGAAAACTAACAGAGAGAATACAGAGACGGTTGGAGTACTCCACTCCAGCACCTCACAAAATAAATCCTTGGCAACTGAATCTCAAGAAAGAGAGGACGTTGTTGATAGGTTCAAAGGGGACGATTTTGACCTTATGAGAAATAAACCCATAATTTATGAAATAGATGGAAACTCTTTACTGCAAAATGTAATGTGAATGAATGACTAGATCTAACCCATTTGCAGACTTGCACCTTTGTAGCTCTATGGAATACAATTCTGGCACCACAAATGGCTGTGAAAGTGGAGTAGCCAGACTCAGACTGTGCTTTATCACCGCATTTGCAATAATGCCAAGTAGTTTTTTACTAGTAAATACAAAAATATGTGGATTTTAAGAATCATACATTAAGTTGAACGGGCCTTTAAGTGTTTAATTTCAAAATTATTTTTTACTCTTTGGACATTCCTTTGCTTTTCCAAAAGGCTTTCAGGTTTGGGTGGGGTTTTTTTGTTTGTTTTTTTGCTTGTTTAGGGTTTTTGGGTTTGTTTGTTTGTTTCTGTTTTGTTTTTGTTTGGGGTTTTTTATTGTTTTAATTTGTATTAAAAAGTAGCTCCTTGGTTAAAAAAAAAAAAAACCCTCCAAGATTTTCTGAAAAACAACAACTCAAATTGTCAATAAACATCCTTATATTTGTGATGGGAATTTTAGCTTTTGTTAAAATTTTTCTATTGAAAAGGAAAAGAAAATACACAGAAATCAAAAAAAAATCTGAAAGTGGAAATAAAAAATGTACAATAATCTTTTGATTACAACAGCAAAAATACTCAATAAAAATGTTTCCAAAAACAAATGTAGTTAAAATCATCCCATAGCTAAAATTACTCACTAGGTTCTAATTCTCAGATACTTCTTGGAATACCTGGGAAAGCTTGGTTCTGTGAGCTCTTGTCTTTTGCAATGGTGTGACACCACTCCGTCCTCATCAGGGACACACTTGTTTCTGTGACATTTTAATTGCATTCTTTAAATCTTGACATAGGCTCCAGCCCCTCAGTATCTCTCTTGCAGTGAGGGGCCCAGAACTGAATACAGGATACAAGAGTGTGGCCTCAGCAGTGCCCAGTACAGGGGGACCCTGCCCTGGTCCTGATGGTCACACCATGGCTGATCCAGGCCATTCTGGCTCATATTCAGCCCCCATCAAAAAGCAGCCCTTTTCCACTGGGCATCTTTCCAGTCACTCTTTTTCCAGCCCATAGCATTGCACGGGGTTGTTGGGACTGAAGAGGTGAACCCAACACTTTAATTGTTGAACATCACACAGGTAGCCTCAGGCCATCGATCCAGACTGTTCAGATAACTCTGCAGAACCTTCCTTCCCTCCGGCAAATCAACTCTCCTTCCCAGTTTGGTGCTGTCTGCAAACTGTCTGAAGGGACACTGAATCCCCTTGTGCAAATCACAAATAAAGATATTAAACAGGACTGGCCCAATACTGATGCTGGGGAACACCATGATATATTCTATAACAAGGGAAGTTGTGCCCTACCTAGCCTTACAGGTGCACCATTTACCTCTTCTTCTGTCTGAGGAAGTAAAAACATTCTTCTCCTTTCCTTTCAGCAGGTACTATCCAGAAATATTGGACCAGAGAGATCAAACTGGAGGTCAACTAATTTCAGGTTTTCCTACTTTTACATGCGTATTTACTGAACTCAGTAATGCCAGAGTTCAGATCTGTTCCTTCTTTTACAAAGTAAATTAGGAGAAGATAGAAGAGCATGCCTTAAAAAGCTGCAGCATGTTAGTCTGAGGGGTTTTTGGTTTGGTTTGGATTGGTTTTGAGATTTTTTGGTTTTGTTTTTAAAACGTGGCATAGAGGTTATGTGCCAAACATCGACATTAATCTACCTCTGTCAACATACCCATATTATAATACACAGGGGTGGATATGTGAGTCTACCTATCATTTAATTCTCAACAAACTATCAAGTAGGAAGAACATAAACTGGTTCAACTATAGCAAAGGAAATGTTGAAAACTATTAGCCGAGATTTGTTTGTTTACCAAGTGAAAAACACAGTGTAATGACTCTGCCTTTAAATGTCATTTTTATGTCTGAAAGAATAAAAATAAATTAACACTCTTTTGGTCTTTTTATTCTTTATATTAATTATTTTTTGACCATTGGGTTATTGCAGTGATTTGTTGCTCTTAGAGTGCACTGCGTTCTCATTCTAGGACTGCTGAGAAAATATCCCCTGTACACTTATAATGAAAAGGCTCAAATTGCCCTGTAATGTGACACATCATTGTTTCCCCCTTTACCAACTGAAAATGGGAACATTAATACATTTAAGGTAGGCTGAGGAGAACTACTGGCAACTCAAATGCCTTTAGATCAACACCCTTCCCCCACATTTCCCGACATCAAATATTACTGCAGCTGAGTAAAATAAAGAACTATTCTTGCTCTTATTACATGGTTATCTAGTGCTATTGAGTTCAAGGCCCACTGTGCTACCCCTGTGAGATTTACAGACTAGGAAAGAAACACATCTCCAGAAACAGTGACTGAAGCTAGATCGATTCAAGCTGGAAATGAGACATTTATTTTTAATCAAAAGCTATCAGAGAAGCTAGACTCCATGTCTTATAGTCTTCCAAGAAAGCCAGGAGCTTTTTTTTGTAAGAGGCTACTATTTATTCAAATATCAATTATTAGGCTAAATTCAAGAATAATTAATGAATTTTTTTGCATGCAAACATATCAGATATGCTGAATGGTTTGAGCCCCTGGACTTAAAATCTCTGACTGGGAATTTCACTGTTGATGACAATGTGAGATTAGCATTCCTATTTTACAGATTAGTAAAATAGACTAAGGAGGCAATGCATTACAGATTTATATTTTAGTCCAAGAAACTAATTTTTTTCTTCTACATAGAATTATTTCAGTTCACTCTTTAAAAATACATATTTAGAGAGACTATTTGGGTGTCTCTTGCATGCATGCTTGAACAGTTTTTTATGTCTCTGGTATTTGAACATGACACCTGACATGTAATGCATAAAAAAGGATGTTGAACCACCAACTCTGTGATTTAACTCTCGCTCTTTTTCTTCCCAGATATCTTGAGATTGGTGCTTATTGTCACATCATTACTGTCTGACTTCTTCTTCCTGTAGCAATAGAATCCCATTTGTTTATGGATTTCACCTGCACTGTAGTCAGCAGACTCCCTGTGCTCATTCCTTTTTTAGACGAATTAGTGTCAACATTCCTCCTGAAAAAGACGCATAATATTCATGTATAATTGTCCCTGCTGTGTTGAAGACATGTGTGCAACATTTGTTGGAAGATTCAGCTTAGGAATTTAACAACCACATGTGTGAATTCTGGCCTAATCCCCACAGTCCCTGCCAATACAGCAACTACAAGTCAGCATTTGCAGGCATACAACTGTCCAGCAGATAAGAAGACACCCTCTGGGTAGCTATTGCCACTAGGGATATTGCAGGTTGAAATCAGCATTTCCTCATAGGCCAGGAAGTGAAGTCTTAGACTCATGCATGCATTTTTCTTCTCCTGTATTTTTTAAATTAATACAAAGACCCAAGGCAGTCCTATTGTTCCTGCTACCATACTCTCTGCTGCTTCTCTGAATCATTTAGTATTTGGCTACCCCTACTCCCTGCAGGCGTAAAACTGATCTACATTGACCCTAATTGGCTTAGAAAGTCTGCCAGGATCACAGCATAATATCACCTATCTATTTGCTTACACCATGTTATTATATTAGATTGTAGCACAGAGCAAAAACTAATCAAGTATAAGAATTTTCTTTTCAGTTAATGTAAAAAAGATGGAAAAAAAAAAAAAAAAGAGTAGTAATGCTAAATCTAATTTAAGAAAAAGTCCCAGATGGATCCTGATTGACCCAATTAACTGAGGACCTAATTTGGGAGCCTGATTGCTGTAGGCACTGGCTGTTGTCAGAAGACAAAGACAAGGCTCTGTGGTGGGTTGAGACTGTCTTAATTCTGAATGGTTATCTTCACCTCTGTGGAGGTGCCTTTCTCTCTCCTTAGCTGCCAAGTATACTCCCATTTCCAACTATAATGCCTCTGTAAGGTATATAAACATAGGTGAGATGAATTAGGGCTTGAACAGAGGTGAAAATCTGAGTGGGAGTAATTGCGTAAAGAACATGAACAACAGCAGTATGACTGGATTCTGTTTCATGTGTAGCTGATAATGAAGTTTTTGATGATGCCCATTGGAGACAAGAATTGCATCGACCTCTTCACTGTGTCCTCACTGGATGGATAGTTTTGTTCCCTTGGAAAGTGTATTTTCCTGATCCATGCAACTTACTGTCAAGTATTTCAGCAAAACTGAGTCTTCAGTTAGACAGAGATTTTTGAACAATTTGGTTTTTCTTTTCTAGTCAGAGAATGTGAGAGAATGAGATGTTAAATGCTAATGACTCAAATAATCAGCCATTTGCCAAAACAGCAGGGTACTTTGCTGAGGCCAGATTTACACCTCCCGTGACTGAAAGGGATGAGGAGAAATTTTGACTGTGTGGTGATGAAACCTCTGATCTGTAAAAGAACAGCCCAAGTGCAGAATGGGTGTTCTCCCATCACTGGCAGATGACCAGGATATACTGACCTTTACTTTGCAACAAGCTGGGTTTTGAGCCAGTCAAGGGCAAAGTACAATAGGAAGTGAATCCTCTAAAGTGAGGCAATGGTTTTCATTATGCTGATATCCTCCCAATATGGCTCAAGTGCAAAATTCCTCCCTGGAGGAAGTATTGGGATATTCACATGTAGACCTGAAGGTGTTTATCCGTTCTGATGGGGCATAACTGGTTCCACTACACTGGCATAAGAGGCAGCTGTCATGTCTTAGAAGGACTCATAAACTACCAAACACCCCTCAAGAGTCCCCAGACAAACTTCTGGGGCTTTCCACCAGAGGACTGTGGATGATCCACAGTGTTATGTCAGACAGTGTAAAACTCCTCTGCCATGGGAAGTACCTGGGTGTTCCCACCTGAACCTGACTGTGTGTAACCCATCAAACTTTGTATTTTGTGGTCTTCCTCCATCCCCAATTGCATCACCTCAACCAACAGACATTGAAATTGCAACAATCAAGACTTGTCACTGCATCCACGGATGGTGGTATCTTTCCACTATGTGCTCTCATCTTTTCTTTTTTGTTCTTTCTTTTCCTTATATTTTTAATATTTTATACTTTTATACTGTTATATTTCTATAGATAATAATTAAAATGCAACTAAATTGCAACTAAATTGTTCTAAAATAAACCTGCCACACATACACAGATGATATAGATATAGCTACAAAAAACACCAGTCATTCAGTATTGTTTCACTTTAATTTGCCCCAATGGATCTATTAAAAAGAATCTGAGTTACCTCACTTCAGGGGCAGGTCATAACAGAGAATGTGCATCCATGAACATCCGTTAGAACTGAAAATGCTGGGCTAAAGGTTATTTTTGTTAAATGGGCCAGTTCTCTGGTTACCCACACTGGGAAAACGCAGACAGGAATAGGTCTCAAATTTTCACTCCAATGTAGGTTTTCAGGCCTCGGAATTTGTGTGTGAGACAGAAACATCTGCGGAAGCATTTCCTTAGGTTTAAGAAATCAGGCAGGATTTGAACCAGAGGCCACATCACAACCAAGAAACTCAGGTGTTAACAGTGGCTAACCCATGCAGAGGTGATCTTCCACAGAGTTTTAATCAAGGCACAGATTGATAAAGAAGCCAACTGAAGGTTGTACTTCATTTGACCCCCCTGCCCCATTTGGGGTCAAATAGGAATCTTGTTAAATAGGAAGGCAAGATATTGGATTCAAAGAAAAGAAAGTGAATTTCTAGATGAGTGGGAAGAGTGAAGCTATTTGAAGAGCGGATATCTGTCACTTAATATTGATTTTCCACAGGTTGCTCTACTAACCTGGCTTTCATACGCTGTGTTCCCACATTAGATTCATAAATAGAGTAATTGTGCTAAGGCGGCTTATGATCCAAAGATGTGTTGCTTATTTATGCTCCTGCCTGTAAAACTGCCTTCACTTAATTACAGACTTATGTTACTTAAACACTTTAATTTTAAGGTTGTTTGAACACTTGGAGGACTGGTTTCACTTAACTGAAAATGATTTTGCACCTTTAGAAGTTCAAATGGGATAAATGACAGCAGCTTAAAATGGCTGGAAATTGTTCCCTTGGAAAGTGTATTTTCCTGATGCACCAACTAACAAGTGAGAAGTTGGAGAAGTGACTTATTGTGAGCTACCATGCTGAGAGTTGTTTTATGAGCTAACAACATACTGTGGGGAGAAAGCCTTATTTTTAAATCAATGCTGGGATAAGATCCAAGATACCTTTATCTCACATTCCTTCTCTCTGGAAGAAAACCCAGAACCATGGGGTAGACCAGAAGAAGTAGGATACCTTTGAAAGTCTCTACATAGGTATTCTGACAGGTTATTCTGTGAGTCTTCCCTAACTATAGGGAGAACCTCATCACTGTGCTAGGTGCAGGATGATTCTGGATCTCTTCTCACTGAATGGGCGGCTGCTTAGAAGCAGCCACCTCAGTACATGTGAAATGAGGAATGTGACTGCATAGGTGCAGTAAACACTCAAAGCTTCATAGTAGATTCCTCTGACCTCTCACACTGCAATTTTCTTTTTTGAGGTTTTTATTTGTTGGTAGAGGGAAGAAATTTTTTTTTTCTTGAGAGCATTTTGGCTGCCATTACCTATACACATCATTTGCTTTCATTCCATTACAAGGAAACAAATCTTTTTCTACAGTTGGCATGTGGTTTGTCAAGACTATTTATCTGTCAGCTAAGACCAGCTTCAAGAACACACTCAGGAGTTGAAGAATATTTTGAGACTGTGTGATTAGACACAGCCCAATGATGCTCATTTAGCAAATCAGGTGAAAAAGAAAAAAACCCAAACAACTACAACCAAACTCACAAAAAGTCAAAAAACCTCCAACCCACAGAATTTTAGCAATCCATGGTTTCCAGAATTGAAATATTTGACTTCACAACTTGAAAGTTCTTTTACTGTATTCATGTGTGTGTGGTAGGAAGGATGTTATATAAATATAGATTATTCTATAAACACACTGAATACAGTAAAACAAATGCAAGTTTATGCAAAACTATCTTTAACAGAATGCTTTTGCAGTTCACACAAAACATAAAACCCTATATTTGGACACAAAGCATCTTCTGCTGCAAGTTACACTGTAATTTAGGAAGAACATAATTTTGTGATTTAGAATTGGGAAATCTATTATAGCCTCAAGTACTGAATCTCAGAAATAAATATTCAGCAATGAAATGCAAGTGATTTAACACCATTGATCACGTGGTACAAAATGCAATCAGTTGGCTTTTATATAGGCAAAAATATAATTAAAGGAAATTATATACAATCTTTCTGTTTAGTACATCTATACATGCACACACACAATAGGCAGACTGATAACTCTTTAACTTATAGCTATCTCTTGAAAATTATGGCACAAATGACTTCTTATTTGTCACATAATGAGAAAACTTTGCGCTTATACAGTGATTTCAGTCCAAAACCTTTCTAAACTGTGCCAGGCAGTGCCTCTATTTTGGATCCTTCAGATGTCAAGGATTTTATAAGACACAGAAAGGCTCGAGGTAAGAAGCAAGCAAATGAACACCCCAAAGTAAAGTCAGAAGCTGTGACAGAGCCAAGGAGAAACAAAGTAGTGAAGACATCATCAAGGCACAGGAAGCATCAAACATCTGTCTGGTCACATCCATCCACTGAATTTAAGAAAATCTATCCTCAACACACAATAGTCTGACTCATTCTTAAATGCCTCTAATGACAAAGACTCAAAACTCCCTAGAAAGCCTCCTTGTGCCGTCAATTAATTAATCATTCAATCTATTAATTATACTAGTACCCACTTCTGGTAGACATTTTCTAATTAGTTTTACATTGTTGTTGATTATATTGGTTAATTTTACTAGAAAATTCTTCTGATCTGATGTTTTACTGGAAAATTCTTCCCTATCTGATGTACCAGGCAGTGATGGAGTTCAGCTTTTCAAACTGCTTTGCACCCTCCATGTGACAATTTCCGCTGGGCTGTGTTTCTCTGGAATTTGTGTATGACAGTGCCAAATGGGACTGTGTGAAAATGCTTACTAACGTCAAGATATATCAAATCTTTAGCTTCTCCCTTGTCCACTAGGCAATTACCCTGCCACAAGAAGAACTTGGATTGATTTGATATGACTTTTCTTTTTTTTCCTTGACAAATCCATGTCAGCTATTCCCTATCACCTTGTCCGCAGGGTGCATCCAAACTAATTAACAAGCTGTTCCAGAATATTTCTGGTATCGAGGCTAAGCTGATGAACCCAGGTCCTCCCACCTACCTGATTTTTAAAAATAGGTACAATGTCTGTCCTTCCTCATTCCTTAGGGCATTCACCTCTTTTTCATGTGTTTTTTAATCACTAATGTCTCCTAGATTTTGTCTGCGTCTTTGAGTATATAATACGAATTAATCTAACTTACTTTAATATTGACTGGCTTAAGTCTATGTCTATAATTAGGATTTCCAAACCTAGATTTTAAAAACAATCTGAGTTTAGGTTTAAAAATCCACTTGTAAATTGTTGTACAACAGTAACAGACAGAGCATATAGTATCTTTCATGAATGATTGAATACTCTAAACATTGTGTTTAAGTGACATTCAGTTCTAATTGTTGAAGGGAGTTGAATTTGGAGGACTCCTCTCCTGTCTGCTCCTGCTCCCATGTGTGTGTGTGCCAGCACAAGGCTGAGTACATATTGTACAGATGCAGATACACAAACAATGCACAAATGCACCTTCATCCAGCCACATCAATCCACAGAGAGAGCAGTGCCTTTACTGGAAGCCATAAATGCACCAGCAGCCATCTCATCACTGTGAACAGCATTTAGGGCTGGCCCTGAAGCTCCACTTCAGGTGACACAGATTGGAGCTTGCTTGCAAACATACAGATACCTTCACTTTCACAACTCATGGACATATCTGAGGGTCCCTTGGGCCCTGGCTCTATGGCCATGTCCAGGAAAAATGCCTAGACACACGTACATGCCCAAAGGAGTCTGTGACCTTCTGGGAAGTCCGTGCTGGAGCAGATTTTCTGGCAGGACTTGCAGGACTTGTGACCCCATTGGGGACAAATGCTGGGGCTGTTTGTCAAGAACTGCAGCCCCTGGGAAGGACACACATTGGAGAGTTTCATAGAGTGCTGTCTCTTGTGGGAGGGAACAGAGAGGAAAAGTGTGAGGAGTCCTTCCTCTGAGGAGGAAGGAGTGGCAGAGACAGCATGTGCTGAATTGACCACAGCACCCATTCCATGTCCACCTGTGCCACTGATAGAAAGGAGGTAAAGAAATTGGGAATGAAGTTGAGCCTGGGAAGGAGGGAGGAGTGGGGGGAAAGTGTATTTCCCATTATCCTACTCCAGTTTGAGTGGCAATAAAATAAATTAATTTCCCCAAGTCGAGTCTGTTATGCCAGTGACAGTAACTGGTGTCTTCTCCCTGTCCTTCATCTCAGCTCATGAGCTACTTGTTGTATTTTCTCTCCCCTGGCCAGCTGAGGAGGGAAGCAACAGAGCAGCTTTTGTCAGCACCTGGTGTCAAGCCAGGGTCAAACCACCATAACCAGATGAATATATGGACCAAGATCCTGCTTTAATGAAACTGCCCTCTTTTATCATCTCCTTTCCATTGTCCCACACCCACTTTGGATAGATTTTCCTATCCATTTTTGATCTTTTCATTTCCCTGCCTTTAACCCTTCCTCTAACCCTCACATGGAAAGGTCCATGTTCTCTCAGTTTCCTCTAATAATCCATATTTTTTATCTTGCCTGTGAGACCCATGATGATCTTGTTTCCTCAGTGATATCAGCCTTGAAGATCTCTAAGGCTATGCTCCAGTGGTCTGTTTACTGATTTGTGAGCTCTGGGATTTGGTATTTTTCTCTCTTATCTCCCATTTCTTAGTTTCTGCATCTAGGTATTTCATTTAGTATTTTTCTTCTTACTGCTAGGGTAGTTTGTTTGTTTGTTTGATTAAATGGAATAGTTGTTAATGGATACCCTCATAAGTCAGATATTCCAGGTATCCAGAAATCTTTTGTCCTATAGCTTTATATTAATGTAATGCCAGAGTTACTAATTCTTCAGCATCTTACTTCTTGATTCTTTGCTCTGTGATGGTTGCATGAATGACTTTCTTTCTACAAGGACATAATTAGCTCTAGCAATTAAGGCTTTTAATAATTTTAATATTACTATATTTAATATTAGGTATCAGAAATAAATAAAAAAACTGTATTTGGAAGACTTGATATAAGATAACCTTTTTTTTTAAAACTACCTATCTACTTAATTTTCTTTATTTGCAGTTTCTTCTGAAGTTGTCAGAGCTCGATGGTTAGCTATTGCCTTTAAGAGTTTCAAAACATCTTGGTGAACCTGATGTGGGCTAACATTTTATTTCCTTTCTATTTATTTCACATAAAGAGTCATATTGCTTCATGAGATACGAGATCTGCATTTTGAGTAACTTTACAATAGAAATGAAAAATTTTCGAGCACATGAAATGAATAGAATAAATAGAGACAGCAGCATATCAGAGCCTATCTGTGAGAGATATGATTTCTCACTAGGATGGGGTTCCTCAGACCAAAGCCCCTGAGATATGTCAACGTGTAATTCCATCATATTAATTCAATTTTCAGGTGTTTTTTTTTTTGTTGTTGTTTTTTTGGGGGGGTTTTTTTGTTGGTTTTTTTTTTTGTTTTTGTTTTTGTTTTTGTTTATTTTTTTATATATATAAAAATAATAGCATTTTATTATGAAATTTTAGCCTGCATAGAAGGGGGATGTGTATAGGAGAGTTTGGCACAGCTTTCTTCTCATGGACAGACTGGGTCTGCAGTTGAGATGCAGCCCACACTGAACAGAGTTAATAAGGTGTCGGAGAAGGCTATAATCCCTTCCTAGACATCATCCTTGTCATCTCAATAGCCGCCTGTGACTCACCATCTCTGGAGGTATCTACAGAAGTGGATTTGTTTGGACTTGGCAGAGTCAGGTTACTAGTTGGACTCCATGAACTTAAGGGTCTTTCCCAACCAGAATTTTTCTGTGATTCTATTCTTCCACTCAGTAAATCCTTTTGAAGCATATTAGCTTTCTTTTAGATGAAAAATAATTTTTCTGTCAAAAACCTATAGGCAATGAGGATTCACTGCAAAGAAAGTATTTCCTTCTGTGAATTTGTGATTTCTGGTGAATACAACTCTTTTGATTTGTAATATACTAAGTGCACGAGAGGGCATGAAATAAGAGTGTTATAAATATAGGACTATTAGGAAGTTCTCATATCATGTATAGCTATTCCTTATAAAATTACACTAATTATTTTTATATATCCATAGTGAGTTTCTCACCCTTTTGATCCAACAGAACTCTGTTTAGAGTCAGTATGAAACCTCCTCAGTCCCTTATAGCTCAAAACCCCTTGGGGATCTTAGAGCAGGATACAACTCACCTAACATTAACCCTTCAGACATCAGGTATTGCACCTAAGAGATTTGTGCAGGTTTTCTCAACTGCCAAGTATGTTCTAAGGACACCTTGTCCTGGGTATCTCAGACAGAATCTTAGCAGTTGATAAATTACTTTCTAGGGGTGTCTCTCTCCCTGCATGGGCTACAGATGGAGTCTTGTCAACTAGCCCAGACAAGTAGCTTAACTTTCATAAGGTTAAACTTAAGGAAAATCAATCCAGCCTTGGTGACTAGCATCCCAACATTTTTTTATTTACTGGATTTCTTCATTCATTGTGAAGTTTTAGGGAGCAGTGAGGTTCATTTATAAAAACCAACCAAACAAACAAAAAAGCCCCAGTAGTCAAGTAAATTATTCCATTTAGCCTTTTAATCAGAATCTTAACCAGTTCAGATTTTGAAGATCTAGTAATTACTTTGCAAATCTGACAAAATATAAATCCTTAATATATGGAATCTCTTTTACTCCAGTTGATGGTTTTTTTCTGAGTTTGGGTGCATCATGCTCTTAATATTAGTGATGCTTCTAAAAGTGTAAATGAGAGCATAAATAATCATAATTTCAGTATCAGAGACATCCAAAATAATTTTGTTTTTACTCCTTTTGCTGTCAGCTTTGACACTTATTTCCTTGTCCTCACTTATTCCCACTCTGTGGGCTTTCATTCTTATTTGAAGAAATTTATAATTTTTCTGTCACTTCATAAAAAGGAGAAACAAAGAAAGTTGATAGAAAATAAGTTCACTGCTTCCTACTAAGATTTCCTTGGTTGTAGTAACTATGACCTCATATTCTTCTCAATGACTTTCCTGATGCCAAATTTGCTTCAGCTTGACACTCTGGTGTTATCATATCATCAGCATTGTCATTTATTGAAGAAGAACCTGGCAGTCAAAAGTTACATTCCTCTGTCTGTGTGGGCTTGTTTTAAGTGAGAAAGGCATTGCCAATATTAATTTAATTTTCATCACTTTCTCAGCAATCATGAGATGATTTGAACAAAAAGAAATGGCAGATTGAAACATTTGTTAAAAAGTTTTGTTGTTTCATATCCTTGCATTTATTTGGTATAAGCATAATTTCCATGTGTCTAATACTCAGAAAAAAATGCTGAATGAACTTGACAAGAATTGTTTGAATTTACCTGATTAAAAACAAAAAAACAAAAAAAAACAAAAAAACACAACCACACCAACAAATTATCACTAGATTATAAATCCATCTAATTTGATAACTCACTGTGGTGTTAGGTTTGGAAATGCCTCCCTACTATCATTCTCATCCTTTTAAGAGTATGCTGTCTGTTTCCATCATCATTTTTCCGCACAACTTTCCATTCTACATCACCTGAATTTGCAAATAATGAACCAAATCATCCTACACTGTTAATGAGAGCAGCTCCACTGAAGTAGAAACATCATTTATAATTTTTAATAAGCATTTAAAGAGAGTTTATGGACTTACAAGGCTGAAGTGTAGTCTTAGAGTTGACAAGGTGACTTTAAAAATCTGCTAGTTTTCTGTTTCAAGACGGTGCAATGCATGATTTTGATGTCACTAAATGATAGTGAAAGGGGATATTATGTATGGACAGTGGACACATCCAGCCATTGATGGGTACTGGGACATGACTCAGAACTAAATATTACAAATTATTGAATATTTATTACCAAATGGTCCTTTGGAAATCCTCGTGGGGCCATCTCACAGCAGTGGTCGCTCTCATCAAAATGAATTATTAACGATTCACCTGCTAGAAAACCTGCATGACTGATAACCTTGTGAAGCTCTTCTTTGGGAAGAAAAACAGCCACAAATTACAGTCATAGGAAGAAGTACAGGAGATCCTAATCAAGGGGGGAAAAAACCCAACCTGTACTGATTGAGTATCTTGCATAATATAGCATACAATAAAGAGTTGATCTAGATGGCTATTTGTTACTGCAGATGCTCAAGGGGTGTTTACTCCTAAAAACCAGCTCCTTACCTGACCTGAATCATGGTAAGTCTAAGAAGGTCCAGATCTAATTAATGTTTTAGTCATGTCCCAGTTCATAATCCAAATTTCTGCCTATATCACCAGCAGGGCTGGTTTCTGTTTGCTTACTCAGAGAATACTCAGTGGAGTTTGGTTCCAGAAAAAACAAAGCTGGGAACATCCTATCCCTTACTTGGTCAGCTTTGATTTAGAGACACATGGAAAAAGGGTGTGTTATGTGAGTTAGCTGTTCTGGTCCTGGAATACGTGGGTCCTGTGGATGTGTGTTCCCTAATGGCCACACAGAGGTGAAGTCTAAGGAAAGGAAGTGCTTTTGCCTTTTTTTTTTCCTCTCTTAAGCTCAAGTCATTCCACTTTACATGGGATCAATGCACATTCATTTGGCACAGAAGACAAAATGAGTGTGATTATAATGTTTGATGGATTCATCTGGGAGACAAAAATGACCAGGTGCTCCACTTTGTGAATACTTTAATATTCAGTATTGATTAGACTAATGAAGGGCCGCCAGGTCTCTGTTTTCCTTCCCAAAGGCTTTACATACCAGGCTCTAGAGTGAAATTCAAGCTTACAGTTTATAAATGAAAAAAAGAAAGCACTTGAACCACATGGAATGAGATGACATCTACTTCATCCTTCTAAAATCAAAAGTCTCATGAATGACACATGCTGGTTTTCCAACTATTTCCAGCTAATTGCTCATATACTGAATGAAATGAAGAATCTTTATTTTGTTTATCTATTCTAAAGAATAAATATTAATTAAGTACATGAGAGAGCCTAGAAATAAATGTGAATCCCAGCTGAAGACAAAGTCCTGCTTTCAGATGAAGATGCAGCACTTGCATTTGTAAGTGGGATTAAGGACATGCTGCTGTTTCCAGTGTTAGTTGTGATCTAGGTGATGAACCAGTTGGCTTCCCCAACATTCAGATTACTAGCTTGCAGTATGAGCTCTCTCTGAGCTACAGAGATAGCTATAACACTTCAAACTGTGCTATCACAAGACACTTAGCTTTAAAATTAAGCACAGCAATAATCAGAAATGGCCTTTTGTTGATCCACTCCAATTTGAACTTTGTGAAAAGGGGAGAAGGAACAGTTTAGTGTATTCTTTTTTCTTTTTTCTTTTTTTTTTTCCTCCTCTTTTTAAATATTACAGAATTTAATTTATAGAAAATCCCCTGAAGGCTGCTTTCTGATCATCTGTCAAGGTTTTAAGGTGCTCTTAGCTGAGGCCTCAAGAAAAAGAGTCACAAAGAAAATATATCTGACATGATATGGAAAGCTCTAAGCATGTTGTAACCCACAGTTGTCCTTTCCTGGACAAGACAGAAAAAGTTATTCCACTAAAATATATTTTTCAAATAAAAATTTCATCTTTAAAAGCCAGCAGATAGATAACTGAATGGAAAAGGATAATAACATCCTTAAATGTTTTGTTTATACACAGGGAAACAATAACATGCAGCTTGAGCCCTGAAATAATTGACTGCAACGATACAAAGCAACCACAAGGTGGAGAGAGACAGAGCAGAATTGCAAAGATGAGTCTTGATATAAAAGCAAATTTAAAATTATGCAGCACTCCCACTGGATTTTTCTTCTGAAGGAGAAGGCATTGGCTTAGTCAACAATTGTTACATGATGGTTATTGATTTGAATGGATGATTTTGTCTTAAGGCCAACCTCTGTCAAAAACAAATGCATGGTCTGCTTAAAGAAACTGCTCCGAGCATGCAATGGCAGCTAGAAATATGCTAACAGGCAGATTTAGCTGAAGAAATGATTAATGGAGACTGCAAAGACCTTGTAAGAAAATAACGTTTAGTTTTAGAAATACAACAGTTCTTCAAAGAACACACCAAGAGCCTGTCCTTTACTCTTCACTGGATTTATTTTCTTTCTCATATTTTTCAGCATAGAAAATATGTCAGAGGCCTTTTATTATTAGAGAAAGACCAAAAGGAGTGAAAAGATACCCAGCTGTATTGCTGAGTCAGGAAAATCTAGATCTTCCTTCATTCTGGGAGTCTCAAATTCTCTGTGAAAAATAATTATCATTAAAGTGCAAAGATGTTTTAGTGCAAGCACATGAAAGGATTTTCTGTATTCAGTCCTAATGAAGAAATAAAAGTGCCTAGGGAATTGTTTCAAATCCTCCAAAGAGTATGCTTACTTGTGTCATATTTGTATATCATTTTCCAGATTTCTGTAATGACAATAAATTTGGGATGTTGGACATGTAAAGTTATGTGCATTTATTGCTTTGCAGCATAGTGTGTATTCAGATGCCAAAATGCATGTATTATTCAGTCCATGAAGAACATGAATGGTCCAAGTAAAAGCAGAATCATATAACCTCTATTTTAACAAAATTAGTTAGTAGATTCATGAACTATATGCATTTTAATTTCTAACACATATAAGCTTGTATCTTCCAGAGACAGTTGCTATCTCATTAAAAATAAAAGGTATTTTGTGATTTTGATTCCTGTAGGAATAAGAATCATATATGATCATGGAGTTTCAGTACGTGTAGGTTTTAAGTCTGTAAGTTCTCAGCAATTCTCAAACTCATTGTCAATTTCAGACATATCAACATTCAGATGTGTTGATATATCTGAAACCTACAAACCTCATGAAAATGGGTACCCAAATACACAAGTTTCCAGGGAAAGAAATTATCTGGCATGAGCACTTGCCATGCAAGACATTGGAGAATCAATATGGAACAGCTCTATTACAAATGACCTAGCTTTAGAGAAAAAATTCAGGTTGACCTCACACCTTATTAACAGAGGGAATCTATTCTTCAGTTGAGGTTCTTCTGTCATGTGCAATCTTATCTATCGAAGAAAAAAGAAAAAAAAAAAGAAAAATGAAAAAAGAAAAAGAGAGATTCCTACATTTCAGTACTCCTGAAATTTTATAAATCCATCGTTTCTCTCCCTGCCCCACCTTTTCCTCATGCCTAAGAATATGTGGATTCCAGTGGAATCTTTAATTTCATTTGTTTATAAATGGAGTCAGTCAGAAGTTACATGTTCATAGAATGCAAGGCTTTCCTAGTTGATGATAGAACTTTCTGTTTAGTGCATGAGTTTGGTTTTCAGCACATATCACTCTGTCAGGCTATTTAAGTAGCAGCTACCACCTAAAGAAGAGTTTATCAAAACTATAGTAAAACTGTCATAGGTTTTGATAAAAGCAGTAAAAGCAGATAGAATCAGCAAAATGCAACAAGCAACTCACAGATCAACTAGGAAGAGAGGATATCTCAAAGTGTATTTTAACACTGAAGAAAAGGAATATACAGAACATCCTAAACCTCATCAAATCTTACCTTTACATTATCTGTAGAAGGACAGCCATGCCTGTATCCTGCACTGACTTTGTTATCCTTCCTACTAAGAAGCTCTTTATCAGCCATTGTTGCAATAATAATTCCTTTCAATATTTTTCATACATCTAAAATTCAGAAGAATGGTTTTCTGTTGCATCCTTGGAAGGACCTAGATCTTAGATTATCTTTTTTCCTAATAAGAAACTCACTTTGAATTACTTGCTTCCTTCAAAAATAAGACCTTAAATGTTATATATATCTGGCAGCAATCTTAAAGAAATTAAAAAAAATATTCATGAACCTAGTTATTCTGAGACTAAGGGGTTTTTTGCATTTTTCTGGACAGTATTTATTTTCTGGGGAGTGCTGTCTGTGTTTCATTGAATTGTGTCTTTTAGAAATACAAAAAAGATTCTATCACCCTTTTAGCTGACCCTATGACAAGTGAATTGTCAGTGAATTTCACTCACTCCGCCTCAGATCACTTTATACATCTCAACTCTACAAGTTAGACAGTCTTTGATACTCAGTACAGTGTTCATTATTTCTAATTGCCAGTCTATTTAATGTTCTCAGAATGTCTTTCTCTGTCTAATCACATGCGGTTTGGTATCTGTTTCTACCCCAAAGATTTATACAATCATTCCTTTAAAAACATAGTAATATTTCAGCAAGGGGGGAATAACGAAAAGTTTTAGGACAGATATTCTCATATGTTTTAGTCCCTCTCTCCTTTCTTTTCTCTGCTGATTTCCAGGACCTTCCCGTCACTCCTCTGACCTCTTTCCTCCCCTCTCCCATGTGTGCAAAGACCTGTCAGGAAAATTACCTGTGGCCTAAACTTTTAAGAGCTTACCTTGTCCCAGAAAGTGAGCCTGGTTTCCCCCCGGGGAAGAAAATGCTGTTGTTACAGATGTTTCCCTACATCCATCTGAATTAGCTCTACACAGCTTTTTACAGGGTAGAACTCAAGGGAGAAGACAAGAAGCAAATTCCTCCCAAACATGAGGGGCAAACATGATGGGCAAACTATTTTGCTCTTCACATTTTTGTCAGAGAAAAAAGACAGAAGGAAGTAGCAAGAAATAGAGAGAAAGACAAAGGACTGGCAACATTTTTCTGTTGCTGTTGCTTTCTTTTCTGTAACAAAGTATCTGTTCTGGGCCCAGCAGCAAACTAAGTACTGACAGAACAAAATTTTCTAAAAAAAAGAGAGAGCTAGTAACCAGGAGAAAATCCCAGTATTCTTGGTCTATGCAAGTCTAGGCTTAGCCTTTTTGTTGTAGGGATTGACTCTTAAAAATGTAATGGACTTGTGAAATATTTCCCTATAGACAAGATTCCTGTTTTTCATATAAACCAGATGCCTTTTTCCTAAAGAAATGCAAATAAACTTTAATGCCTACAGATGTGCTTTCATTCACTCCCCTTCCCAAGTCAATTTCAAATAAACATTCATTTTTTCAAGAGTTAAAAAGTAGAGAGTTACTCCTAAATCTCAAGTTCGATGTGGTGTGTATCCTAGGTATATTTATGTTTAGCCATTCACATTTGGAGGCATTTACTGTACCTTTTATTTGTGTATTATATTTATTTTATATATGTCCATTTATTATATATGTCCATCTCATTATACCCTTGGTGTCTGATCCACAGAAATTATAAATTTCTCTAGAAAAAGAGCAAGACGTTTTGTACTACAGAGGAGATATGGTGCAGAAAAACAATTGTGTATAATCACTTGCAGGTATATAAATGCATTACTATAGCATTTTTAATATATTCAGCACATTTTGAAACTAGCTAGCTTGTGTCCTGGCAGCAAGGAACTGCTGCAGCTACAGCAGATCAAAGCAGGTTTCAGATGATTTCAAGAGGTAACATAGATTATTTCACTCTAGTGCTTCAATGGCTGCATCTGACTATCTAGCCCAATGATTCTGTAAATCTTCTTGGTGAATTCCTTGTCTTTTACCCTATTTTAGATCACATATGTTCAGGATTTAATATCTGAGCCTGCTTAAAATGAGGCTGTGAAAATTACAACAAAAATGAAGAGGATTAGATTTTATTATTATAATTTTAGTGGTTTGAGAATGAAAGCAAACATGTGGACTGTGTATTTGCATCTCTTTTTACCATTATGAAAGAGTGAAATTGCAACAGGATTAAAGGTAGGCTGTTGTAGATTCTATCTTTTTAAAATTATTTTTAGATATAAAGACAAACAAGAATTGAACTGACATTTCAGGAAGATGTCATTAAGGCATTTATTAATCTGGATAGCAGGAAAATTCAATTTCCAATGGCCTTTCTCTTGTGTAGCCTTTACAGACATTGAAGTCCATAAAGAAGAAATTATAGAGCAATTTGGGAATTCAGCAGCAATAGACCAGCAGAACTGGATGATATTTACCAAAAAGATCAGAAGAAATGCAGCAAAACTGGCAGTAACACAATATAACCCTATAGATCAGGAATACTCCTAGCTGTAGAAAGGTCTTTTTAAGCTATCTCTTTTCTAGGAAGGATAGTCCACTGAGGATGGACAAGCAGAACCTGGCCATTTTAGTGTTGTATTTTCAAGCTTTCTTGTCTCTAGCTACTATTGGTTGCATTTGAAAAACCCATGTTCCAGTCACTGTTTCAATCCATGCTCTTTAATGTTTTTTCTAAATTTGGAGCAAAATCCACACCAGTTAATCAGACACAACTGGACATTGAAGTGAAAAAGACAACACAATAGTTCTCTTCCTGAGTCATGTATCTGAAATTCTAAAAAATTTGATGATTGGATATGGAAGTGGAGGTCATTGCCTAGGATGTATTTACTCCTTTGCTCTGAACAGACCGTGTGTGTGTAGACCTATGAAAAATGTGTAACTGAAGTCCCAACAGGATTTTGCAAAAAGTGGACGAATTAAAGGGTAAATGCATGGCCACAATAGCAGAAACACTCAGAAAGGCTATTCCACATTCCTGATTCATGGTTTATGGAGGTTTATCTGACCATGTTTCTGAAAGTGCCTCTGGAAAAACTGGAGTATCCCAGAGCGGAGCAGGCCTACCTTCTGTAGGTACATCATATCTGCCCCACGAAAAAGGCAGGAATCTCAGTATCAACAGGGAAAAGACTGAGTTTGGGATTTGCATTTTTATTGACCTTTTTCAGTTTTCATATAATTTCAGTGGCAAATAGTTGGTTATATTGAGAGAATTAAGTTCTTCAAGTTGTACTTAATGTTGAAAGCTTTCAATACACTCTGCTACAATTTTTCAAGCAGTTCTACTCCTAATTAGCATCATTGTTGGCACAACTCATCAATGGAGAAGCCAGAGGCAGAGAGCTGGTTTGTACAGGTGACTGCTGTAACAGAGCATTTACATAGGCACTTAATTTTAACCACTGCAATTTTAACCCTGAATATAAGTCAACATCTAAACAAGGAGAAGTTTCCTGGATCAGAGAAAGATTACTAGTAGCCTGAAGAACCTGGAAAACTTAGAGATTTCAGATATTTCTCTTTGACAAAAACCCTATACTTGCACCCTGTTAAGTTATATACACGTGCTGAAAAACTTAAAACATCATGTCTATGAGCTTTTTCTTTTAATTATTATTAGCAATTAAGATGGATACAGACCTTAAAATCTCTGGTTTCTTGACTGTAATGCTGTCTAGCTTATTTTCTTAAAATCGGTATTCACATTTCAAAAAGCATCTGATTCATACTGTCACAAGTTTACAGAACTTTTAAAGGGAATTTTTTCTCTACCTCCTTGCCATTTACACCACACAGCACAGCACTGGTGCATTACATTTATGGTTGCTGCTGATCGACTCAGAAATTGCTGTGTCTGCCATTGCTGTGTAAACTAAGGGCAGAATTGAAGTTTCTAGTTGTTTATTTATAATTTTTTTTGCTCTGTCAAAGGTAAGATTTAAAAAATGTAATTTTTTTTTGTTCTATTCAGCAAGTTTCTGTGCAAGAATGCATGAGTGAAAGTATTTTCTAAATATGACAATAATAAAAACTTTCAAAAAAAAGTTTGATATAGAGAAGTCTAATATTAAAGGTAGTCTACCACCCCTAAGATCATTTAAATCCTACATTGTCTAGGAAGAAATATGTCTACAATTACAGCCACAATTTTAACTCTATTAATCCTAAACTGAAAATCTCATGCCAGGTAATTCTAATTCTTAATGCTAAATTCTAGTTTAAATCTAATTCAGACTTCCCTGATTCAACCATTCTATCATAACCTCTAGAAAGCAAAGAAACAATAAACATTAGAGGATTAATATTGAAAGCCTATTAAGAGACCTGGCTCACACTTAAAAAACAATTTAGTGTTTCATAACTGGAATTGGATTTAGTAATATTTGCCATTGGGATTGAGCTTTTGCTTCTACAAATCTAATTCCAACATACAAAATATGCATCTCTTTTTATCTCAAATGCAAATAAATTGCACAATTTAGGCTCTGAATTTAATGAAAAAGATGTTTTGAAGTCTTAATCATAATTACATTCCAGAACTCCAAATAGAGCTTTACAGGTGCAACTTTGTGCAGAACTTGACTCAGACAATGTTTCAGATTTGTTTCTGGTCATCAACTGTTTTTCTCAAAGGAGTATTTTTTGTTTGTTTGCTTCTTGGTTTGTTTTGCTGCAGTATGACACTCAACCAAGATTTGTCATTTGGTGTGGGGTCAAGTCACTTGAACCTGAAACTTCCTCTGGCTCTGCTCAAATCAGTCTTTCACTTTATGAGCTTGCCCTTCTTCCAGATGGACCAATTTTGGAAACAATAGGTACTTAGTGCTACAAATGCCTAGCTAGATACAGAGATTAGTAACCAGTTCACCATTTTTCTAAGTCATTTTTGCTACTGTAACCCCATGACCTCACACATACAATTCATTCTCTAGAGCTTCTTAGTAGAGTCTGTATCAGTAAGGTTAAAGCTTTTTTCAAGCACCAAAGAGAGCCCTATATATGCAGTAGGAAAGCAACCAGGTTATTTTTTACAATTACTTTTTCTGGTAATTCTGTCCAGAGCTTTGTCTAAAAACAAATTCCTGGAGACAAAAATCTTGATGGGTTTGGTTTTTTTGTTGTTGTTGTTGTTTTTGTTCATTTGTTTGTTAATTTTTATTTTAATTTACAGTTCTGTCTATTTTTATTCTTCTCTGTTTCTATTTAATTTGAACCTAACTGCAGAACCATTCATGGGGACTACATTTCTACCTGCAAACATTGGCCATTAGGAATTTAGTGATAGTTTCACTAATTCTTTATCATTTCTTTCCTACATGCTATGTACTATACTGGGTTCAAGACAAAGGAAAATTAGTCCTTGTATGATTTATGCTTGTACAGGGACAGATTGTCCTCTGGTGTAGCTCTTTGATTACTGACAGAGACATGCCAATTTAGCCTGCTGAGGATGTGACTTCCTGCAGTCAGCATGGAGGTAACTGTAAGCAAGATGACTTCCAGGAAGAATTGTAAGCATTCATCATTTAAGAATGTCTTTGTGAGATTAAAACAGGAAGAATGTATCATTTTAATGTTTATGTTTTCTTCAGTCTCTAATACCTGTACTTCTCGATTGTCTCTCCGCATATAAACACATATCCATGCATACATATCCAAATACACTTATAAACAAATATCATGTCTGCAGTGATCTAAAAATACTGACATGAGTGACAACCCCAGAGGGAAAATAACAGAGACTGAAGAAGTCTGTATCCTGAATTGCTATATAATCTCATTATAGCAAAATAGAAAACACTGAAGGAGAATTCTCTCTGGAGAATAGCAGCAGAGTAGGCAGTGGGCAGGTTATACAATAAGATTTTCACTTCTTTAATGTGTTACACTGTCTTAGCATCTACAGACTACTTTTCTTGTGTGTATCCTCAAGCAAGTGATTATTTAAAGACTCTATTTAAAAATAACAACAAATGTAAACGATTATGGAGCCATAACACAAAGAAACCCATAATTTTATGTTTCCTTTTACAAATGTAAGAAAAACAAGATTACGTTAGAAACTTGTCTTTTTCCTAATTTTGATTTTAGTTTTTCTTTTTCTTTTTATGAAAGTCAAATACAGTATAGGTGGAGAGAGGCCAAAGCAATTAATCAGAGAACTGTCTGATGGCAAAAGAAAGATCAATCACTAAGAAAGAAAGACACAAGAAGGAGTTCGATGAAGAGAGGCCAATTCTTCACCCTTTTCTTTTTATTCTCAATATGAAACAAGAAAAGAAATAATTTTTCTTTAAAGTTTAAAGGAATCACCTAGCGACTAAAGGGTATAATGATAGAAAGCCTCAAAGTAAATTATATCCATTATAAAGTGTTAAACAGTCACTCTCCTGCCTGGTAAGAATAAAAATAAAAAATAAAAATAAAAATTAAAAAAAAATAATAATAATAAAAAAGTAATTCTCTGAGGTATATATGCAAAATCCCATGCTCAGATTAAAACACAGGACCATGTGAAAAAGCATTTAATAATTTTCAACAAGTTTAGTAGGCATATGTCCCATTCACAAAAGGCACACAATAGCTGGCATCCCTTGGTGATTCCTGCTCTGCTAAGAATGAGAACAGATTGAATGCAGATGAAGATCAAACCAGCCTCACATTTCTAGAAGTGGTGGGTGAAGGTTAGAAAATGTAGACAGAGCAGTGCAGAAGAGCAACAAAGCTGTTGTACGTGCTGCCAGGGAAAGGTTTTATGAGCTCGGCGTGAGACTTATTGGTATTTACTTCACAAGCAGAGCTGTGAATTGCAAAACAAAGCATGCCCCAGAGATGCTCTAGAGGAAAACTTTCAAACTTGAGTATGCCTGGAAAAGAAAAAGAAGAATGATTCAATAGGGAAGGCACTAAGTTTGATATATCTGATCACAGTTCTGTGCTCAGTCACAGGCTCTCTGCTTCATCAGGTCAAATATAAGGTTTAGATTCTTGAGACAGATATGTTTAGGCACAAAAATATGGAGTCTGTATATAAAACTTGCAGTATTGACATTTCTCTTACAGGATGTGCATAATGCTGCCTCAATCCTTAGAAAAAGTTCTGCATGTCTTTGTAGCAGCAAATTTTCAAAACTTTAGCCCTGCTTGCCTTCATATGTATAAATACTAACAATTGTCACAGCCACACTTGTTTTCTTCCTCCTCCACCTCCACCCACTCCAAACCACCACCATAGGACATGTTGCCTTCATTGTCTCATTGGAGGTCAGAAGTCCAATTTCAAGCTTCTTCCCTTCATGAGAGTCCCTTCTGACTCTCAGCTGAATACCTTAGATAACAGCCTTCTCGTAACAGCAGTGACAAGCCAAAAATTTTTATGCAGATGATTCTAGAAGTTAAAACACTTGTTTTAAAAAGGAGATGGAGGGAAGATATGTAATTCTGGATGTGAGACAGATAGACTTGGGGCTAATCTTTCCCTTTGCCTCCTGACTCTTTTTCACATTTCACTCATCTCCTTAGAACCAGATAAAAACTTATATGTTACATTCATACAGTGAGCCTAATCACTGCTGGAAGTATCACTAAGACCCCATCATGCTTGCAATTCAGTTTTATCGCATTTTCACACTAAGGGTCTTCAAAACTTATGCCTCTTATATATTTTTTCTTTGCTGTACCCAGTAAAAATGTTGGTGAAAAATCAAATTTAAAAAAAAAAATAGGATTTTTCCCACTAATTTTTGTGGGTTTTTTTTTGTTTGTTTGTTTGGTTTGGTTTTTTGTTTGTTTTTGGTTTTTTTGTTTGGGGGTTTTTTCAGTGTTTTGCTTTTGTTTCTTTTCTTTCCAATAGGTCTACTGCTGAGATCCATGGAAAAATACCGATTGCTATTAATTATATGAATTACTGGATTAACATCCTTTTCTGTCTCACTCACTTCATGAAATTTCTGTATATCCATCACCAAGAGTTTTTGTAATCTCAATTGACAGTGATTGTCTTGGTGAATTTCTGGAATCTTCAAAGCAAGGAACATCTTAAAAAGACTGTGATAAAGGAACACATCAAGCAAGTTTTTACACACAACTTTCCTGGTAATGGCACAGGCAGTGACATTCTGTAACAATTGTATATGAACTAAAGCTAAATTTAGGGCTATTCAGTTGTGGACCTATAATCTAGAGTAATTCACGTGCAAATGTTCTAACTCCAGCATCACAAATTTTGCACGTTAAACTGATACTGTCTACAACTTTCTCACAGGAGAAAGCTGGAGGGGCAGGCACTGATCTCTTTCCTCTGGTGACCAGGACAGGACTTAACCAAATGGCCTGAAGCTGTGTCAGGGGAGGTTTAGGTTGCATATCAGGAAAAGATTCTTCACCCAGAGTGTGGTTGGGCACTGGAACAGGCTCCCCAGGGCAGTGGTCACAGAACCAGCCTGAAAGAGTTCAAGGAGCATTTGGACAATGCTCTCAAGAACATGGTGTGACTACTCAGGCTGTGCTGTGAAGGGTCAGGAGTTGGGCTTTGATGATCTTGGTGGCTCCCTTTCCAGCTTAGGATATTCTATGATTCCATGACACAGTGGCACACTGGAAGTCTTTTCTTAATGCAAATACCTGAACTCTGTATATACACATAATATTCATACCCTTGTGTTTCAAAATATGGCAACATTATACACTAAATCTACACCTACCTCTGCATGGCTTTTGATTTTTCACAATATGAAGAAGATTTGATGTTCTATTGTTGTATTTCTGTTCCATTTCTGTGACTTTTTTCCAGTCTCAGGATTTTGTTCAGTGTGTCAATCTGTCAGTTCACACAAAAAGATGTATTTTGTGTACCTGTAAAATTGCAAACTAAACCTCTGAGGTTTTTCAAATAATTACAGGCACTCTTTTTTTCCTGCCTTCTATTAGATCTGTTTTGGATTTTATTTGACACTTTTTGTTTCAGTATTAGGATGCATACTGTTCCAACATACATTCCAGATTTTACTCTGCAGTAATTCTGTGCATCAGTTTCCATACCACAAAAGCTTCAAATATCCAAAGAGATGAAGCATTTTTCCAAAGACAGTATGTTTTACTAGAGGTTTTTATACAATGTAGAACTCTTTGAAATATAAAGCACAGGATTTTCTATTCCCAAAAAGGGTTTCCAAATTTGTTTGTTTGACAAAGTAAGACTTTTAGTAAGATACCTACATCCAGTTTCAGTCTAGGAAATTCTAGATTCAGTCTTCATTTTTAGCACATTTCAGAATTTGTATGTGCTGAGAAAAGATTCAGTGATAACTTTCAGAATATTCTGGCATAACAGGATGGTCTAGCCAGGGGAATATAACCACATTAGCAGCTAGCCAGGTTGATTGCAGATAAGCAGCTACTCTTGACACTAAGCACATTAAAATAATTATGGGATATTTTTATTTCAGTTAAAGAATTTAATTCTGACTGTTTACATATATGTCTATTGTAACTGCTTACACAGCTTTCACCTTCTGTTCAGTATGGATATACTTTGCTTTGTGTGATTCAAGAATTTTGACTTGTTGTAATCGGCCTGGGTCACAGAGAGAAAAAGTGGTGCTTCTCAACTGGGAGAAACCTTCCCGGAAAAAAATACACCAAGAGCTACTTGTTCCTGGGAGGGAACACCATAATGATCTTGCTGTGACTGGAATCCAAATTCTCAAATGAAGACTCTTCACAAAGAAAGACAGAAAATGTTCTGTGAAAGAAAGACAGAGCACAGCCAGCAGCAAGCTGGGTCTGCTGTGCTGCTTTTATGGCAGAATCCAACATGAGATTGATAGGACCCGGCTGGAAGCATAGGATAAGGCCATCAGTGCACGGTAACAGCATTATTCCAGCTTGTGAAGAACTGCACAAATAAAAAATTTAACCATAGCCATTTCATGTTAAGGTTCATCTTACAAAACTTACTTAAAATGGAGATAAACTGGACAAAAAAAAACTGCCAGCCTTTTCAGTTCTAAGTGATATTTAATAACAGAAAGTTGTTTATTTCTTTGGGTAAATCTCTAATTCTCTTGTTCTGTCTCACAGGAAAATGATTAATTTTCTCTGTCTTTGACCAGCTTTTGGATGTTTAAATATTTCCTGCTTTACAGTGCTCAAATAATTTAACTCTGAATCATATTATCTACAGCCTTCTAGGATTCTGGGAGGCAATTAATGAAAAATTGAGCAGTCTTGGGAGTGTCTACAGTGAGCTTGGTCTCCAAAACAATTGGTCTCTTGTCCAAAGCTTTTGGGTCCAAGATAATTTGAATTTTCCTATGCTGAAAGAAGAGATATTTTTACAAGGTTGGCAGTTCCAAAGATTTGATCCACTTGAGCTATCACAAAGGAGTATTGTTCAGTAATAACATTTGCAGTAAATAATGAAGGACTATTTCTTTATTTCCACTCTTTTTTTTTT
>VXBN01011193.1:1129033-1218272 GCA_013397395.1 Sinosuthora webbiana | reverse complement strand
TTTTTTTCATTCTTTTTTCTTTCAATATTTGAGACATGAGAAATTAGGAAGAGGATTAAATAATAACATATTATCAAAGTGGTATTCCTTCACCTGTCATCAAAATTTTCACACTGGAAATTCTTAAGCAGTTCTACTTCTTAACAACATGTTCCATTGAAAAATGTCACAATTGAAATATGCTGACCAATTTAAAAGGCATTGGCCTTTACTTGTCCACAAATTCTACCACTGGATCCCAAGAGATACGAAGAATATTAGAAAACAGAAAAAAATGGCAAAAAGAGTAGCTGCTGTCACAGAATCAGTATTCATTGTAATTTTTGAAATCTGAAAGNAAAAAAAAAAAAGTTGTAATTATTTGGGGCAATATGTGGAGATGTAAATAAAGTTAAAAAAAAAATATATATATATATATATGAAAAATGTCCTAGAAACATTGTATAAATTCCAGAGGAGTGAACTATCTCTGACACCCATCTAATCAAAACTACATTTTCTGTATTTCTGAACAGAAATAGCAAGATCTCCAGTTAAAAATAATTAATTGGGAAAAATCTCTGTATAAGTCCCTATTTTGGAGCAATTATGTCTAGCAGATCACTCAGGAAAACAGGTGTAAACTTGCATTGGTAGGGGATATTTCAGAGTTTTCTTTTTTGCTAGTGAAGCAAAATCCATCACACACATCTAAGAGGAAAAATCCTCACGATGAGAGGCTATCTAAATTAGATTAAAATCTTCTCTTTTAGTGATAAATTTACAAAATAGTATCAGAATAGAGATCCCGTTAAGAGAAGTGTGTTGTTCTTTCTTTAACAGAAACAAGCCAGTAGGACCTTACAATATTTAGTCTTCTTGGAAGCTATAACAGTATACAGTTACAGCAAGTTCAGGAGTTGTAAGGTTCACCTGCTCAGCTGAAAGTAAAATGTATTTGTTGGGCTCTAAAAATAGTGTCTTAACCAACTTGGGTTTTAAAATACTGATATTTATTTTTTGGATGTCAAAAGTTTTGAAAGACACAACAAAACACAACATTCTTGAAACCAGTTTTCAGAATGCTGCCTCCCGTATGAAGCACAAGGAATAAATCATTTTGTAGGCACACAATATATTGATGACCGCCAGTTGATAGACAAGCATTGCTTTAACATTTCAGATGTTTTAAAAGAGCTAATTTTTGCTGTACATGTTGCTAAATGCTCTGCAATATTTTTTGTGATTATTCTGCATCTATTATACCCAATGTCACCACTGTACCTTGTACTCTTAAGCAGCTGTCATGATAGAATCAGTTCAAACACTTCCCAGCTGCTTTGTACTCTGCCTGCCTGGACAGGGAGCACAGCAGAGCTGAAATGAGTGCCTGCATTAGTCTTGCACTAGTCTGACTTGAGTACACCACAAAGCATGGATCTCTTTACTGTTTTTGTTATGTGCAAAGGTAAAAAGTATTGATTTTAGGTGCCGTGAGGGTATTAACAAAACCTTCAACAACACAGGAAAGTGTTTATTCTAAAATGCTGCTTTCAATATAAATTTGTTGGCCGTTTGGATTATATTGGTTGTTGGGGTTTCTGTTCCTAAAGACAAGCCAAGTTTTGGCAAGTATTTAAAAGCACAGACAGAAGTAGTTGTCTCAAAACCCCAAATTTGTTGGGTTATTTTTGAAGCTGCTAAACAATAAATGCACAGTTTTCTTGTTGTTTTATTTCAAAAAGTTGGAATTGACATTGTAGACTATTTAATGAACAAAAATAGATTAAATATACTGATTTTGAAGAAGCAAAAATCTGTATACATATTGTCTGTCAAATTATTGTAATTGCCACTTGTTTTCCTTTCTGCAAATTACCCATTACAGAATATAAATAATGCCCTTGCAGAGTTATTCTGACCATTGTATAAATCTCCATACTGAATGCCAAATCAAGAGCAAATCATTAGATTAATATTAATGCAAAAATGATGCAACGTGAAATTGAACTTGCAGTCCCATTGTTTACATTTTACACATTCATGAGAGTCAAAAACCCTTCTCTTTTTTTACTATATCTACAAACTCTCTCTCTTAGTGTGCTAAAAGGAAGAAAAAGAAACACCCTACCATTTATTTGTATGCCACAGATTGAAAATCACTTTTTCTGAACAATAAAAACAAAAATTAAAATATGTTGAGAATCTCAACACTCAAGTGTTTTCCATGAACGTAATTTTTGTTTATATCCTTCCCTTTGATTTTTTTTATGGGATAGCTTAGAGTAAGCATGAAATCAAACAATGAGGACTATATAACTTTAGGAAACACTATATGATTAAAACAATATATTTCTTTCATGATTACAGGTAAAACCATATTTTGTGAGACAATAACTGCCCTCAAGTCATGATAACGTCTGTATACACCTAATTGAAATGCAAGGATCAAATGGAAAGCAAAATTCAGCTCATAGTGTATATATTTATATTATTTTCACTTAAGAAGACAATATTCCCTTTCTTTAGGTTTCTATTTCATGAACTTTAAAGGATGGCAACCAAGACCTATGCCTTTTGAAAATTATAATTAATTTTCAAACACATGGATCTTGAGATGACAAAAAAGTCAGGAAATAGGTTGGAAAATTTTCAAGATATTACAAGAACTTTAAATCCCTGATTCTGTTAAAAGTAAATATTATGTTAGGTTCTCTGGAGAACACTGGCCATAAATGCATTCCCGTGTCTCCCCTTTTTTATGTAGAAAAGAATTTTTAAAGTTATTTAGATGAGGACCAAGTGGGTTATGGGAGAAATATAAATTAAATATGGTAAATCTATTTTAAAATAAACAAAAAAGGACAAAAATGAAAGAAAAAAAAAAAAAAACACACACACAAACAAAAAAAAACCCCAAAATAACAAAAACAAAACTTTTTTTTTTTTTAATAAAGAAACTTTGGTCATTAATTTGATATTTTCCATTAAAGATTTTGAGGGCACGGTACCAATATATTTTGTGTTGGGTACCCGGTATAGGAAGAACATTGATGAACTGGAGGGAGTTCAGGGGTCACCATGGAGACTGTGAGGGCTGGAGCACTTTTTGAGTGAGGAGAGGTTAAGAAAGCTGGGCTTTTTCACCAGGAGCAGGATGGCTTTAGACAACATAACAATAGCCCCCAGTAACTTAATGTAAGCAAGATGCCAGATCCATGCTGTTCATAAAAGACGACACAAGTGTAGACATGTATGGTTCAGAGTGGCTATGCAGAGAAGATAGCGGGCTATGCTCCCCACGAGAAGTACCAAGCCATGGCACAGGTTGCTAAGGGAGGTAGTGCAGCATCTCCATCATTCAAGATTTTCAGGATACAAGGGAATTCCAGCTGGCCTAAGTCCACAGCAGACCCTGGGAGCAGCTGGGAGCGGGAGCTTAGACCAGAGACTTCCTGAGAACCCTTCCAGCCTCAGCTGCTCAGTGATCTCACTGAGCAAATAGGTATCTTTTCAAAGTATAAAGTACTCAGAAGTGCAGGAATAATACTGTAATTAAATCAGTCAGGGCAATTCTTGCAACAAAATACAAATAAATTATGTAGGTATTTCCTGATCAAGGTACTTTCTTGATCAAGTCCACAGCCTCTGAAAGACTTTTGTCTAAACACATTTCAAAGCAAGGCGTGTTTTCATCTTCAATAAGAGAGAAGAGGTGGCTCCTTTCAAAGGAGTAAGCATCAACCCTAGACATGACCCTTACTCTATTCACATTAATAGCTCTCTGGAGCTATTCCTTTGCACAAGCATTTTCTGATCTCATTAACCCTTACATCTGTGGAACTAATTGAACAAGAAGGCTTATGGCCTTGTTCAAAGCTGAATTTATTTTTTTTCTCACAAAATGGTATGGTATCAGTATCAAGAGTAATGTAATGCCAGTTGATTGATCTTTTCTGCAGAAGAAAGAATTATGTGGGAATCTAAGGAAAAAAACCTCTCTCCTATTCTTATTCAATTAAATTTGATATGGAGCATGAGGAAGAGCAGATGAATTTATGTTGCTGCTATCTGAAAGCAATGACTTCTATAAAGCTTATGATGAATAACAGGTGTTATTTGGAAGAGGGAACAGGAGGTGAAATTTGATACAAGAATGCTAATTACTCTCAACAGTGTTCAAATATAAACATTTTTAGTTTCCCTCTTTATCATAAATAGAAAGGATTTGATAAATGTCTTAAATATGTTACTCAGATAAGTTGTCCATTTAGACTCCAATCTCACNTTTTTTTTTTTTTTTCCCCGTTCATCTTTCCATTTAGTTCAGAAAACACTTCATTATATTATTGAATATGATGGGACCAACCAGGATCATTGAGTTGAATTCCTGATTCCACTTAAGACAACCTAAAATTAAGCTACATATCTAAGAGCGTTGTCCAAATCCTTCTCAAACACTGACAGGTAGGGACAGGGCCATGGATCACTTCCTTGGGGTAATTTTTCCTGTGCTAGAGCACCTTCTCAGCGGAGATATTTTCCAAATATACAATCTGGACTTCCCCTGACAGAGATGTAAGACATCACTCACCTGCTAGCATGAGACAGCAGAGAAGCACCTCCCTCTTTGCTCCCCCTCATTAGCAAGTTGTAGGCAGCAAAGAGTGACCCCTCAGTTTCGTCTGAGCTGAACAAAACTGTATCCTCAGCCTCTACTCCTAAATTACACCTTCTAGTCCTTTGTCCATCTTCCTTGATGTCTTTTGGACACAAACTAATATTTTTATACCTTTATATCACGTAGCCCAAAACAACACACAGACTAGAGGTGAGGCTGCAGCAGTGCTGAGTGCAGTGGGGCAATCACCCCTTTCCACCATGGAGCTCTACTGTGCATAATGAAGCCCACCAGGACACTAACTGCTCATTTGGCTGCCAGGGCACATTGCTGACTCATGCTGAGCTCCCCATCAACCACATCCCCCAGATCTCTTCCTGCAGGGCTGTGCTCCAGCCACTTGTTCCCCAGTGTGCATGTACACCCAGGGTTATACTTTCCCAGATGCAGAATCTGATATTTGTCCTTAATTCATGTCATTGAAGGTATAGATATGCTCACACATAACCTCAAACACCTGTGTAAGCACTTTGTGGTGACATTTGCCAAAGAACTTTTTATCTGTTCCATCAAAAGCTTACTTTAGAAAACAGATCTTGCCCAGCATCCTTTCCAACAGCTCACCCCACTGATTTTGCTTTTCCCCATTTAACAGATCTAGCTTTTGTTAGAAGCTGAAAGACAAACAAAACACTATAATAAGGAAGGAATAAGGTTAGGAAAGTATACCAAAATATTGCAATTATTTATACAAAACAATGATACATCAGGATTACCATTTTCTGTTATACCATTCCACTTCAAACAGAGGAATGTGAGAAAAACATTAGAGCTTCTGCAAGGAGGAGTCTTGGACTATTTTATTCAAGGAAGGCAAAAAATGCAGGAGGATATGATGTACGTATGAAAAACTACAGGTTGGCTAGCAAAAGTGGTACAAATATTTCTATTTACTCTTTCAGATGATGAAAAAGAAATAAACATTGCACTTACTACAGCCCTCTGGGTTTTCCTCCCTGTCTTAATCTAGCCTATAATTAACAGGAAGAATAGTTTCTACCATCCAGAGATCTTTGTAGCAACAACAACAACAACTTAATGTTTATAAATTATTTAAAAATCAAAATTTCTACCAGATACTGGTAACTGACGAGGATCAGAAAAAAAAAAAAATTCCAAATATGTAGCACTAGACATCATTCGAGATAAGATCTGTGGTTTTATGTTTTCCATTAGATTCCTATGCCATTGAGCAATTTCAGAAAATCCCTGTTACAGACAATTAGAAGCTAATCACCACCAGGAAGCATCTCCTTTCTAACTTCTGTTCCCTTTTAACTCCTGAAGAATTATGATTCTCATTTCAAAAGCACTAATTCTTGATAGAATTCTTCTTCTAATTCAAATCCATTCCCCACTTTGTTTGGTTTCCATCTATCTCTTGTCCTGTCTATATCCTGTGGTAATGATCTCCACAGGCACATCTTAGTTTGTTAAAAATAATTTGTTCCATTTGGATTTTTTTTTCCTATTTTATTGTCTGCCTCCTTATTTCTATTTGTAGTATAGGGCACCTTCCATTTCTCTGACAATATATTGCTTCACATATCTGCCTCACTTAATTGTGCTCAATTGACTATCCTCAGAAAGGTAGCTATGAAAAGTCTTTAGATTTCAACTTTCAATCCTTTTATTTTAACAGCTTTCATACTTGTGTACAATTTTGCATTCTTCACAAACAATGGGGAAGGCACTTTTTATGGGATCAAATATGTTTGAGTAGAACAATATCTCAGCTTTTGACAAAAAATAACTACAGTATTATTCTAAAACACGTTCTTGTTATTGTTTTATATGTATGTGTATTTATATATGTGTATATAAATGTATTTATAAATTTTTTGCATAGTTTCATTCTTTGGATGATTATCTCACATTTTCAAATGCAACTACATGAGAAACTTATCTATACATATTCAGGTTCCAGCACAATGGGCCTATATACTACTTTAAGTTGCAAAACACTCTGAAAGTATTAATTACCTGCTGCTGTGATTGGTCCCAGATCTTCACAAAAATTAAAAATCCTAAAACGCAATACAATAAGATATTACAAGCTATCACAGCTTTGTTTTACTGAGACAGAAGGCATGAAGAATTCTATTGTTTAAAAAAATGTGGCATTTTCTTGTAAAATCTTCAAGAAACAGTAATAAAAATACAGGTAAGGGAAGTATATGGGAAAAATGTAGTTGATATTGATATTGCTTATTTCTGCACACTGAATTGTAAAAAATGTTCAAGAACTGCTGTTCTTTGAAAAAGTATGACCTGCTGTAATACTGCAAGAGTCAGATGGACCTTTAGTGAACTTCTGAGCAAATAATCATCATGTGAGTTGAAAGTGCCTAAGGTCAGTTTTAACTGAAGCACCAAATTTCTTTAGAATTTCAAGTGAGGTTAGAAGAATAAATTCAGAATACAAATACTGTAACTGACACCTCTCAGCTAGAGAGAAGTATCTTTTCTCCTTCCCCTCTCCTTCCCCCCCTCCTGCCCCTCTATCTTTACTCTTTTTCTTATTTCGAGTATACATATTTAGGTTGCATAGTGGCAGGTTTCCAGGCAAAGAAGAAACTCAAGGGGGAAAATTTATTCATCAATTAATTGCAGTAGGAATACTATATAGTACCCATTCTTAAATTCAAAGGCAAGAAAGTCATTATCTGTGAAGAGAAAAAGTAAAAATATGCTGAGCATGCCTCTCCATGTTAATTATCTTGGTTACATCCAGAACCTTGCATATTTGTATGCTCACCTTGTCATTCTGTAGAATCTGAACCCCTGATATTGAACAGCAGGTGCAGGGGAAAAGTATAAAAGAAAGTTAAATCAAAGATAGGATTGAGTGTCTTGTAGTGATGCCACTAGGAAAACAGGAGATCTAAAGTCAGCTCGTGATTTCGCTGTGTGTGCAAGTCCCATTTCCTTCCGCTAATCCTTCTCCTTACCCATGAAACACTGATGATACTTTACTTTATTCAAACTTTTTTTTTTTTTGTCAGTTTCTCATTTAGTCTATGAACTTTTTAGGGGGAAGAGATGTGTTTTACTGGAGGCTTATGTGGAACTGAGCACAAAGGGACTTGTCAGCTGAGAATTCTCAGCTCTAGCAGAATACTGAAAAGCAATAACAGGCAAAGCAGAATAAAGATGTTTTTACTTCAAGTATCAAGTACAGACAGGTATAATATCACTGAATTTAAATGGGCAACTGAAGGGAGAATAGCAATCAACACAACAGCAACCACTTATCTTTCAGAGAGCTTTAAAATAGAGAAAGTGATAGAAAGATCTTACAGCTATTATATTTTTCTGATTTTCTTTCCTAAACCTGAATGTCAGTGGTTAATGAATTGCAATTTGATTTTAGTTATGTGATTTACTTCTTATTTCCAAGTTTATGGTTTTCCCTTTCCTATACGCATTGGTGTCATGCATACATCCAAATTCATATAATATATACATGGTGTATCTATATTCATATTTAACACTGAAGTATGTTTCTGTCTAGAAAAAGAGGCATTTCCTTTTAATTTCTTAATGAGGACACATTAGATGTGATGGGATTAAAGTGGTTGATCTGAATAATCTGCCTGCAGTTGCTGAATGTGTTGAAAGGTCAGCAAATTCATAAGTGCATTTGAGCTTTACTTTTGAGGTCTGTTAAATAATTTCAGTGGGACAAAGCTTTAGACTGACTCATTATGTAAGAAAGACATGGTGCATTAGGAGTAGCATGTAAAATGCCAAATGCTGGTCTTTTATAGCTAATAAAAGTTGAAAGACAGCAGCAGATTTTCCAGGCCTTCTAGAAAAGGGGAAAATATGACAACACAGTACTGCTACATGAAAAATTATTATTCAATAGGCACGTTCATCGGCAGTATAGGGTTAATAAAGCTTAAGTTTTATATGACTACAGCTGCCTTTAAATTTTGTAAGGTACCTACAAGGTAATTTCAACAGAAAAATAAATAGGTCTTATAAAAATTATCTGTTAAAAATTTAATTCCATGCTAAACTTACAGAAATATGAAACTTTCATACCAAAAGTGCTTTTAAACTTTGATTTTTCTGTAACTCAATATTTGGTAGTAAAGTAATGACCCTATTAATAATATTAATGCTGATTTGGCAGCAATTTTCTGATTGCCAGCCTGCCTTCTTTTCTACTTCTTTTTCTGGTTTTAGGAAGCTCAGGAATATGTCTGAGGTAGACACAAAACTGAACACAGAGAAATCCCAACTATTCCTAATCAGAAGTCAGCTGCAGTTCTGGGACTGAGTTTGCAGTTTCCAATTGTGAATTTTGATTAATTTTGATTTGTCCCTTCAATGAATGCAGCTGATAATACCCTCACGTTGTCAACAGTGGCCTACATGTTTAATGTGGTATGTAAGAATTTCCTTTCATATCAAGTTCAGCCTGTTCAGAGCTGTGTAAATAAACGCATGAATAACACTTAAAAACACAGGAGAAAAAAACCCACGAATCATAAAGCACTGAAAAGTTGATTAATTTTCACTTTTTTTTGTCTAAAGAAAAAAGATATTACTATAGTGCTCATTCTGCTAAAGCCTTTATTGGGGTTTAAGCAAGGTTCACAGTTTTTGTGCTGTACCTTGTTATCCTGAGTATTGGAATTGCTGACAGAAAATGAACTGAATGACCCCAAAGGTCACCTGCCAATTGTTGTGTTGTTTTTCAAAAAATCCTTCTCAATTTGGTCTCCATTTTTTGAGCAGACCTTGGGAAATATCAATGCAGACCTGTTTTAAGTACAATTCCTTGTACTGGGTTGGGAATAATGCCCTATGCTCTGCACAGGAAGGCCCATAAAAACATGCCTTGAGCAAGTAAATCATCGAGGTAAAACCAAAACAAAATATTCCATCTTTCCAAATACTTTTCTGGTTTTTTATAAAAATTGAAGGACAAAACGAATCAATCCCTTTGATATTTTGCAACTTCTTTTACTTTTTCAAGTTTTTGGTGGTTTCTTCCCCCTAATTTAATCAGTCCTGTAGACAGACATATTTTTAATGCTGTTGTTGACAAATCATTGATTTTTACTGGAGTTTTTCTTCATCTCCAAAACTGTTCTGTTTAGTTTACCAGGGCACAAAATTTTTCCTTAACCAACTTGAAGTTCTCCTTCTTTTCCTTCTTGCCTTAGTGTGTTTTTATACTAAAATTTTATTAAATACACTCTGATTAATATTTTAGTGGAATATAAATATATTTACCCCCATAGTACTCTGATTTGAATACTATTCTCAGAAGCATCCATTTTACTATTTAAAAACTAAAAGTGGAGAAATATTTGAGTGGCTCTATTCAAGTGTTACCCAGAGATGTCCAGAATGGCAGAGTATGGAATTGTCAATGAGATTTTCAAATAGTGGGCTTTGGCAAGGTTACAATTTGAGATCTTCCTATTACACAAATAAGTTTGCATTGTGCTCTAGAAAGCTTTTTCTTTTCCCAAAAATGTTGATCATCTCTTCCTGTCTCAAACAAAGAGCATTGAGTTTAAAAAGGATGATAGAAAATCTAAAGAGAATATGACAGCTTAACAGAAGCCCTGGAAGGAAGATACAGGATAATTTAATAGTAGTTCTCTTTAACGGGCTTTGTAGAAAATATCTGTTTATTGATATTTTAAACACTGAATAAGCTTTTTTTTTCTGTCTTGAAAGGCTGTGTCTGAGAACTGCCAAGGTTATAATATTTTAAGGTGAAAAAGAATGCAGTTTATAATAAAACTCAAAACTCCAGTAGGTATCAAAGACATTCAGTCTGGAAGATAAAACAAAGGTCCAAAAATCTGTTGAGCAATTGAATCTGTCACTCCTAAAATAAACAGAGGAAAGCTTGTATAAAATTTTTGATGAAGAATTCGCAGAATGGGTCTGTGAACTTCTTCAATATTGCCTAACAGAAAAAAAGGGGAAAAAAAAAGAAACTAAACAAGAAAATGGTACAGTCTCAAAAATTTTGGCGTATCTTTACTTGCAACAACCACATGAGTAAGATATAAAAATTCTATATGAGAATTAGATATAGTATGTTTTTCCCTTCCTCTGAAATCACTGTAGACAGAAGATATTTTGCCATTGTGCAGTGGATAATGTGCAGGGCAGGGGGAGGATGTAAAACTGGAGATAGGTGAGGAGGGCAAAAGGAGGATGACACAGTCCTATGATCCAAGAATCATCTGTGACATGGGAGACACATGTGGCTTACTTCAGAACAGGGGACTCAAACAAGAGGTATTCATATTCTAACTTCATAGCTGAAGCACTCAAATGCCTGAAATTGTAAGGCCAACTTGTCTTTTCCAAATTACCTCCAGTCTCTACGCATTCTAAGAATCCAAGTCTGGAAATACTGTAAAAGAATGGTGGTTGAGTTTTAGAGTGGGAGTTTGTTTGTCTTTTTAATTTTTATTTTTTAAAAATAGAGCAAAGCCACTTCTCTGCAAAGAAAGTAAGTAAGGATACTCCAGAAAGCCCCAAGCACCCACTGGAAAAAAGGAAGTCATAAGCTAGAAAAAAATTAGGCTTAACTGCTTACAGTAATTTCAATGGGTGGAAATCATAGACACAGACAAGTTGTCTCAGCTACAGGCACACTTTATGTAGCACTACTCTGCTTAGGCACAACTGGTTTGTGCTGGGTTGAAAATGGAGCTTTTGTCCCAGCTGCAGTGGCAGAGCTGCAGAGAGGAGAGAACAGCAGAGAGATGCAAGAAGAAAGAGTGTGCTGAAGAGTGGAAAGATACACAGCCAAACTGAATGTGAGGCAGCAATTGTTAAACAAAACCCAAATATCTTGCTAAAGTTTCACTCCAGCAATCAATTTACAGCAGTGTCTGGAAATGGAAGGGGATGGGATAGAGTGGGAGAGAGGAAGGATGGAAGGAACAAAGGAAAGAAAAAAGAAAATCTTCATCTGTCTTTTCTGGGACCTTAGTGGAGTCCTCTCTGCAGCGAAAATTGTACATACACAACTTTTACATACCAGATCAAGGATCAGTCCAACATCCTATGTAAGAAAAGAACTAATTCTCAATGCTTTGTAGAAAGGCAACAGCAGATTAGATTTTATCTCCAAAGTTCTCATTTAACCTCCACACCACTCTGTAGCAAAGCTATTTTCATCACTTAAAGCCAACACCTTCCCCCAAAATTAAAGAGGTTAGAAACAAAGATGGTAAAATAAATTGGATTTTAATACTGAGATTACAACATGCATTTGAATCATTAGCAGCCTTTTTTAAAGAAAGCTGATAATTTTAAGAAATTGAACAGTGTTTAGAAAAAGAAGTCATTACAAAATTTATAATATGACTGGTGACAGAACTGAATTTACAGAATAAATCTATCATTCCAAAAAAAGGGACATATGTTGCTTTGTGACACCCAGTCCTGCGAGCAAGTGAAGTGGTCAACGATGTCCATATCAGATCATTGTTTTCAAACTCTCTTTAATTTTCTGTCATCTCCTGTAGAGTTTACAGTGATGTCTCAGATGATGGCTGAGGACTAGTACACTGCTGCTTTATACAAGCAGCATGTGAAGAATCTCTCTAAAGCTCCACTGTTGTTTCTCATTAGATACTTTCTTCTGGATATGGTCTTGTATGTTTTAGAGTAAAAAACACTGGCATTATCAGGTCCTGAAAAGCCTGATTTTAGAAAGCCAAAATCAGAGACATTAACAAAAACTTGTTAATAAAAGCCCCTGTCCATTCTGCAAGGATGCAAAACCTGCTGTGCATTTTGACAGCTAGAGGAATCTTGCTAAACCTCTGTTTAGGCTTCTGACTAATAAGTTTCCCAAGGAAAGTTTGCTCAGAGAAGCTCATTGACATTAATGCAATGCCTGATACCTTTAGAACAAAGGTGCTATGTCAGCATAAAGTATCACTATTAAGGTTTCATATTCTTTAGCTTCAGTGATGGAAGTGTTCCTTTCAGAAGAGAGGGTCCTTTGTACAATTATCCCCTTAGATATTAATCACATATGTCCTTTGGATATATAGTATATGTTGAGAACAGCCATGCCCGTATCCACGAGCACACACGCTTAAGACCACACATTGCACATTTTAATCCTAGGTGCAGGTGACATCATGGCCTTGAAAACAACTCATAGGGAAAGGATATTTCCATCTGATATAAATGTTCCATTGCAGAAAAAAACACGATGAAAAAAGCTGCAGGCCTATTTCCCAATTGTCTTCTAAGGCTAGCTTCCACATAAAGTTGGGAAAGAGAGCAAAATTTCAGATTCTGAATATTTTAAAAAGATGCTTTTTGACTTTTCTGTTCAGCTTTATCTGAGAACTTCTTTACATTTTCAGTCTGGAAGAAAAACATGGGGAGAAAGGAAGGATATATTGATCATTTTTCCCCAAAATTTCATAGTTTAAATAAGTATGTTGTTTCATAAGAAAATGTGAGGGTTTTTTCTAATTTTTTTGTGTGTGTGTTATGATGCAATGGCATCTCAGGTAAATTAATTCTCAGGTAAATTAAAATGCCATGACTGTCTGCAATTCTATAGGTTCTCTGTTTTGGACCATTGCTTCAAGCTTATGGTATCAAATTTCAAGTATTTTCAAGTGGTTTCAAGTATTCTTCAAGTCATAATGCATCTGGTTCTGCCTTATCTCTTTGTCTTTCTCCATTCTTTACTATATGTTAGAACCTCAAATTCTACACTAAGTGAGGACTGGAAGAGAGCAGATATTATTTAATATCTGATTTTTAACTTATTTGATAAATAAATCAAATATTACAGATTACATTTGGCTGGTTGAAAAACAAGTAGGTTCACAGAGAATAGTCCTAGAATAATATTTTGTGCAACCATGAGGGTTCAGAAACATTTTTTTACCTGACCTTCCTTCAAATGAGAAAACCCACAGACTCCTGGTTTGGCCCTCAGACTGATCTAACTATCTGCAATCTCTTTTTCATTGATATATTTTTTGAGATATTTTGTGTGTATGTAACATTATTTTTTTAACAAAATAAATCAAAGCCTATCTTCATTAATGTCTCTCTGTCTTTGCTCACTTGGCACATAGAAATGATAAAATGTCAAATGTTCTGTTAGCGCTGGGGGTGCTAAAGAACATGATGCTATCAAGTTTAACAGGAGTAGGTAAAGGTTTTCCATCCCCTGGAAAATTTTGACATTTCAAAACCTTGAGTAGTATGAAGTGGAATGACCCACAGAGTTCACATAGTTTTCATGAAAAATGGAACCTCAGAATAAATCTGCAAGTCTAGAATTTGGCTTATCTATGTGCATAAGCATATATTCAGGGAGGGATTCTACAGAACTGTTAAGGTGAAAGAGAAGAATCCTGGAACAATTGCATCTTTCCAATCCAATTTTGTTTGTTTGTTTTTATGTTGAAAACTGTCAGATTGAAACTAGCCAAAAAATACTAAACAAATAAACAAAATCAAACTCAAACCAAATTAGGGCAAAAAGTGCTGCATTGTAAAGTAAGAAAGTTTTCTTTGTTTAAAATCTGAGACACAAAATGTACTTTTAATGCTTTAAGGTCTCCTTACAAAAGAAGCCATGCTGTAAGAGAGTTGATTTAGAGCATAAATCTTTCTGAAAAAGTCTTATATTGCAGGTGAAACAATTTCCTATCAAGTCATATTTTGAGACCAAACTGTAGGTGACCTTAGGAGCCTTAGTCAGCACCAGAACACCCTACACAGCAAGGACAACCCAGCACCTGCAGTCCTCCCAGTCAGTGCTCCCTTTGGCCACTTCCAAACTGACCTGCAGCTGTAGCCTGGAGACTTTATTTCTTTCTCAAAGCATAGAGGTACAAGATTTGATAAACACCTGCCTGACCCATATGCCTGAATTTTCCTTTCAATGAAAATCACATTATGGGAGGAAAGGAGAAGAGGACAACTACTGATAGGGCACTCCTGAAGCCCTGGTTTCTTATGTACAGTTTCTGTACTCCTGGAAAAAACTGTTTATATCTGGTGCCATAAATGCAGGCAGTGGGTGCACATACACACAGAGAAAAGATAGATTTTTCTCCTAAATCAAATCTTACACCTTTGATCAGAAGGTCAATACTAAATTGGTGTATTAAATCTTTAATTTAGCAGGAAACATACAAGGAAAAATTCTAAACAAACAAAACAAAAGAGCAAAAGGATCCTATTTTACTGTGAGGGTAGTCATCCAACAGGACAGGTGTCCAGAGGTGCTGTGTGAAGCCTTCATCCTTGGACTTTTTCAAAACCTAGGTGGATATAGCCCTGGGCAGCCTGCGCTAGAAGACCCTGTTTTGTACAAAGGATTGGTATGCATCCATTACCTGGAGCAGATGCTTCATGTACTCATTGTCTTGTAGGATTGGGCCTTCTGATCTTTATTTTACAGCTGTGTTTCTTAAAACAAATGCAGAAGATGGATAGACTACTTTTTTCCTCGACTTTCTTTGCTGATCACAGTAACTTCTTAGAAAGACACCCTTCTGGTAAACCTGAATAGAAAATATAGGTGTGCATAAGAAACTACTACCAGTAAATCAAATGTATTTTTTGGCAGAAAGCAGGATAATTTTAGAATCAATAATGGTTTCCCTTTTCTCAAGTAGGGAGGAGAGAGTAAAATGTTCTAACAGATGACTGACTAAAGGATTCTGGTTTTAAACTATCTTTGGAACCCATGATGGTCTTTCATAGAAGCAGGAGTCGAATAAGAGAATGCAGTTGAATGACTGACCCAAAATGCATAATAAGGGGATCACTTACAACTAACTCCACCTACCTGATTAGGATTAATTTAGTAGTCCTTGTGCTTGATTTCTTTCTTGTCATTTTGTTTTTTTCCGGCTCGGTTTTTCTCTTACACATAAGCATAATGATCAGTACTCCTCCCAGAGACCCCTCCTGAATGATGTTGCTGATTTTTCACCAAATATTTAATAAAACCAAACCAGAGAAAACAGAATGTGACAAGTGTATATACTTTCATCAGTTTATTCCAGAGGAAGAGTGGTATTGACATGTGAGCATCAAGCTCCTTTCTAAAGCACATTCCAAATTTTCCTATGTGAACATGCAACTGTTGGAAAGACATTCGGCACACATATAACTACTTACAGATGCATTCTGTCTCTGCAAAGTTTCCCTCATGTCATTTTAAAGAAGCACTTGCTTTCACTACATTTCGGATAATTCCTCACAAGCTTAGTCTCTTCCACAGTTCTCTCTCTAATTTGGAAAAGTGAAGGACTTGTTACCCTTTCAGTTTTCCAGATAATTCCGTAAAAGTGGAAGTGCCTTACTCTGAGAAGATGCAAAATGGTCGTAGTAGTAATTGCATTTCATCTCCTTGATAGGTACAACGGAGAATCCAGTAACCTTCAACCCTTTTCATATCTTTAATCATTGAGCAAATAGTAAAGTCTGTCTCTCTTTACCCCTGTAATGTTGGACACTTTACTGCTACATGAACGAAACCTGAAGTAATATTGAGTCCTCTAGAAAGGTAGAGCTCTTCTCAGAGGTGTAGAAATTATTTGCAACTGAAGTCAAGGGAAAAATAAGAAAAACTATTCAAATATAGGTTTCCCAGACCTTTTTTACTTGTTAGCAGTGGGACAAATTCCTTGGCAACAGCCACTGGTGCTGAAATCAGCAGCCTTTCAGACAAACCATGCAAAGAGTTCGGTAATGATTTAAAGTCTTCAGATAGGTAGCAGGATCAGTTCTAGCTGAAACACAGAATCTTAGCTCGTCCACAGACTTAATTTAACGTGTTTGGATGTGTTGAGCCTGGAAAACAGCTTTTCTCAGAGACACAATCCTACTCTGAAGGATTTTTATTGGTAGGAAACAGAAGAGAGAAAGAAAAAGACCCATTACAGAAGTTTCCACTTGCTATGCTGACCTTCTAACTGAAAATAAAAGATGAATAGCTGAATTATTCCTGCCTTTTCAAACCAAGTAACAGATATTTTCAGTGTTTCAGAAGAGATGAGAACACCCAAGAGGTACCATTTCACAGGTTTAATAAGTCTGATATTATACATGCTTCACAGTGGTGACAGATTTATTCTTGATTTATTGTGCATATCAACTTTGTAAGAAGCTCCTTTTGCCTCAGAAAGCAGTGGTGGATGATGTTCATAATCTCTCTTTACAATTACTGGAGAAAGAGAGAGAGGAGATATCCAGGACACTTTGCCATATGGTGGAATTTCTCATTACCTATCCAATATGTAGAGAGCCTAACAAGATAAAAAAAAAGATATAAAATTTAATTAAACACACAAATTTGGAGAACTGATTGAAATAGATGCCTCTCCACAGTATATATTTATATATACTCTGTGAAGAATCCAACACCAGCTACAATATGTGCGCCAGTAAAACTCCAAGGTGAGGAGTCACAGAATCACACATCCAGAGAATAAGCTGAGTTGGATCATCCTCAGGGATCACCAAGCTCAATTCCTTGCCCTGCACAGCACTATCCCCAGGAGTCACATCATGTTATTAAGAGTGTTGTCCAAATGTTTCTTGAACTCTGTTGGGCTTCCCTGGAGAGCCTGTTCCAGTGCCCAGCCACCCTCTGGGTGAAAAACCTTTTTCTAATATCCAACCTAAACCTCCCTTGACTCAGCTGCAGGACATTCCCTTGAGTCCTGTCACTGGTCACCACAGAGAAGAGATCAGTGCCTGCCCCTCCTCTTCCCCCCTGAGGAAGCTGTAACTGCAATGAGGTCTCCCCTCAGTCTTCTCCAGGCTGAACACACCAAGTGACCATAGCCACTCCTCATATGGCTTCCCCTCAAGGCCCTTCATCATCTTCATTACCCTCCTTTGGACATTCTTTAATAGCTTTATATCTTTTTTATATTATTTTTGTGAATAAGGTGTTGTGATTGGCTCATGTAAAAAGTATGGTGGGGAAAAGTTCTGTTAAGGTTTACAGTCCTTTTGACATGTACTTTTGCTGTTCCAGTATGGTTTTGAACCATTTTCTGTCCTCCCTTCATTGCTCCCCTCCCCTTTTGTGGTTACAGGGCTGTAAAAACATGTGGGGACAGCATACACTTGCCCTGGTAGGAGGTGTCAGGGAGTGGGCACACTTGTTCCTGGGAGGCCTGTCAGGTTAACATGGCACCACCAATGGGGATATGAGAAGGGCTCCACCAATGAAAGGCACAGAAGGACTGATTGACAGGCCTTGGGAGGAGCCAAGTGCACATATATGGGCAAAGCCACAGACTGTGGGAGGGGCCAGAAGGACATATAAGGATTGTTCATGAATATTAATGAGGCTGAGGCAACCATGAGTGTATAAAAGGCAGAGATGCCATTTTGTGAGGCTGAACCTCTGATGAGCAGAAAGAGTCTTGCTATGTTCCTGATGCTGTCCCTCTTTTCTTTGTAATTTTAATGGGTTCTCATTATATTTTTTTTACTCATTCCCGCCAGGGGTTTGAGTTGTTTATAACATTGCGGCACCCAAAACTGCCCCCAGCACTGGAGGTGAGGCCGTCCCCACACAGAACAGAGCAGGACAATCCCCTCCCTTGCCTGGCTGGTGATGCTGTTCCTGATGCTCCCCAGGACAGGGTTGGCCCTCCTGGCTGCCAGGGCACTGCTGCCTCATGTCCAATGTGCAATTGACCAAGATCCCCAGGTCCCTTTCCATGGTGCTTCATTCCAGCATTTCACTCCTCAGGCTATACACCCAGGGTTGTCCCATCCCAGATGCAGTATCAGGCACCCATGTCACCTTACCTTGCTTCCACTGGGCATACTCCTTTTTTTGCCATATTTGCTAGAGAAGATTCCTGTTCAGCCAAGCCTTCTGCCTCACCTGCTTGACTTCCAGTATTTGGGAATTACCTGGTCCTGTGCCCTTAGGAGGTAATTAAGAAGTTACCAGCACTGATTGATCCTGGAACCTGCAAAATCATTTTCCAAGGGGGGACCTTAATAATTCCCCAAACAAGCTGAAGTCTGTTTCCTCCATGTCCAGAGCTGAGATTTTCCTGGTACTTCTGTCAGCACAGATTTTAAACTCTATTGCTTTGCTGTCTCTGTGGCCAAGACGGCCACCAATCTCCACTTTGCCCCCAAGATTCTCTCTGTTGACAAGCACCAGATCAAGGTGGACCTGTTTCTGAGTCAACTCCATTGAGATCTGTTCCATTAAGTCGTTATCCAGGCTTTTAAAGAATCTTCTGTCCCAGGTTGTGCCATCTGGGTGATGATCCTAGGTAATTTCTGGCAAGTTGAAGTCCCCCATAAGAACAAGGGCAATTAACCTCCATACATTCTAACCTTTCTATTCCATGCAGTGCCACCCTTCCACCTCTTCTGCTCCACCTATCTCTCCTGAAGAGTGTTTAACTGTCCAACGGGGCACTCCAGTCACAGGTCTCATCCCACCATGTTTCAGTTATGCCAGTGATGTCAAATCTCTGGGGCTGGGCCACAGCTTTGGGCACCTCTTGTTTGCTCCCCGTGCTGCAGGCATTAGTGTAGAAGCATTTTAGGTGTGCTGCATTGTAGCCAAGACCTCCTGGGACATATTGAATAATCCCATTAGTCGTCATTTCCTCAAGTTTTGACACACTGTCCCTTGGTCATCACTGGCCAGCCTGGTTTTGTCCCTTTCCCCCTTCCAAGCTAGCTTAAAGCTCTGTCAACAAGTCCCACTAACACTCCTGGGCTAGAACTCTTTTTTGCCTCTGTGATGGGTGCAACCCATCAGGTGTCAGTAGACCACGTGTTGAGTAGATCATCCCATGGCCAACATACCCAAAATTTTTCTAACAACCTCAGAGCCATGCATTGACCTGATTGATGGATCTCCCCGTTCCTATCAATATTATTTCTTGTTACTGGAAGAATCAAGGATATCACTTCCTGTGGTCTTGATCCTTCTACCAATCATTCCAGGGTGCTGAAATCTCTTTTGATTATCCTTGGATTTTGTTATTTTGTCACTGCCATCTTGAACAACCAATGGAGGATAGTAATCAGAGTCCTGAAGGACAGAAGAAAATCTTTAGCAAAAGCATGACATTTCCAACAGCAAAACAGTGTCACAGCCACACCACCATTTCTTTCCTACAGAAAATGAGTGGAACCAGGGTGCCATGGGTAATAATGGGAAAACCTATCCATATGATGGCTACCCAGTAAACTGGGTATTTTCAAGTGTTTCTGTCATTCTGAAGATGGCAATCTTACCAAACATACAGAAATACAAAAATAAATTAAAGGCATTCACAGTAATTTCAAAGGAGTAAGTAAATCCCTGTGATAGCTTTGTTTGAAAATTGATACCTTACATGGTTTTGCAGAAATCTGTCAGTACATGTTGCCTCATGTCCATATATCCAATTGTTAGAAGAGTTAATCATCACATCCCTTACCAAAAGCCATAATCCTTCATTTGTGATTGCACAATTATTTAACATCATAAGGAATCATATTATTGCAGTGTATTACAAATGTAAGTGAAAAATAAGTGGCAGGAGATGGGATTTCTTAAAGAGAGGAAACAGTCTTTAAAGACAAGGAAGAAGAGGTATGAAACAGGGCTGACAGAGTGTAGTTAGAACTGTCACCCTTTTTCCCATGTCACTGATTCATTTTCCCTGTACAGTTCTCTGGAATTTACCTGTTTGTCTTTTTCTGAATCCCACAAAAGGCTGAGAGTCCTACCAATTTTCAAGTTTTACCTCTTTTACACTGATCTGCAAGTGAGGGCAGCTAATTTGAGAGAAAAAAATAAGTTCCTGCAGGACTGTTTGTTTGATGTTGTTTGTATAGGATTCTTAATTTTGTGAATACTTTCACTTAAGAGAGTACTAATAAACAGGCATCAAACACAGTTTCCACTAAGTACCTAGTAAAACTCAGGCTGACTTCAGTGAACTCATACCTTCCTAACTGTGGATTACAATCTTTAATTCATGCTGAAAAAGTGGTCTGAGAGATCACCATGTAAGCATCAAGCCATTTCTTTCCCTGTGTCGGAATGCAACCTATTGATGTGAACAGAGAGGTGAGAAATGTCCTCTCAGCCCTTTTCTTGGCTGGGTGACTTAAAGAGGCAGAGGCTGTCCATCCACAAGGAGCAATTCTGCTGTGTGCAAATCTGAAAAATTTCTGTCTATTTTGTATAGGCCAGCACAGAGCTTTAAAATCATAATATCTTATATAGTGGCCCTTGTATACATAATAATTTGATTACTCAGGTGGTCCTACATAACGTTCTGACACTATTACTGCCTCATTAATATAAATCTAGAGGGTGAAACAGATCCTCAGTTTATTTAATACATGACAGATATTTTTACCAGTTGACATAAAGTCTCAGAGCTGAAAATTAAAAAAAAATTACTATAGAAATCAATGTACCAAAGAGAATGGTTCTGTGTTAGGTACCTTCCCTCATCTGGCCCTTTAAATGTGTGTCTTTTCAATTGTGTTGTGACTCACAGGCTCATTGTGAGGCCTGCATTCTGCAGGTCCATTATTTCTCAGGGTTTTGTTTTGGTTTAGTTTTTATTTTATTTTATGAGAGTGGGACAGTACCAAAAAGAATGTTTTTGAAAACTGCTAAATGCAAGTTGTTTTGCGTCCTGAATCAACAAATAACATTAAAAAAACACAAACAAACAAACAAACAAACAAACAAAAAAGAACCCCAACCAAAACAAAAGGAGAAAAGTCTGTTTTAAAAGATGACAAATCAAATCTAGAAGGGAGAAAAAGGGGAATCAACTCAGTGCAACATCTGCTTCAGGATAAACCAGTAAAATTTAATTTATTTTCATACAGCATTTTTCAAACAAACCTCTCAAAACATTTTATAGTAAAAGATAAAAATTACAAGATAACTTGTTACGAAAGGGGTTATTGCAACTCTCTCATAGACAGCAAATGAGGGAAACTGGGTGCAGCAACAGACTGGTCCAGGGAAAACAAGGATGCATATTTAAAGGAGGGGAAAAGCATTGTCCTTGTACAACATAACAGAAAAAAGAGATAAATAATAACAGTACGAATGAAGATGACTGTAACCGGTAAGGGACACGAAAAGAACCAGACCACTCAGGTTTAGAGGTGAGCAGAGAAAGAGAGAGTTTATTATCATTTTAGGACTTAAATAGAGTTTGGGATTTGATCAAGGATTGGTAGATGAAAGGAACACCTCTCTGACCCCAGTGGTCAGTTCACCAGTCCATCACAGACTGGTATGAAAACAATCTACTTGTTTACGGTACACTCGTGAGAAAACTCCACTAGAAATATGTAAATAGTCATCAGAAGGCTAAAGAGCAGGGCGACAGATGACGTTGAGCACAATGGTGAGGATGAGGACAAGCATAAGAAGTTTTTTCCTCGTATAAAAACTTGCATCTATTATATTTATGTAGTAATTAAATTTCATGGCTTTGCAGCATAGGTAAATTCATTTTGCAAATGGAAAAACCTAGACTAAAATAATACTCTAATAGGACTCTTCTAAGAACAGAGGCAGCTTCCCACTCACAGCAGCTGGAGGATGAGACATGAGACTGCTAGTACATGCCAGGACAAGAATAAAAAAGCCTTCTCTGTTATTTTTGGCATATCCAGTACTTTCCCATTTTTTGCTGTAACAGTGTATGGTACTTTTCAGCAGGTCCATGAGTGCTAGATTTCCAGTTTGAGTGCTTGAATTATTTATTTGAAGTACAATTTTTGCATTGGTCTGTCATCTTTGAAGATCACAAAACAAGTCAGCGTCGGGGACATGGATGTGACTCAGGAGCTGTCCCCAGTGCTGAGGTCCAGGTGCCTGGCAGATGACATAAATTCAGAGAAGAAAGGGGCAAGAAGAGGGCCTGGGAAAGCCAACTCCCATCCAATTTTGATCACACAATAGCCTACAAGGACTGTTTAATGATTTGACAGTAGGAGATAAAAGTACTCGTATTCTCTGGGAATGAAAGCAAGTGAAAGAAATGCTGGTTTTAGAAGACTGTATTTTCCCAGAGAAGGGAAACAATAGAGAATTAAACTACAGAAAGGAAGATGAATGCAAAACGTTAGAGTAAGCATGATTTTTTTTTTAATGGTTTACATGCTAAATAATTTTTGACAGACAGGTAGACACCCAATATCTGTGTAGACAAGAGTTGAGCACTGTGCCTATGTATTGTCTGCCTTTAGAGGACTAGAAGAGTACAAAATATTCATTTTTAGTCAGTGTATTTTCCCTGGCATTCAGCTTCCATGGTTTTACTCTATTTTTTTTTTCCTCACACATTCATCTTGCTTTGTACCATAAATAATGCATACATGGCTTGCCATCCAGCAATTTGTTGGCATCAGAGACATTCTTGCAAAAGTGTTAACTTCCACACATAGCTGTACATTTTGAAGAATATGGATATTTTCCTGTGATTGAGAAATATGGCAGTGCTGACAGGATATTCCCAGAACAGTGTATACATGGCAGAGTGCTTGGATCACACCTGACAAGGAAGCAGGCTCAGTGCCAGCACACTATATGCACTCCCAACTTGCTGAACTAATATAAACCAGCATCCCCATCCTGCAGTTGGCAGCCCTGGGACAGTCTGATGCACCCAGTTACAACTCAGCTGCTTGCCCATATGCCACCTGTTATGTGACAGACCTGTGGCGGCAGGAATGAGACTGAAGAGAACAGAGATGCATTGACATCCAAATATTGTCTTCAAATATATTAATATATGAACACAAAAGCATGGATTATAAGGAGTTCTTACTTACTTTATTATATATGTTCTCACTCTTTATTAAATGTGTTCTTACCTTTTAGTATATATGCTTACTAGTAAACATAGATGATAAAAAAGTTAGATTTATTGATTTGATAGCTGTATTTAGTGTTCTTTTTATATTTAAAAAACCACAACAGCAAATATTGTAAAATTTCACATTTTTTACACCATAATGTTTTCAGATACTAGAACAGATTGTGACTATGTAGAACTCAAGGTAAAATATTTTAGACTTTGTCATGTAAAGCCACTACTTTGCTTGTTAGAAATGTATCATTAATTATACATTTGCATAATTATGCTTCAAAAGTAGCAAAAATATTTTAGAATTCTACTTTTCTTTTTCTGTAGTTTCTACTTATAAGAATACAATTGCTTCATTTTGGAAGCTGTATTCCTTCTTCAGAAGGTATGTTTCAGGCAGGCAGTGATTACTTTCATTCCTTCTCTCCATAAAATAGTGATAGATTAGTGAGGTTGTTTTTTTAATCTGCTCTGTTTGTTTTATTTTTCAATTAACTCCAAGGTGACTTTAAATACCCTGTTTAAACTTTCTTGTAGGCTATAAATTAGGGTCCATAATGCCTTATGATTTCATAAGATTTGTGTATTCAGTAGTAATTTAATTGAAATGTCCTCTAGAAATGCCCACTACACAACGTGGTTTATGTTACTAATCTGTGGGAACAGTAATAAAATAAACTGTAGATCAATGTGAATGAGTGACAGTAAGTATCCCTCAACATGGTCTACAGGCCACTGACAGCAGGGAGTGCTATTCCAAACCTTGGAATTTCAGGCAATATCACGGCTAACCCCCTCATTCCTCACAAAAGTATTGGGGAAGGAAGCCTTCAGATTCCCCAAAAGAAGGAAAATTTGATCTTCCAGACCCAGTTAGTATGTTTTCTGGGCCTCATGATGCCATGTGCAATATAAGCTTTGTGAGTTGTTTGTAAAGGACAATTTCTGCTGTATTTTCTCATGTTCTCAGACGTTCTGTGACAAGCCTTTTGCCTCAGTTGAAACTGAGCATTCCTGCTCAAATTCCAAGGTTAATTTTCCTTTCCTGGATGTAGAAGTGAGGATTTTTGAACATTAGGGGTTGCTGAGTGTGGAGAAGAGGAGGCTCAGGGGAGATCTTACCACTCTACAACTGCCTGAAAGGAGGTTATAGACAGGTGGTGGCCAGTCTCTTCTCCAAAGTTACAAGAGACAGGGCAAGAGAAAACAACTTCTATTTGCACCAGGGGAGGTTCAGATTGGATATTACGAGAAATTTCTTTAAAGAGTTGTTGAAAACTGGTACAATTCGCCCAGGGAAGAGGTGGAGTCACAATCCCTGGAGGAATTTAAAAGACATGTAGATGTCGTACTAGGGAACATGGTTCGGTGGCCGACTTGGCAGAGCTGGGTTAATGGCTGTACTCAATGATCTTAAATGTCTTTTCCAAACTAAATGATTCTATGATTCTAGGCACTGGCCTCTGGGAAGAAAATTAGTTCTTAAAAGGAAGCATGTGCCTAAGCCGTTCTTCCCCAGCTAACAGATTTTTGAAATGACATTGACTGGATGTCCATGGCATCCATTGACAGTAATTCATAAAGATGGAATGTAAAGATGTGAAAAAGGGAAATAACTGAGTCTGTACATTGCATTTAAAACTTGGAGATAATTACCATCCGTTTCTACATTTTTCCATCTGGCTGTACATTGTTTGAAGTTTAAACTCTTATTTCAGTTCACTTCATGTTCTCTCTGTATCATGTTTTCTTCCATTCCCTGCATGTTTTGTTGTGGGGCTGGGATCTTATGAGGGCTGGATGTCCCTGCAGAACTTTTTTGTAACATATATACAGAGCAGCATCTTCTGCAAGCCCCAGTATTGGCAGATACTGCTCTGACCACCATCAACCTGTGTAACATTTAGCTGATCTAAGTGCATGATTGTCAAGTTTCACCTTTTAAAATTAAATGCAAAGTCTTGTCAGCGTCTTTCATTGTCCTTCCAGGAGTACAACAGTCAGACATATAAAGGCATATTGATAATATATAAATACCAATAATTCAATATTAATTCTACTTTTCTCTTTGTGTTAGCACAGGTCGTGCCTAACGTTGACTTTAATCAGTCAGCTTGCTCTATCACTACAAGGTGACCATTCGCATAATGTAATGCCATGTTTAGCTTCCTTAATCACGCAAACCTAATTTTCCTGACATTGATTTTTACTACAATTTTATCCATAGAAGGATTTATACAGCACATATCTCCTACATCTTTCTACCTAAGAGACGATGACAAATATAGCTTAACTTAATTGAAATCATAGGACACTACTTACATTAATAAAAATAAGTACCTAAATTTCAAGGAGTCTCTTGGATTTGAGGTCTGAACACAGGAATTGGCAGTCAGGCTTGCTAAATTGTAAATTCTCTCACATGGAGTGTAACACTTCTGGGAAACCTTTTAGCTCTTCTGTCATGGCATTTCCCTCTGTACATTTATTTACTGTATCTGTCTCACAGAAGCGTTGGGAGAATCAATCTTTGTACAACTGCGGCTGGGATGTTACTAAAAGAGAAAGATTTGTAAATCCAAGGGTTTTGGTGTGATTGCACTGTACTCTGGGTGGATAGGATGGTGGGTTACACAATCACCCAATGTACACAGCAGAGCACCTTAGGAGGCCTCACAGCCACTGAAGCTCCTTGTTCCTTCCCCAATACAGAAGGCGCAGAGAAGGACTAGAAAATTAAATTCATTTATTGTTGGCTTTACTTGATCTTCTGAAAAGCAAAACAGTGTTTTTCCCCACTTGCCTATTCTTTCCATCATTTCTAGCACCCAGACAAGACATTAAAATGGTAAGTTGCACACAAAAATTCAAGTGGTGTCTGTGAAGGCAACAAAAGATAGTCTTCCTCAGAGATTCCCCACACATACCCCCTCTCCTTTGCTGTCTCTGATGGACGGTTTGATTTGTCCTAAGATAAGAACGCTAGATGGGAATTAGAGGTAGAACTGTCTGGATGCTCACATAATGAATGCATCCCAAAGAAGGGGGAGATGAGATGATTGTGATTGACTTTGATACACGTGGGTCTACAAAAGGGTCTTCAGTGCTGCTCAGGACTGGGACAACAGAGTAAACTGTTCTCCCAAACCTGTGGGCAGTTCCCAGGTGGGTCCATTGGCAGGGATGTCTGCAGAATATATCCAGCCTGAAGACAGGGAACACTCCCTTCTGCACAGGTGAGTAAAATTGCTAAGATCTGCTCATATATGGAGGCAAAATGCTAAATTAGCAGCTACACAGGTGCTGTTGTTTTGTCACCTCAAATCCTGCAAGGCTAAAAACTGTAAACTTGGACATTTCCACACTGATCTGCTTATATTATAACAATTTAGGCCTGTTTATATTATATGCTGCATTGGAAATATTTAGATACTGTATTAGCAATAAATCTAACATAATCATTCACAATACCAAAATTAAATTTCTGAGAAAATAGCTGAGAACATTTAGATGAGCATACATACTTACACAGCTGTCACTTAATAAGAAAACAAATGCCTCAAGAGCACCTGAGAGGCAGCAACACACTTTGACGTACATTAATTAACTTCTGTGATGCAAAACACAGTCAGGTCATGACTGCCACATGAAAATGCCCAATTCTATTGACAGTCATACACAATTAAAAAGAAAATAAAATAGTGTCATTCCTATCAAGTCCCCACTCATTAAATCTTTTTAGTGTTTCAAAAGTGGTGTTATATTGATTTAATGATGCTATTAGTAATATCTGCAGAGAATATATGAATATAAGCAATTATTCTTTGGGATATTCCTTCCTGATAGAGAAAACACCTAATTTCACTAATTGCCTCTCTTTCCGTTTCTGTTAACTGTACACTGCATACATGTTAATAATGTTATTATCAGTAGGAGTGAATTTTAATTAACATTCATGTGTAGGAATTTAATTAAAACCAAACATATTCCAATAAGTTTATATTATTAAATCAATTGCATAGCTATTTCCAGAGTTAAAGCATTTTTCCTAGGTATCAATTAACAGAGAGATCTGCAGCTCACCGTGAAAGAAAGTTAAAAAAACCTGTACATGAAACAGACATCTAGAGACTCTATCCCCAACTAATACCCTAACTAATAAAATCAGATTGTTACATTAAACACTACGATGAATACTTAATAGGAATTATTACCACATAGTCTTCCAGCTCAGAAAATATACTGTATATTTTTATAAATTCAAGAAAAGTAAGTAGGGAGAACTGAAAAACCAAATCACCCCCACCCAAGGGGTTTACAACAGGGCAAGAAATTGAATCCAGATCTCCTGAAAATTGGCCCAGTGCTTTAGCTACAAGATATTAGAGATACAACTGATCAGTCATTGAGATCTTATAGACTTGAAATGCGAAACAATTTCAGAGTGCAATTTCAGGTTCTTCCCTGCATAAAACCACAGAAATTGGAGGAGGTGTTTCATGGAATGTGGGGAATTCAAGCTATTCTGAAAATCTGCAATTCTTCTTGTTTTGATCCTCTCACCACCATGTGCATATGACTAATACTGATATAAGGACGCAAATATAAAACAAATTATTCCTTTGACCATGCTGCAAGTATAAATATTTAACAATATACCTGAATTTTACTAACTCATTTATAGGAAGAAGATTAGACAGACTTTTTTTTCAAAAGCTAGTAAAATGAAGTCTTCTTTGACTATGAGGAAATTCTGATAAGGTCCTTGATATGTGGATCAGCCACAGCTCTGTACTTGACTAATTTCCACGATACCTTACATGATTTCAGAAATTTTTCAGAATATGAATACTCTTCTTTGCAGGTTCTGGAGCAAATCATCCCTGGAAGTTGTAGGTACTTTTCAAAACCCAGTGTAAAAGCTTAAAATAAATCCTTTCCCAATTTGAATCACTAGTGATATTATATATATTTGAGACTGCATTTCTTGTGATTCATTTTGCAATATAATCAATCTAGATTCAGCACCACTATTTAAAAAAGGACTACGAGTCTCAGGTGTGGCTAATTTCTCACTTTCTAGCACAGGTTTGCTTTTATTGGCAGTTTAGTAATCCTGATCAATGCCATTTAACTCCTGGCATGCACACAGCAAACACAATTAACAATCCCCCACATTTCACTGCTCCCACTGCACATGTGCGGACATGTGTGCAGATGTGGGAGCTTCAGCCACGCTGACACTCAGAAAGTTGTCATGAACAGACATATGGAGACAATATGACTCTTCTTAAGGTACAAGAGATGACAGAGAATGGCATGCTGCTATTAAACACACTTAACAGCCAAGACACATGCCTTTCAGTCACTGTCAGTGTTGCAGTCATTCCAAGTGGGCAATGGCAGCTCTCACACATCATCAAGAAAATTGTCAATAATCCCTGGAGACCATCTCTGTCATAATTGGCACTGGTAGAGAAGGATGTCAGGGAGAAAGATATTAACACACCATCCTGAGATGGCAATAGTGGCAGTTAACACTCCTTCAGACTTTCAAAACTCCTGTGGAAGTTATAACATAAATATGAAGCACCAAGATGACATTTTTTACAGCTGCTTCTCATAGTATCATGACATTTAAAGTGCATACTAAAATCCATCAAGTACATTTAAAACATAATTATGCCATAACATGCATTATATACCTAATATGAGCAGGATTAGTCTGTCAGTGTTTTGAATTTTTAATGCAGACAATAGAATACAATGCTTTCAAAATGCTATTTTTATTATTCAATTAACATGTATACTCTCCCTAAGAAAATAAAACATTTTGAGGGCACAAAACATTTTTACTGCACATGCAGAGTATGCAATTTAATCCTTAACAAATTTCTTCTGCCTTTAAATTATGTTATTAGTATGCTAAAAAAAAATCTTACATGTTGTCAGAACTCTTTAAATTTCGCTACAGTGTACTGGGCTATACATCTGCCAAATGGTTTTGCTTTCAGTCTATTCAATTAAAACCAGAAATATATTTGTCCAAACTCTAATCCTATGCTAATATCCTATAGAAAAGATTTGAGTTACTTTTATTATACTATTTTTCCATTTTTTACAATGTTAAAGTGCTTTACACTAATTGGTTGATGTTTCAGAACAATAACTGGATTCTCACTAAATACTTAACACATCCTTTACCTAATTGTTCACATGTAGTTCAGTATTGGGTAAGAGGGTATTTTTTAAATATTTTTTTTTTTGTTATAGAGCATTAAAATAAAGTTCTGAGGGGCATCTGTCTCCTTAACTCCTTACATGCACTCTTAAGCTCAGAAGCTTTTTTTTAATGGAAATAGAATCTAGAAAACAGACTTGAAAAAAAATTGAGAACAAGATAAAAAAATAAAAAAAAAACAGCAACAAAAACCTCCCCATTTCCTTATATGTCCTTGCAGAGTGCTGTATTTTCAAAGACAAATCCCAAGCTGGCTCTAAAAACTGCTTTCTCTGTCCCTGAGCTCCTTTGTGACTTGCTCTCTACCACTGCCATCTCCATGTTAGCTGTCTCTCGCTGTCCCTCCTTCTACTTTTGGTTTGGTGAGACAGTTGAAACTTTTCACAATCTTCCCTTCTCTGGAATTTTGATGGCCCTTGGAGACTGGCAGTGTCCCCCTTCAGATGATCCCATCCAACTGAGCCTCTGGGGACAAGCAGCAAGGCAGCCATACATCTGGCTGGGTGGCCATTCCTGGTTAAAGGAACGTGTTCATGAAAAAATTAAATAGTTACCCAGCCTGTCACATCTTTTGCAATGAAGACTAACATAACACAGATATTTTAAAGCCCTTACATTACATCCTTTATGTTAACACTTTGAAAAGGAAAACAGACTGATGCTTAATATTCCCTTTCATTACTAATAACATAACTGATAATTTAATAAAAAAAGATTTTATTAGAGATGGAGCTCATAGTGTCTTTGGAGTTATTCTTCCTTAATATTTTTTATTGGATGTTTCCAAGTGAAGCTCTTTTTAACTTTGCCAAAATTGTACATTTGGACTGAAATTCTCTCCACTGGGTGTCTGTCAGGTAGAAGATTTATTTAATTTTTTACAAACATTTCTGCAAAAAGTAATTCAGGAATTTCTGTACAAAGCTAACAGAAAAATGCTCTTTCATCCATGTTAAACTATAACAAATTCAGCAGTGACTTTATGAACATTTTAAAGCAAAATCTTGACTTTCTAGCAGAATTTGGTTTTAAGCCAGGGGTGTATCTGATAGAATCCCAGTGATAAAACTGCTTTTTCTCCATTCTGGAAACCACTGAAAATATCCTTTCACAGCAGCTTGGAAATTTCTAAAGGGTTGACAGACACATTCCTCACAGTTTCTGTCTTCCATCTTAGAACTTTGACTTGTCTGTGCAAGTTTGACACCTGGGAAGTGACTGAGTATGGTGCAGAACACAGTTCCAAAGATCAAAGAAGACTCTCCCTGAATTTCAATGCCAGTTAATGTGGTCCATGGGATGTGAACCTGTGAACTAATTAATAGCTTATTTTCCTAGAGCTATAGGTTATTTCTTCATTGCTGCTCAAGTGACATGGAGGCAGAGGAAATATGAAAAAAAAGCATCACATCATCTGAGTCAAGGACAAAAAACAGATGGCAGGAGACAACTGTTGAGGGGAGGAGCAGATTGGGACAAGGGACCTGAGGGAGTGTGAGAAGGTTGAAGATGGGAAAGAGAGTGTAATTAATAAGCGAGGAAATGGACTCTGGGAAGAGGCATATAAGGAACATGGAAATTAGAGCTGTGAAAGCTACAGAAGTCATAAATTGTGACCAAAAGACAAGAAGAGTATGAAAGAACAAAATGAGGAAACAAGGCAGGGAGGTAATAATGGAAAAGTAGGATTTGTACTGAAAATTTGAAAGGATTAGAGACAGAGGGGTCTCAAATGTGTAAGGATATAGCTTAAATAGCTATAGCTTAAACAAATAGCTTAAACATTTGCAGTACAGACAGATTGTAATACTAGTAATAGTACTGCTAGTCAACACTCAGAGAAGCAGATAGAATGGATTGAGTTCACATCCCAAACCAAGGCCTGGAGGAGAACCAGATGCTGAAAACACACTGCTGTACATGTTTAATTGAATTGCACCTTTCTGGGGTACAATTTTATGCCTGCTGTCATCTATTATTGCTTGTTCTAGGAGAGTTTGTGAAGCAGATTTAAAAATCTAGTACATTTTCTTTAATGTCTGTATGATGCTCTATATTATGGGATTTCTGGTGTTTTTTTGGTTGGTTGGTTGATTTTTTGTGTTTGTTTGTTTGTTTTTTTTCTTTTGGTTTGTTTGGGGTTTTTTTTTTGGGGGGGTGCTTTGTTTTTTTGGGTTTTTTTGTGTGCATGTGGGTTTCTGTTTTCTTTTTAAAGCTGAAAGTTACATTTTGAAATATCAGTTTAAATAACAGAAATTTTGTGCCAAAACATTGAAAAGTAAGTGCTAGCATCAAAGTTTCCTATATTAATTCAGTCCCTCCATTTTTTCTCCAAAGTTAAATTTTTGCTTGTTTGGACACATGAGAAATTCATGTTTAAGGACATAAGAATTGGGAAGAAGCCACCAAGAACTTCTGGTTTTGACTTTCTAGCCACCACAATTGTGTTTAGCAAATTGTCTTGCAGCTCAGCTCATAACCCTTGAAATTCCCTTGAAACAGATCGATTCACTTTAGTAGCATGTGTAAGCATATTGTGGTAGCTGTGATCACAATACTAGTAAGACATCATCTGCTTTAAAACCCAATAGTTTTGAATGTTGCAGATGGTATCAAGACATTAACAAAGTAGGGTATGTTCCTTGGTATTGGTTATTGGTGCAGCTGTTAAGTTAATGAAGTCAGTATATATTCAGTTTTAATTGTAGACACATTTTATTTGAGCTTTCATAGAACAGCTGTGAAATAAGTGCTATAATTAATGTTCTGTGGGTTACACTAAAACCTGTATATATGTATGTTATTAATTATATGTTATAACCTTGGATCAATTTATTTAGTTTCTTTTTCCTGAGATGAAAGGTCATCAGATAATAGCACTTTCTTCAGAAAATATTTAAAGTCTTCAAAGTCATCTTCATTTGTGCTTTCACCTGCCAAGTCACCATCAATAAAATTTATTATTAGACGAAATCAATTTATTTTATTATGTTAATGCCATCTTTACATATCTAGATTTATCAGGTACTCAGCATATTAATAAAGGAGTCAAGAAGGCTATTCCAGTTGTACTTGAAGAAATAACTTGAAAAAATAATTGGAGCTTTCTTTTGTATTATTTTCATATAGGGTGCTCCAGATACAGTATTCCTAGTAAACTGTCATATAAAAGATAAAAACATCAAAAGCAAAGTTAAATGATGAATCTAATCCTCTTGGGGTGGGGGTGGGGGCTGGGTAAAGGGGGTTGCAGGTAAGGTAACTAGGTAAGCTAGGGAATGTTGCTTTGGGCTATTTTAATCACAGCTACTAGAAACTCCCAATTCCAGACATTCCTAGTCAAATCCTTTTTTCTGTGAGGAACACAGCAAAGTAGAATTGCCAGCCCTTCTGGGAGACTGACACTGCCACTACAATCTGAGATTTTCTCAGACTCAAGGAAATGATTTATAAAGTTTTACTTCTCTCCTGCCCTTTTCCTGTTTTCGTTTGTAAAAAGGTTTGTTTGGTATGTTTGCTTTTTTGTTTTCAGATGAGTTCACAAATTCAGTTATCCATGCTTCACCAAATAAAGACTTGATAATAGTGTCACTCAGGTTTCTTGGGGATAGGGTTATTCAGCTCTACTTATGCATTGCATTATTTATCATATGGCCTTGTACATTGTGTAACAATCCACATTTCCCCTTTTCCCTTGTGTGACTCTGAAATGCTCAAGTGACTATCCCAGGAAGCACTGAAGGTCTGAAAGTGACAGGAACTTTTGTTCTTCCTAGTACTTCTTTCACCGAGTCACAAATCTTCTGGAACAAAAGATTATGCCGTATACTGTTGGATACATAAGTTACCTATGCCATAAATTCTAGATTTCCTTTACATTGCTCGACAAAAAATCACCTAGGACTGAAGGCTCATTTAAAAATAATGAAAAGCTTAATTCACTACTGCACTTGTCCCGGGTTTTGTAAAGAACATGTTATTCTATTCCATCTGGGTGGAGCAGAATTGTTTATCTTTGCCCAAATGGGTCAGTGTCGCTTATCAGATGGTGGAGTGCTACTTATCTCTCTTCATTGTTTCACTACTCCGTAGGGACATCTTCTGCTAATGGACCATTAAGCTGCTCTACACAGAGAGGAGGAACCAAACCATCTTAACCTAGATAAAAAAGGAGCCACAGTGCCACTGGGGTATCCAGTTTTTCCACTGGATCCCTGGAGGAAGACCGGACCCATCTCACCATTACTGGACCCCTTTTTTCTTCAACGGGACCATCTCTGCTCCAACAGAACCACATCTGCCACTCCAGGAGGGCTTACTCTGGACTGCTTCCAACACCCTGACCAACAGGGTGTCAGGTTGTATTTCTGACTCTGTCAGGGTTTTCTAGGATTCTTGTTTGTTTGTTTGCTTGCTTATTTTTCTGTAATACAACATCTGTATTTTTTATATATATCCCTAGTAAAGAACTGCTATACCTATTCCCAAAATCTTTGCCTGACAGCCTTTTAATTGCAAATTTATAATAATTTGGAAAAGGGGTGGGGCTTAAATTTCAAGGGAGACTCCAACCCTCCTTGGCAAATACCTGTCTATCTAAACCAAGACAGCACTGTAGTCCAAAGAAGGTTTGCAGTGACAAGGATGATTCCCACATTAAATCTCTCTTCTAGTTTATTTCCATTGAACTTAGAGTGGGAGGGAGAGAAAATAACAAATATTTGTTACTGCACGCTTAGGGCCATGGGAATTCTGCTCCTCATTTCCTTCATTATTTGGAAAACACAGAATAAATATTTTCTTTTGCAGCTCTATCTATCTTTGGAAGGCAAAATGGCATCCAATTATTTTGCGAAGTAGGCTGCAAATCTCTGCTCTATAAGGGCAGAATTCTGCGTACTATTGTTAGATACTTAAACAAAAATTCTTTTTTTTCTCTAAGTGGCAACATAAATCAGAGAGATCTGGAACTATTCAACATCTTTGAAAAAAAATCAGGCCATTTATATTTAGGTATTGAAATAGAAGTTAGGAAACTAAATTTAGAACCTACTCCTGTTCTGCATTCAGCAGTCATGGACCCTGACCATTCTATAATTCAGTGGAGGGCAGTTTTTTCACCCTTTGTGCTCATGGCTATTTGGAGATATGGGTTAGAGAGATACAGGGGTTTATCTTTGTTGCTACTGAGTTTTCATTGGTGCTGGAATATTCAGTTATAATTATATTTTTGTTGTTTTTGTGGGGTTTTTTTTTGATTTTGTGATGCTCAGAGAATGTCTCCTTTCCCTTTTCTTTTTTCTTCTACTCTGAGGATTATGAATCAGCACATACCCTAACTAGTTCCCAATTACAACAGCTCATATTACCATGGGATAGCTGCAGTCGTAAACAGATCTGTTCATTCTTCACTCTTTACTCCTTTGTGCATTTTGCTCCCATGTGCAGTGGGAACTTTGCTCCATCTTTTAGAAGGTAAAATCAGTTTCCAGGGGACACTAGATACTTCCTGTGTATATGCTGAAGATCAAGCTGGAAGGAATGAGGAAAATCATGGTTTTGCTTTTCCCAGCATATTAACTAGTAACTGTATCACAGCATCAAAAGCAATGTATTGACTGTCATAAGAGCTTTCCTAGGTATGTCACTCAGAAGGTTAGGAAAGCCAAGAGAAAATAAGAATCCGCAAATCACTTCTCATCTTTATTCTGACTCTGGAAATACAAAACTATATTGCACTTGCACAAAGCATGCACAGAAAAGAGGAATCCCCTCTGATGATCAGTTCATCCTTGCTTCTGTCTGTAGCCAGGAGACTGATTTTTAAGAACCTGTTCCTCTGATTTTATTTTGAAACCATTTCCTCACAAAACTAGTTACACTCAGTGGAGCATCAGTGTATGAATGAGTTTGTTATAGGGTTAAGATATTCTGCCACTTCCCTGTGTCTCTCCCAGAGTCTGTGGCTTCTGCAGAGACAAGGGAGTACTCAGCCTGTCCCTTCCTGTCAATAATTGAATATCTCAGCATTGCTATTTAGCTCTTTGATGATCATTATTTCGATGGCAACATTCTGCCCATACCTGGATATATCAAAATGTATGGGACCAGACCATTTCCTCTTCAACTAGGCAACAGTGGAAATTTACACTGGTGCTGTTCACCAAGTAACAGAATGGCCTCATCATCCTTAAGGTGTTTGACTAACTCCAGTGCTGTTCTATAATCCTCCCAGGCCATTGCTCAATGAAACAATGCATTCAGTTTACAAGTTTCTCTTACAAAATCAAAACGACCATTGTGGCGTGCTATAAAGCTGTGATACAAAACATGCTTCATTCTGCTGCTTCAAAACTTTTTCAAATAGGTTAACTTTCTCCCAGTCTTTATGTCGGACCAGATGTCATCTGTTTGCACTTCTGAAAATTTAAGAGGCTCAAGTCCCCAGAGCTTGGGTTTTTATTTTTAATTTTATGCAGCAACTTCTTTCCATTGCTAACATCTCCAGTTTGTTAATTATCTGCTATAACTGAAAGCTTTCATGATAGGCTCTGAATCTTCTGCTGCTTGCCGAAGGCCTGAAGAATTATGTGTCAAATTTACACACAATTCTGCTTATCCCCCTAGAAAATTTTCTTATAACTCTAATTATACAGCCATGAGGAGTCTATCCAGATGTTCTAGGGGAGGACAAAATATAGTGGTTGTCACTAAAATTATACAGCTGTGTACTAAAACAGGGCCAATGTACACCTTTCAAAAACTATTTTCAAATACTGTCCTCCAGGTACCTGAGAGAGCTTCTCATAAATGGAAGGGGAAGAGCAAGAGAAGCTTTTATTATCTCTAAAGATACACCTCCAGTGCTGTTGCAGACGAAGATGAGGTGGAGAAATATGTGCAGCTAATTATTTTCTTCAAAATTCACTCCCTACCTTATATTCTGCAACTGGTCAAGAAAGAACAGTGAAATATCCCAATAGTAATGGTACTTGCTCAGATAGCTCATCATGTGGGAAGAAAAAAAAATACACTATGCTCTGCTTAAAAGAAGAGAGACTGAATGAAAAGAAGTACAAAACAAATTACTCAGACTGCAGATGTGCTGCATCTGTTTGCTTGTCCACTGCAGACACTGAGATAGAGAGAACAAGGTGTTAATTGACAGATAGTCAGACAACTACAGCAGATATGCAAAATGCAGCTAATCTAGACTTAAAATGTATGGCAATAATAGTATTGTAACAAACTACTGTTTATGCTGATTATAACTCACTGTCCATTCACTAAACACTGAACATACATGCCGTAAAACAGCTCACAGTCTTAGAGTGGTGGAGTAGAGCAAGAACTGACCATGCAAAGGATACACATATGCACATGGAATTTTAACCTGTTTAAAAGCTGCGTGCCGCTTTCCTTTACAAGAAAGATAAAACTGGTACTCATACAAATCCACTTAATTCCTGATTATATTAAAGGAAAAGATACAAATACCTCCTTGTAGAAATATTGCTGATGTGAAGTGAAAAAGAAGGAAGCAAACATTAAAAGCTGCCATTCATGAGAAAGATGTACTTTGACAAGAACTTTGAGTAAAAGTAAGCTAAAAGAAAAATACTGTGTAACCCAATGTGTATGGCATAGATGCTGTACAATGATTTTTCAAAGTAACCCTATAAACTCCACAAAGGATGATAAAGACCATAAAGTCATGTCTTTATGACTTAAAAAAAAAAAAAAAAAAAACCCAACAAAAAAACTGCATTTCCTTTAATTTCATTTCTACCTGTAAAAAAAGTAACCAATGAAAATCACCTCCTCACAAGTAATTCCTCACTACTGTCATAAATAGATACAGTACAAAAAAAGAGAAAAATTAGTAAGGATGCTTCTGGCTTTAATGTTCACTTTGGAAATATTGAGAAATGGAGCCTCATAAGTTATTCATAAGATTAGAATTAATGCAGTCACTATTCCTGGCTTCTGATTAAATGCTGCCTTGTAACCTAGTAACACTGGAAATAATGACCAGATGATAATTTTCTGCAAACTGAGCCAATGAAGGGAAGCTTTGATATGTCAGGTTGCAACATTACTTGCCCAACAGAAATATATCTGGAGACCCATCCACAGTGGTGGAGACAATTATCTTCTGTGTTTGTATGGGATAGTGTACCCAGACAAAGTCACTTTCTAATGATGGATTCATTCTTGCTCTTCCACTATGATTGTTAAGACAACGGGACATGGTGATGAAGGAACAGAAATTCTCAATCTTAGAATAATAAAGTGAGGGGTTTTTTTCAGCTCATCCTCACTGACAGTAGTGGACAGAATTCCCTGAGCATGATGCTGAGCTGTAAACCCTCTGATAGACTTCCATATTCTATACAGGACCACAAAAGTGTATAAAGCTGTGTCACTCATCACTAGCATCTTATCTTGCTAGAGGCTTCTATATAAGAGAGAAGCAGAAGACACAGAGAAAAAGCTCGTATTAGTTTCACCAACTTAAGACCAGAGTTGTGTAAGAACCCCCAGAAAATTCCAGAATTAATCCAGAATCTTTGTTCTCCTGAATCTAAACCACATAAAGGTTAGTTTTTAGAAATTAGCAAGAAACTACCTGGGATCGGAAAAAAAAAAAAAATACAAAGAAAAGTTAGTAAAGAAAAATGCACACACACACACACATGTTCGTACACTACAGAGGTTCAGAAAGCATAAACCATTGACGTGGAATCACTGAAGCAGATTAAAGTCTCAGAGAATAGGATCTATACAAAAATTACTCAGTTAATGCATAAGTTAAAAATACTCCTAACTACTTGTGGAAGGCAAAGGNAAAAAAAAAAGGAAAAAGAAAAAGAAGAAAGGGAGGGTGATAATCAGCCTGGATCCCGAGGACAGCCATTAGGGAGAGGCAAAGGAGTGGGAACCCACTAGACGTGCGGATGGATGCGAAGCGGCCGAGGAGAGCCCGTCAGGAGGCTGATGTGGCGGAGCGGCGCCGGCAGCGTCTCCGCGGGGCTGCGGGGGCGGGCGGGGCGGGCGCGGGGCGCTCCACGGGGCCGGGGCCAGGCGGGGCCGCTGCCGCTGCTCCGCGGGGATGCGGCTGAACCCGGGTGCGTGATGGGGAAGGGAACAGCGAGGGGCGCGGCTGCCGGAGCCGCGGCGTTGTCTGTGCTTGCCGGCCGGGTGCTGGCTGCCCCGGGTGTGCCTCCAGCCGGAGCAGCCGCGGTGTCAGAAGAGGGAGGCTGCGCTGCGCTGTGCTGTGCTGTGCTGCGGGCAGCGGCCGCGACTCCCGGGCTCCCGGCTCCGGCTGCAGAGCGCGGGGGTAGGGAGGGTCAGAACGCTGGAGAGGAATAAAACGCATTTAAAAAAAAAAAAAAAAAAAAAAAAAAACCAAAAAAACAGCAATCCACCTGGAAGGAGGAGGATGGGGAAGGGGATAAGAAGGAGAGAGGAGAGGATGAGTTCAGAAAGCGGTGGATGGAAGAAGCTGGTGTCACGGGTTAGAGGAGCAGGAGATCAGAGGACAGCGTTCGCCAACTTGCCCTCTCGCCTTCACGCTCCGGGGCAGAGGAGTGAAGAGGAGAAAATCGGGGAGGAAGGTGAAGAGGAGCAGGAGGAGGAGGAGAGCGGGAGGAGGGGGGTCCTTGCGCGCTTAGGGGTAGGGGCGAGCGGCGGTGCGAGATGGCACTCACATAAACACACATCCACATCAGCTATACATCCACACGCGTCCGGGCAGGGGCGGGCAGAGCCTCCGCCGCCCCCCCGGGAGCAGCCGGGGGAGGCGCCTCGGTCCCCCCGCCGGGAGGGGGCACGGCGGGGCCGGGAGGGGCTCGCGGGAGCTGCCGGCGCGGATGCCTTCACCTGGGGCTTTCCATCACTGAGCCAGCCGAGGAGGAGAGGCGGTCGGGTCTGGAGAACTACCTCTGGATGGTTTAAAAAAAAAAAAAAAAAAAAAAAAAAAAAAAAAAAAAAAAAAAAAAAAAAAAAAAAAAAAAAGAGAGAGAGAGAGAAAAAAAAAAAGGAAAAAAACCAACTCTGCAATCCTCTGCTCCCCCAGGCTCAGCACCATAAGGGACTGCTATATTTGAGGCTGTCAGGAGGATGGGAGAGAGACACTGAGAGTCAGGGCGAGAGAGCCGGTGCCACAGCAGCGGTAAGTGTCTTTGCCGTTCCCCCAGCCAGGCACTGATTTCCCTGGTTAGACTTTGGAGTGTGTGCAGATTATTTGTTGTAATATCCATCGCAGCATCTCTGTGAGCAGTCTACTATGAAGCCAGCAACGGTGAGAGATCTCATTTTTGGGCTGCAGGTTTATGTGTTTTGCTTTTTTGTTTTGAATCTTATGTTGAAATTGTCATAATTGAGCAGAAAAGTTCAAACAGAAATTAGTGTGATCTGCTGTATGCTTCCTGTCATTTAACTAAGGAGCAAACTACTGCAGTGAACGAGTTGTGAAGAGAGATGTGAGTGTTTTAGTACAAATACATACTCCAGAGAAGGAATGCCTATTCAAATGTGCTAATTTTTCATGTTTGGGAGAGGTACCAAGCTAATGCTTCAGGGTGAATCAGGAAATAACCCAGCGTATTGAGTTTATAGTGATGCACTGAAAGTTGCGTTGTTTTGGAGTTCTGAATGATACTTGGCTTTGGGATAAACAGTTATCTTTGGAATTAGGAAAGTACGGTGCCAGGACTCTTCTTTGCTGACAGGAAGAGGAGATGGAATTACACAAAGATACACCGATTTTTCCTCTCTGATGTGACGGCAGTTAATAAGACTATGTGGAATGTCTGTGAACTGGATAGAAGATTAACTGAGAATTATTGTGACATAGAGCACAAAACTGTCTTTTTAAGATTTTTAAATTAAAAAGAAGAAATGCACGACTATAGCTATACTTCTTCAGATGTTTAGTTGCATTTCTATTAAACTCAGAAACTTCATGTAACAGAAGTTAGACAAGATAATGTAATATGAATACTTAAGTTTTCTATGTGTTGCAATATTTCAGAAATGTAGCTTAAAGTTTTTTTGAAGTTCATTTTTATTTGTTCAAAAAGTAATGCTTCCTTGGAACAGCACAATTTTAGTTGGTTTTTGGGTTTTGTTTAGGTTTTTTGTTTGTTTGGTTGGGGGTTTTGTTTGTTTGTTTGTTTGTTTTAATGAAGGAACTGGTGCCAGTTTTTGGGGTTTTTTTTTAGGAGTTCCAGCATTCTCCTAGACTTTAGTGAGCTGTTGATGAGACCCTGAAGTTTGAAACTACAAATAAATTACACACTCACTATTAGCCAAAAGCTAAGGGGGGATTCCTGATAATTAAAATTTGAATGACATTTTCCAATTAATAAAAGTGCCTTTAACTCTTGCTGAGTTGTAGTACCACTTCTTCAGAAGTATTTTATGGCAATCATCAGTGCAAAATCAGTTTATTCTTATTATTACAGGAGTTATTGAAAGAATTAGCAATAACTGGGCCATTACTTTAAAAAGCTATCAAATGTTCTAGTAGAATTTCTAAAAATATATTAAATAAATTGACTTCAGTTACTGTAACACTTACCTACAAAGTTTCAAGTAAAGCAAAATACAAAGAAACAAAATAATCCCAAACCCCAGCCTCCCCATTGAAACCCCTTGTCTATTTCCCTCTGTTGTGAGGGAAAACACAAGTGCTTGTTTACTGGTTTGAAGTGTGCTGAAAGGAAGACAGAAAACTGAGATGTGAACTATTGTTATGAGGAATGTTTTATGTGGCCTTCAGTGGCCTTCAGTAGGGATATATTGTTGATATACTATGGGAATATTCAAAAGAAATGGTTAAGAAGACAAAGTTTTAGAAGACAACAGATATATAAAGGAGGGTGAAGAGTTAAGCACTCTTGAAGGTGATAACAGCTAAGTAGTTTTAGAAGTGGACTATTGAACATGCAGCAGTTCTGTTTCATACACTTACAAAGTAAATGCCCATGCCAAAAAGTCAGAACTTGCAGAGCATGACATGAAAGTGTGAAGTTAGCTATGGATAGTTGGGAGGTAAAAAGTGTTGGTTTTTGTTTTGTTGATCAATATGAAGATGAAGGTCATATTTTGAATTCTAGGTAAAAATATCGGAGGAAGGGATCTTAATTTCATTTTATAATGAGGGCGGATGTACTAAGAATGAAAAAAGAAAATAAAAACATCTCATTGGCTGAATTCTATTAGAGAATTTGAAAAAAGCAGCTTTGAAAACAGGTCTTGAGGAAAAATATCATAGCAGCCAAGATGAAAGGTGTGATTAAAGCCTCTGCTGTTGGAAAATAATAAAGGGCAACTTTAAGAAATGCATAACTTGGAGGACTGCTAGCACAGATTCAATACAGGAAGGTCATGACTGGCAAATTTGCTTTAGTCCCCTGAATAAGTTGCTGACATGCTGAACTATTGGGGAATCAGTGATATGATTTATGGGAGTTTCAGAAAATGTCCAGTTCTGTGCTCCACAAAATATTGATTTGGAGAGTAAATTTTTGAAGGAGTGCTGGAATGAATTCAAACCTGACTTAGACATAGGGACCAGAGGGTGTCAGTAAAGGTAAAGAGCTCTGTATGGAAAGAGGAGGTTAAAAGTATGATGCTTTAAGTGAAAGCCTGAGATCCAGTTTTCCTTCCTGCTTGTTACCAATCTGCTATGTTCAAAAATACTAAATCTGATTTGCTAGAAATATAGAAAAATCTGTTTCACTGAACATATTCAACACACTGGAAGTTTTCTGATTGGTTAATGATAGAAATATTTACTTTAAATAATTAATACAAGTCTTTACAAAAGGCATCTTAGAAATCTGTGTGTTAAGAATGTACATACCAAGGAATTGAGCCATCTGAGGTGATTGGTTCAATGGCATTGAAAAAACCATAGATCTTCTGAATCATTTTGTCTTCCTGCTTGTAGCCTGCAACACAGATTTTAGTTCCTATGAATGTACTGCATAATTTGCCACTGTTGGTCTGCTCCCTCCTTATGCTCCTGCTAAAGCTTTTGCATTGCACTTTCTCTCAGTTTCAGAACAACCTCAATCATTTGAACAGTTTCTTGTACTCTAAAATGCTAAATAAAATCCACCACAGTTTATACTGCATTCTTAATTCCCTGAGAATCAATGTGGAATATACATTTGTTTTGGTAATACTGTATTGATAGGTGCTTCACGATGTATTTTCTTCCTTATGTGTGTGGCTTCTCTGATGCTTTTTTTAGGGTCCGTTACACCCTGGATTACCAACATCCTAGCACTTTACAAGGGAAAAATACTCCTTCTGGGAGTGATGGAGTCCCTACAGATTCTTATCTCCTGAGCGATTTTGATCAATAACACTCTATCATAGGATGGGTTTGCAAATTATGCAATTGTTAAAACTTTATAAGATAAATACATTCTTATTTTGCTTAAAGATTTCAAAGTCTCATAATGTGTGTGTATGTATGTATAGATGTGTTTATACACACACATATATATAGAAGAACAATGATTCTGTGTCTTTGCAAGCTGGAATAGCAGCAACAGTAATATTTTCTAGTTAATGAAAGGAAATATAATCTGTTTGTTTTTATAATTAATTTCTGGGCTGATTTATGAAAATATCCCAAAGGGTGCAAACATAAAAAAATCTGATCTTTGCTTATGTGCTGGTTTCTAAAAGGAAGTTCAGGATGGTTTCTCACTGTATTTCATAAAGGCCGCAAATCAATTCTAAGGTGTTGCAAGTAGATACGTAATAAGGGAAATACTATGTCAGATTCTGTACATAGTAAATGTAATAAGACATTAGAATTTCCATCCATGCTACTGATGATGAGCTGATGTTCTTGATCACAACATGCTCATACTTATTCTGTGTAGTCATCCACTCAGACTAGCTCCTAAGCTCACATAGCCATGAGGTTATGTCAGAATGATGCGTGCTGTCATGTACTAGTTGCACCACCATAGCTCACTTCTTTACATCTCCTTCAGGACCAAACTTACACATCAGTCTTGAGAAAAATTGATAACTCTTCTCCATTCCCATACCTAGAAATAGAAAATACATCAAACTCTTTCCATCCATCAGAAACCTCTTTTGGGAATTTCCTTTTTCAGCATGCTCTTAAAGGTTTTATTGTAAATGGTGTTAAAACATGATGCTGTCTTTGGAAAACCTTCAGCTGCTGAAACTAAAAGCAGGCAAACTTTGCAGGTAGTTCACTGCAGTTCCTGAGACGGGTAAAGAATGACAACTTTTCACTTAACATGCAGGGACTTTGGCTTCAGCCCCCTTGAAAAATGTTCAGTTTTTAATAGTTAAAGACTTAGTATATATTCATTGGGACTCCTAGCCTTCAAATCGTTTTGATCAAGGCTTAATGTACAGCTTTGTAATTGATGTAGGCATAGTATCAGGCCAGTCTTTTGGGTGTCTTCCCTTACCAAATAGCATCAACTTTGCAAGAATTCACTAATCCCTTTCTTTTTTTTTATTTTTGTTGGGTTTATAGTCTCTATTGAGTACATGATGGACATTGCCCTGTGGCTGCGACATTCCTGCTACAGGTTGTAACCAGCCTGTTGTGCATTCTGCCAGGAGTAGTGGCTGCACAGATGGGCATGTAAAGGAAGAAGATTGTTTGGTCATAGTAACAGAAGAAGCTGATCTAAAAGCATAATGTCCTTATAATAATATTTGGGGAACATACTCAGGCATTAGACTTGAAAAGTTGTAATTATGGCTTAGCCATGAAGAGACATATTCAGAAGATATGTTTGCTGCAATATTCTCCCCAGAAATGTGCCCTCAAAACTAAATGGTAAATGGCAAATGGCAAGGATATTAACAGAAATTGACTTTTGGGAAAGGTGAATAATTATTAACTTACTAATTATTAACTAAAAATTATTAACACATCTATCATATGTTCTAAAAGATGAGCCATGTCCCCATTAGCCTACTCCACAGACTTTCATATGCCATTTATGCTTGGTTATTCACGGGTCTCCACATAGACTTGAAGTGTAATGAACAAAACCACACCATAATGAGTCAGCAAAGTCACAGGTTTAACCTCTTCTTCTGAGGTGGTTCTCACGGAAAACCTTTTCCAAAAGTTAAGTATTATAGACGGTCCAAGAAATTACTCTGGACAGGCTGGAACACTTGGGTGATATTCAACACTGTCATCTGATGAAGTCATTCAACTTAGTGATGTTCATATCACTACCATGTAATCACGACTATTATTTATCTTTACATTTATTCTTGTGATGCCTTGCATGGGTGACAAGATATACAGAATGGATGAAAGAGAAAATACTGACAACTTCAGGAACTGTCTTGTTCCTATATAGGAATTTTAGTATGCCTAGCACAAAAATGCATTTGAAGTTCTGGACATAGAGATAAATTAAAATTCCATTCAGTTTGTTTTTTCTGTGCTTACTAATTTCTTTCCTATAAGCATTCATTGCCTAGAATATTGTACTACAGCCCTCTTTCTGGACCAAAATAATAATATTAAAACTTTGTATGAATAGTGGCTCTTTAAAAACCTACTCACCCCCCAGGTATATTTTTGTACCTACTATATAGGTTACTTTGATGTATAGTTCAAAAACTGTATATATAAATTTTAGATTTTTCTTTTTTTTACTTTAGCTTGTAGGTACATCTCTTCACATGTATTTAAGAAAATGCAGATTCCACTTTAAAATGCAGTTCCCTCAACCATCTAATTCACATCACAAGTCTATACTAAATATTATTTAGATTAGAACTCTGATTGTTTAGATGATATTTTATTAGCAAGGTCCTTTATTCCATTATAAACCTTATCATCATCGTGGCAACTACACACGATAATCATAAATCAAGACTGTGTTGCACTGAGGGCTATAAACAAAAAATGATCCCTGAATCAAAGAACGTATGGCCTAACTCAAAACCNTCTCCTTTTTTTTTTTTTTTTTTTATGTTATTTCTGACCTTTGAAGAGCTTATAGCTAAGGGAAGACATTTGTGTTTCACAACCATGCTACCACGATCATGTACAGATGTCTTCAAGATCACCTCCCACACCAGAAAAAAGCCCAAGATGCTATCTGCAACACTATGACATGTGTAAGGATCACACATATATGCTACAAAATGTCTTGAAAATATCTATGAAGACTGTAGCAGCAGTCCACAATTACATCTGAAATGTGTACCTTTTAGACCCCTTTTCTAAATTAACTTATTCTTCAGCTTACCTAAACTTCATGTAGATCAAAACTTATAAAAAATAAGCATAAGGATTTTAGCATGACATTCTTTTAAAAGGTGAGTTCTCCTTATTAAAACTTTTTATGTGTTTTGTCATTCCAAAAAAATTAATTAATATAATAAATAATTTACTCACTCTTGTACCGTGACCTTATTCTTTGTCTGGCTTTTGACTTTTGCACATCTGAGGTGATACAAGGTCCTGATTTCTCAGTCTCATGCTGTGCAAGATGCTCAAAATGTTCTTACTCCCCTGTAACATATGCAGTGTCATGTATTGTTGCTGCTTACATAAAACTCAGCTCATGGAATCTGGGAATAAAGCCATGACTTCTCTGATGTCATAAAATCTCTTAGATGTGTGTGCACAGCTTTTCAACTCAAAACCAGTTGTGTAGTATTGCCTCTGTCTGGACTTAGGAAGATATTTCTTGGACATTGCAACAGCTTCAGGCTGAGGAAGATTGACTTTTACATGTTTGAGAAGAGGCGTAATTGAAAACGTATTCCAGATCAGCTAACCAGGGAGGATAATTTATTAAGAGGGCCATTGGAATATAATTTAGAAAACATGATATATAGCTGAAATGTCTGCACTTTTGTTTTCCCCCTTGCATATCACAACTGACTGATTGCTAAGATCTAAGTATTTATTTGTCTTATCAATCACTTAGTGCCTGAGTCATTCACTGATGGGCATAATCCTCTGTTTGTGACTTCAAAAGGCATCTCTGGAGGAAATTTGAATGTCATCAGCAACGAATTGAGACATTACTGAAGGCATCAGGTAGGAGGGAGGTGTTTGCACAAGGGGCATATTTATCAACAACTGGAGAAAATAAGCAGCATCAAAGCAGAGTAATTCAGTTGAATTTGGATTAAATTCTTGCATATTTTCTGCAAAGTAGAAGCAAGACCGACTGATTGATTCAAACTATGCAAAACCCAAAGTTCTCCCCTAGAAAATAAATACAGGTTGAGAAAATTGGGAAGCATTAAGTGTACTGGAGCACTAAAGATTCTACACTTCAAAGGTCATTTTTTAATGTGTGTTATCTCTGTAAGTTTTCATTAAGTATCCATAAATTACTATCAAGATTCCTTCTCTGTATTCTCTGTCAATCTTTGCAAAATTGTTCTTTTGAAGCAGCACGACTTTAATTGCAAAGGAATGTAAAGGAATTTGCTAAGGATTTCTTTCAAAGCTTACAAAAATATGTTGAAATTATAAACAATATGTGCATGATTATATAGGATTATAGGATTTGTGAATGAGAATAATGTGTGAGAGAAAGAAGAATTTATCGTAGTTTCTTGTTATTTTGCTTCCAGAGAAAATGATTAGTAGTTTCATATGTCACATTATACATCAAGTAAAAGCTGGCATATGAGAAAATACAGTCAGTTGAGCACTTGTAATGTTTATTGAAGATAATGTCTATATCAAAAATTGCATGCTACTTTCATGTATTATCTAAGATTAAAAAAAAAAAAGCAGGCTTTTTTCCTGAGGATTGGTTTGAAGTCAAATCAGTGTGGGTTATGAGAAACCTCTCTAAACTCTGTAATGGACATGCTTGCTCTTTGGAACCAACAGTAGAGTCACTGAGAAGTTCAGGGGATTCCAAGAGTTTATCTAAAAACTACCTGTAGGTGGTATAATAAGATCTGGAATATTTTGCAGTGGAAAAAACCAGACTGTAAATATCTATATGCAAGGCTGTGATTTTGGACTTTTTGTTAATATTTCTGGACTTATTATAGAATTGCAATGACGTAACAGCAAAGCAAATACAAAGATTTACCTTTTATTGAGGCTAACCTTCTTTGAATTGGCTAAAAAAACTTGTCCATTAACGTGAAAATAAAACTTAAGCAGAACAAAATCAGCTTCCAGCATCAAGCACACTAAACATAGAGTTGTTTTATTTATTTATAATATAGGGCAGTTTTTAAGGCAACTAAAGTCTCTTAGGAAGAAATCCTTTTTCATTGTTCAAGAAAACAGACACTGTCAGATTATGGACTCCTATTGCAGGAGATTTTTATTACTTTCTACTAAATTTCATTTTTAATTTATTAGTTACTAGTGTATAAAGATATTATTGGTTTTCTGTCTTTAGTTATAATTATTACTTCTTAGTGTAGTCTGTTTATTGCCATTTTCCTTTTATTTCCTCATGACCTGAGACTTTCCCACATGTTGGCTGGCATGAAATTAGTTTTCTTAATTTGTATGCTTGGTTTGCCTTTTCTGTAATTTGTATTTTATTGCTAATGTCAGACAAAGAAGGAGATGAGGGAAATACTGAGAACACAATCCTTCATCAGTTCCCATTGCTACATATAAAGGCAGGAAATAAATGTATTCTGTTAATGCAGTAAAGTCAGAGTCCTTGTGCCTTAAGATACATTAAAGAGAGCCTCTAGCACTCCAAGAATTGCCAAATTAGATGATGCCAAGGGAAAAAAAAGAAAAAAAGGAATAAGAAAAAAGCACTTTCACGTAAAATTCGCACTGCATTTAACAAGCATAAGAGAAAAACACTTATCCAAAGCTGAAAGTACAGGTCACTACAGCTTGAGTTTGAGAGCAAGGCTTTCCAGTGAGTGGCTGCAAACACAGCCTGGGTAGTGCAGAAATTGTGAGAACCATGCAGTGATGAATCCCCTTTTCTCTGCTTGGTGCTAAGTGAGGGGAAAAAGGGGAAAGTCCTCATAAATGATTCATCTTGTGTGCCATAGACCTGAACCTAGAAATGGATAATCCCTCTATCAATGTTGTGGAGGGTCACACAGCACACACTCAAAATGCTGTTCTAGGTTCTTGAGTTTTTTTGTTATACTGGGTCAGAGCTCTCACCTGAGCACCACTGAGAATCAGGTATTGTGCCTATCATCCTGTCAAGTTATATTTCTCCGAATAATACTTTAGTTACCTATATGAGATGTTCTGAGTATGGAGTAGCCTTTTTTATAAATATATTTCTTCTCACTCAAAGCATGCATTTAAAGAGTATCTTTTTACTATATTGAAAGTAAGCAGTTAAAATATATTGGCCACGAGCAACTACTGGTTGCTGTTTTCATTAACAGTTTGTGCATCTCTTTAATGCCTGTTCTAAATCTCTTTCCTCATTGCCTCAATAGGGTCAGACCCTCACATTTTGCCTTGGAATTGTCATCAGGCTTTTGTGGCTAGTCTTTACTCAAAAGGACTCAAAACCTTCAAGAGACGAATTCTCTGCTGGCATAAGCAAGTGCAGCAATGCTTAATTTGGTGGAATCCTGACTGCTCATTTTAGGATCGTTTCCCCACCTTCAATTTTCCTGCAATCCTCAACCACTATTACTCTATGAAGCACATTTTGCCACTGGCAGTGACTGAGGAATTCTAGGTCGGATTTTAAATCTGTTACCAAATGTATTCTGGCTATGCTAGTGACAAGCAGAGCTGCACAAAAATTACTCATTTTTGTTCTGTAAGTGTCCATCTGCAGCAATGATGATTTTCTGCCTAAATATTTTATTCTTCTGTGAATGTGCAAAAATGTGATTTTTCCCCCTCCTGCCAGTTCTGCTGACAAGCAGAACTTTTTTCATACAGCTCTATAATTAGGCTCCAGAGTCCTGTGGAGACACACAGCAGAGTGGTAGGCTTTATATTCTGCAACACTCAAAAGTTGCAGTTCACAGACCTGTGTGCTTATATCTATCCCACCTCTTTGCAAGCTATAACTAGACTCTTCCATTCCCTTTGGATCTGTCCCCCTGCCTCTAACAAAAATGAGAATTTTGAGTGTTTCTAGCCCTAAACTGCAAATCAGCACTCAACCACTGTGTGAAACTTTTGACAAAATGGAATGGAGTTTCAGGTTGTCATAGAAAATACCAGCTGAGGAATCTTGCTTCAGGTAGTGCAATGAAACTATCAAATTTTGTATTAAAACATGTAACTCTAATTGTGTTTTCACACAATTCTTTTCAGCATGAATGTGAATTTTTGTTCTGGTTTCCATCACATTAGAGTGTTCCTGATCACAGAACCCAATGATGATGTTCTTATAGCAAAAAATATAGTTGTAGAGAAATAGATCACTGGTAGAAGTTGTATGTGGAATATTATATATTGCTATTGTATGGCCTTTGGGGAAACCTTCCATTTTCTTTTAAGAAAACCTTCAAACTCTTTAGTGTTAAAACATGCTACTTTAGAGAACCTGAATATTTTCTACTTCAGGCCAAAGAAAGCCACAAAACACCAGTAAAATAGTAACATTACTTTTACCTCCTAAAAATGGTTAACATCTGAGATTTCACAATTACTAAACTTCTCTCCAAACCATTTATAAATATGATCTGATACTACTTTTTTAGCTTTGTATTGGTGCAGTTTAGAGAAAAAGGTTTTCATGTTGCAGCTAATGAGAGTTGCTGCTTAATTGTCGGACTGCTAACAGCAAGAAGAACATTTCCTGTCTTTAGCTCATTTTTACAGGTTTAATTAATAATGTAGACAGTTGAGACTGCCTGCTTGAACTAAAATAATTAGCAGAGAGTAAACAAACACTTCAGGTTTCACTTTATGAATGGTGTGGTGCCACTTTAAATATTTAATGTTTTGATCTGAGTGACCAATCAATTCTTGAAAAGTGCAAGGCTACCCCGACAATCCAAGCAAGAAAGCTGAGCTGTGAGATAAGGTAGGCTCCTGTAACTGCTTATGACCAGCAAGGGCTGCAAGATATGATGTGTTAAAAAGAATGTTAAAAATGAGGGTGTGAAAAGGTAGGAGCTGTCAGAAAAGAAATGGTAAAAAAAAAATCAGAGAGGAGCGGGAAAGGATAGAAAAGTGTGTAATGCAGCTCAATGACTAACTGATTAGTTAGATCTCCATTTGAGGTCTTACAGGAGACAAGTCTCTCATGCACATTTAAATCTCAGATAGTGATTTATTGCTCTATATATTCAGGTCAAGAAAAATGAAAAAAATGTCCCTCTTAGCGAAATTTATTGGCTTTTTCTTCTAAATACAGATGGTGTGGGGAAGAGGAGACCCAGACCCTGCCAGGAAAGCAGTCAGAGCTTATGAGTTGAGTGTGCTGAAAGCAGTAACAATTGCAGTTTTGATCTAGAGAAACATGTACACATGTTCTGAGCAACTTCACACACAAACTGAGTCTACACTTAAAAAACCTTGACTGCATTTCAGTGAAGCAATCTTAGGTGTAGTCCTGAACAAGTACTTTGAAGAAAGGAATGTTAATTACACTTAATCTTTACTTCATGTCATGGAATAATACTTTTGAATTATAGCCACTTTATACTTCTATCAGAAATATTCAAAAACATGCTCCTTAATCTTAAAAATGTCTATATTTTTGTAGATTTTGTCTTGTTAACCCCAGTATCTCTTTTCTATCAGGTTTTATCTTTCTTGTTATAAAAAACACAAAAACATTGAATATCTGATAAACACATAATAAAAATTTTAAACAATCTCCTTCATTCAGTCAAATGTAGTTCCCTTTCAATGGCATAAAATACTCAGAAAAACAGGTCTCCATTTGTTTTTTTCAGGAGACCAGATAAAGATGCAACCCATAGCATGTGAGGCTAGTGAATAATAGTATTTTCTGTCTGCTGTAAACTCAAAAATGTATCTGCAAGGCTTTTACTGTGCCCACTTTGAAAAATTAGCTCTACTAATGCAGTCTATGATGAGGCTTCTGAGCTGTCCCTCACGACAGTTTTCCCTCCACTATTTTTGTTAATCATGATCATACTTAGAAAGAGAGCCTTAACTGTTTTTTATATTTCACACTGGATATGCAGGATTGACAGAAAAAAACCACAAAAATATTTGCTTACCTGTTGTGTTTGGTACAAAACCCACTGCACAATGTTTAATATGGTGTGCCATTTGTGTATGGTTACTTTCTAGAGAAAGATCAAGCTTTGGTTATATTTTTCAGTAGGGCATGCTGCCTTCAACATTTTAAAGATGGTGCTGCTTTGAGTAGAAGTTTCCTGGAAGTGTGCTCTGGAGTGGCAGGAGGTTTTGATAGGGTTTGGATATAGCCTCTGTGGGAAACTGGCTGCATCTCGTCCTCATGCTGGGGTGGGAGATATCACAGTTATTTAAGAAAAAGGGAGACTTACAGGAGCTTCGATATGAAATTATTTGAGTTTTGGTTTATTCATTTGTAATAATTTTTGATGATCACATTTGGGTGCTTATTTGTTAATGAAAATCAAAAGATGAATGTGAAAAAATGGACACTTTATTTTATTCAAATATTTTATTTCTTTCACATTGTTTTTCTTTGTCAGATTAAAAATGTTCTTTTGATATATTGAAGATAAAAGTCGATTCCTGACTGAGATTTTGCTGGTGATTGTCATAAAACTGTAAAATCTATTTTAATCCAGTTCATCTATTAAATAGAACTGGTTCTGAGCAACCAAGGACCTCATTTTCACACTGTATCTATTCTCCCATCTGTAGAAACTGATGATGCAAGCATAAGGGAAGGAGTCAGTTAACTGTTCATAGTCTCTTCATGGCTTTTTCTGTAACACAGAAAACTCTAAAACTGGCAGCAAAAAGCAGTTAGAACAGATCACTTTGTTGCCAAGGTAATAAAATCCATGAGCTTTCAGAATAAGCAGATTTTTTGTATGATATTTAATGTTCATGGCTGACTAAGAAAAAGAAGGCAACAGCTATTCATGGGAGATAAGGTGTACATCTTTTGGAATAGCAGTTTACAATTTTTGGGTAGGTTGCAGAGCCTGTACTAGATGAGGTGTGAACCAAGGAGAAGGGATCTTAAATTACCCAAGACTGCCAAGCCAAATGCCTCTGTATCCCAAGCCATTCTTTCAAATTCATGTATGCATGAGTGCACAGAATAAGGCAATTTTGGATTTTTTTTTTTTTCAGAATTGCAAGTAAGATTCAAAAGATTTTGAATTGTGATTGTCACTTGTGATTTCTGAGACATGACTATCCACAGTAAGGGAGAGTGACCAGCTAGAAAACAGTCAGTTTTCAAGCATTCAGTCTCAACTGGGATTTTGTTTGTCTTTTTTTGTAACCTCTGCTACCAGTATGTAAAAATATGACTTGGACTTTTGATTAATATGTTTTTTACTGCACCATTAAGCTTGTCTAGTTTACTATCAGCATGGGGAAATTCACAAATACAACATTTTTTTCTACTCTCCAAATACAAATAAACTAGCTTGTGCAGGCATCCTCAAGGACCTGTGTCCTGAAACGCATTTATAGAAGTTAATGTTCAGAGGATATTTATGGGAAAATTGAAGTAAATCATGTCAAGTCTCATATTACCAAGATGCTGAATTGGGGGAAAGAATTTATTTTAGTGGAGTAAAAACATCCCTCCAGGCAGAGAAAGAAGATACTCCAGAGCACTGGACTGAGCACAGGTGCCTTGTCATTGAAACCTGTATGGTTTTCAACCTGTCCACTGTGGCTCTGTGAGTGAGTGGTCCCTTTGGAACTGAAGTTTTAGGAGAGGAATTCACAGCACAGTAAATACTGATGATATTTCTTAGCTCTCATCTACCTCATTTGTCAATATGATGAATCTGTGTATGCTCAAGATTTTAAAAGATAATGTGGCCTGCTATTGGCTCTGATGGGGATTTTTTTTTTTTTTTTTAACAGCATGGAATGTTGCAGTTCAGAGTAATTTTATTTCAATATGCTCATTTTTCCTGTGAACAGTGGTCTGTTGCCATGTGGTCACATACATGCTGTTTTGCTACAGAAGCTGTTCATCAAAGTGTTGTTGACATTTCATTTTAGTGCACATTTGGAAAACAGATATTGTTGTTGGTGGTGATTGTTGTTTTGCTTTGACTTGGGAAATGCTATGTAGAGTATGTGAAAGCTTTGTGCACTTCCAGGAGTTTTCTCCCAGACAAAAATTCCCAGAAATTTTAGAAGGAAAATTAGCTGCTTCACCCCCACCTTCTCTCACACCAAAGTGCAGCCTGAAATAATGCAGGCAGAGTTAAAACCATTAAAGGAAGCGCTTCCTCACACAGCATGAAGTCAGCCTGAGGAGTACAGTCACATAGTTCATAGATTTGATTTTTGAAAGGGCTGGATAATTTTATGACCAATAATAATATTTTTAGTTATACATGCTAACGTATAATTGGATTTCCTTCTTCATAGCATCAGCTACAGGGTCACTACATCACTACAGGGGCTGGGAAGGGATTTATTTACACACACCCACATATGTTCACACCCATGCACACTTCTGCATGCAACAATGAATTTCAGTGGTGCATAACAGGGAATCCTCTGAGTCATTGTGCATAAGCCAACAACACTGGATTATTAAGGCCAGCATCTACATGTCAACAAGAGCCATGCAGAGGAGCTGTAGTAATTGCAATACACGTGGAGCATGAGAAAACTGTGGGCACTTTGTCCATTTTTCAAATGGACAATGGCAAGTCTGGATTCGGTCACAGGAGGAAAAGAATTTGTTTAAAGACCAGCTTCAGAAGGCTTCTGGCAATATGAAAGCCTCAGTCAATACCAAAATGCCAGCTGTTGGCTGTAGACACAGTCACTAAAATATGATTGTGGGTTTCATTAGCACATCCTTTGTTGTCCTGTCATGGTCATTTCAGAAATCAACAGGAATGAAAAAAATAGAGGAGCATATAATGGATGCAACTTTTAAAGTCCTACTCTTTTAATAATTCTCTAGGTGAAAATTAAAAATTGATTTGAAAATTCAGAGGATAACTGCTGTAGAGAAAGTCCAGGCTATGAGTATGACAGAGCAGCACATGAAGCCTTTTTTTATTTTACTATTTTTCCTAACATGCTCTATGTTATCTACACTGACATATAGACCTATGGAAGAATAGGCTAATTAGTAAGGTTATTAAACTTATCATATATCATTATCAGCACTTTTGGCTACCAGAATAGGATTTTGAAACCTTTTCTATCATTGAGACTCAATGTAGAGTAGGAGAAGAGTTAGACACCAGAAAGAAGCCAATTAAAATCTGTATGTTCAGCATGCAGGTTCCTAGAGCATTCCAGAGGCAAGCAGTGATGACCAGGACAAGCCCTATATCCCTCTGAGGCCACCACAGTTTGACCCAGTCATTAACAGTGCATGTCACTGAATCTCTTCTTTAGAGAGTTATGTTTTTTAAATAAAAGTACAACACTCATTCTGTTGAAATGCAAGAGAATAAATTTTATTACTGGACTATCTGTAGTTTGAACCATTCCCCAAGTCTTAGTCATGGGTTCAGTTTTGTGAGGAGCCAGGGAGGGGGAAAACACACAGGTACATTGCCATAGCATGGTCAGTGATCCCTGATTGTGCAGGAAGGAATTACCTAGTTGCTGCTGAATGGAGACAGAGGGAGCTTCCAGCTGAATACTGGAGGAAGCTGCATTGCTGCTAAGAATTAAATCACTGAGAAGGAGCCCTCAGTTCTGCTGCCAGAAATGTATCTGCTAAATAGAAAATAACGAAACAGCCCACATTAGATCCACGCACTCCAAAACAAACATGAAGTTTCTATGGTCTTGCGAGGTTTTATTTAGTTTATCTCCAATTCCTGTTGCACTCATTTTAGAACTAATAAGGAGAGATGCAACCTGCAGTTCATACCTCCAACAAATCAGCCTCTTGCAGATCTCATCCCTAGCCAGCCTGCCTACAATGTATTGTAGAGTGTGATTGTAGGTAGCACACCCATAACTGGAAAACTACAGCTAGAAGCCTCCCCTTTTACTTACAGTCTGTCCCCCTTACACAATGGGAAATTTATTCAGACTTTTACAATAAACTCTTAACTATACCAGGAAGCTCAAACTAATAAAATGTATGTGGTCTTACATATCACAGAATGGCAAAGTTGGCAGGGACCACAGTCGATAATCTGGTACAGCCTCAAGCAAATGTAAATTATGAACTGGATCATGCAGGTGATATTTAAATTGTCTGAAGAATGGTACACAAGAAAAAGACAGAAGTATAATTACAGAAGAGCCAAAGAGAATTTTATTACCTTAATGATAGGCTTGATATCAAGAATTATTTGACTATGAAGAAACTATTAAAAGTATGTCAAACAGAAAGAGGTAGGCCAGCATATTATTATAGCAAGGTGAATCCAGAGGGCAGAGAGGAAAACAAAAGGGGGAAAATATCTGTTTAATTTTATCTGGGAAAAGCTCTGACTAGACACATTGAGAGTATTGCAGAGTCAAGGGAAAAGCCCTCCCAGTTCTGTGAAAGGATAGGGCAAAATTGGTTAGTATGTAGATATTTTTCTCAAAGAGAAAAATTCACCTCAAAGAGCATCAAAAAGAAGGATATTTGTAGGATAATACAGAGGAAACACATCAGTAATGGGTAGAAAATTTAATTTATACAGAGATAGATAGTAATTTTGTTTGTTTTGTTGAATCCTTTTGTAGGATTCTGCACCAGGAAGAATGTTGAGGAAAGCTGTCACCATAGTCAAAACCCAAACAGATTCGAATACATGTCAGGAGAAGTACTATGAGAAGACAAAAGGATTAAATGACATTTTTTATGACAGAAGTACAAGGGAATTGTGTATGGTATTTCAGACTACATGGTCTGAATTCTGTTGAATTCTAGTCTGTGTAATCCAGTACTCTCTATTCTTCTTAAAAAATTGGGCCTCCAAATTAAATGTGTTTTGCCTAATTGTTACTGAAGGCCAAAGATAAAGCAGAGCATCTGGGATGCTATTATGCAGATTCAAACAAGCCCATGAGCTTTCATTCTATTTTAATTCCTGGAAAAGCATCATTTGAAAAGGAAGGATGGAAGTGAAAAAATGAACAACATGGAAAAGGCAACAGAGTAATCTAATTACTTTATGTTCCTTCAGTTATAAATATATACTAGTATATGCCATCCAACATTTTCATTCAAGAGAACTATCAGCAGGGAAATGGGTTGTATGTGTGTTTGTACTTGGTGTCACTGTAGCAGTGTGATCTTCTGTGTACTGGTGGTCCAGAGGATGATGGCAAATGTGTTATGGAATGGTTATGCAACTCATCCCAAATGAAAGAGCAACTGTGCTTCCTTTGCAGACTTTCCTAGATGTTTGGTTTCCTTCCTTCCTTTTTTCATTGTTTTAGCACTCCAAACCAAAAGTCATTTCCAGTAAAAAATACAAGTTCGTCCTTTGTGTATGGAAAGAATAATTAAATTACTGATCCTTTAAAAGATGGAGTTTTTATCCTGTTAAGCAGATTTTTATTTGTATTGATGAATTCATTTGACATCTGCTTGCTAGCTAAAATATTGCTGCTATCACCTAATGACCAGACATTCTGGCTCCATTCACTGGAAGTGTCATTCAATAGCTACTCTTTAGCACTAAATGTTGGATTACACAGAACGATGGAGTATTATGAATTTAATATATTTTAATTATTTTTCTAATGTCACAATTGAGCATTATGAAGCAGGTGTTCTAGTAAGAGTCAAACACAGTGCATTATCTACAAAGCAATTTTATTAAAACAGAAATGTTTGTGTCTGAAGCATCTGAAAGCTTTAAAATTCACGTAGGGATATTATCCTCTGCCCAGTCATTTCCTTTGAATACGAATGCATGCAAATTTTAATTTCTTTACACACTAAAAAAAAAGAATTTTTCAAGAGAAGATGAGTTTTCCTTAGGTTTCTCCATTTAATTTGCAAACTGTCTACTTTAGCATTCTCTCTGCCGTTTCTGAACGCTAAAAAAAATATCCTATTAATCAGTGGAAACACTGCCAGGAGTTGGACTGGCATAAAACATGACATCTTGCTGGACATTACATTATTTTTATGAGGTGCTGTGTACATTCACTATGCGCTGATTCCACAGTAAATGAATTCAACTGCAAATAAACTTGCAGTTTTGGATTAAGAAGAAAGATGCTCAACAGGAGTAACAGCAATAAATGACTTTTTAAATATGAGGTACACTAACTGAATTATTCACTAAGAAATACTATGTGATTTGGGAGATTAAGTCATTCTTAGCAGCAGTGTGAAAACCTTCCCCTTGGACTTTTGCTCAGATAAGACTGATGTTATGTTTCAGGGAAGGAGAGAAAATCACAACAGCCCTACCCTTGAATCAAGGTGAAAGGCCTTCTTTAATGTGCACAAGCATAGTGAAATATTGGGGTGGGAGGGAAGGAGGAACTTGGACTGGGCAGCAAAGTGGATGGTGGTTCCCTAATAATGGTGCTGCCAGAGAGCTGTGGGAAAGGGCAAGAGGCCTAAGGAGTGACAGAAGGCTAGTTTGCATATGTCCTTGTGTTAGGTGGGTGGTTTCAAAGATTTAGCTTCAACACTGACATCTCAAAATCTCCAGGCAGACTATAGGACATAGCACCACACTTTGTACAACCATTTGTTGTAAATCATATGGTAACATTAAGATAAATTATATAAATTGTTGCAGGAAATGTGAAGCATGCCTTTTAAAAATTTGAATTTACTTGGGATTATTTTATATTAAAAAATAAAATCTGAAAAGTTTTAGGGCATTTGGTGAGGACACAGAGCTAGGCTCCAAAATCCACATTCAGATACTGAATATAAGTGGCTTTCAGAAAGGCTAAGCAGCCAGTGGATCTCATTGTCTTCCTTCAATGGCAGATGATGTCTTTCTGCTTTATGTTTTAAATAGGTTTAGCTGACACAGCATAAAATAATACACTTCTGAAAATATAACTTAGTTTATTACATCTTCACTACAGTATTTTGTTTGACCTACAGCATGAGACGGGGTGCTATGTCCCAGCACGTGTCCTTCCTCTAAATTTTATTTCTAAAAGTACAGGCAGGAAAGATACTGAAGGAAAGCTAATGGTCAATTACACTGGGGAGGATCAGGGAAATATTTACTTACCCAAATGTAGTCAATTACTATGTCAGTTTTGATATTTCACCTATAGTAACTTTCAAAGGCATGCAATCCATTCTAGATATACTGTTTTCATCTCTTTTCTGTTGGTGTTTCCTTTCAAAACTTCATACACACATAGAAAGTCCCAGCATCTGTGTGTACTTTGCAGCTGTCTCCATCAACCCACTTATTTGATCCTACCTTCAGAAAGATCTCATTCTTTGTGCTAATTATTAATTAATTAGGAGTGGAATTTATACTTGCATAGCAGATCATTTCCCAGCAGCCCTGGCTGACTGGAGAGGTCCCAGGTGAGTGGAGGCTAGCTAGTACAACACCCATCTATCAGAATGCCAGAAGGAGGATTTGGGGAACTACAGCCCTGTCAGTCTGACCTTGGTTCTGGGGAGAACATGGAGCAGATCATCTTGAATGCAATCACATGGAACATGTGAGACAACCAGGGGATCAGGCCCAGCCAGCTGGGCAAGTTTATGAAAGGCATGTCCTGCTTGACCAACCTGATCTACTTCTACGACAGGATGACCTGCTTTGTACATGAAGGGAAGACTCTGGTTATTGTCTACCTGACCTTTAATAAAGCCTTTGACACCATTTTCCACAGTGCTCTCCTGAAGAAACTGTCTGTGCTTGGCTTGGACAGGTGTACTCTTTGTTGGGTAAAAAACTGGCTGGACATCCAGGCTCAGAGTGACTGAAGTTCCATCCAGCTGGGGGCCAATCACAGCTGGTGTTTCTCAGGGCTCAGTATTGGAGCCAACCCTGCTTTTTGTCTTTATCAACAGCTTGAATGAGGAGATTGAGTGCACCCTCAGTTTGCAGATGGCACCAGGTTGGGTGGAAATGTTGATCTTCTGGAGGGCAGGGGGCTTCTACTGAGGGGTCTGGACAGGCTGGATTGAGGGATCAAAGCCAACTGTGTGAGATTCAGCAATGCCAGGTGCTGAGCCCTGCTTCTGGGTCTCAACTATCGCAGGCAGTGCTACAGGCTGGGGGTACGGGCTGGGAAAGGTGCCCAGTGGAAGGGGACCTGTTGTTGACCTGGTGGTGCTGGTCAACAGCAGCTGAGCATGATCCAGGGTGTGCCCAGGTGCCCAAGAAGGCCGATGGCATCCTGGCCTGGATCAGCCATGGTGTGGCCAGCAGGACCAGGGCAGTGACCGTCCCCCTGTACTGGGCACTGCTGAGGGCACACCTCAAATCCTGTGTTCAGTTCTGGGCCCCTCCCTGCAAGAAAGACATTGAGGGGCTGGAGGGTGTCCAGAGAAGGGCAATGGAGCTGGGGAAGGGTCTGTAGCACAAGTCCTATGAGGAGCAGCTGAGGGAGCTGGGGCCATTTAGCCTGGAGAAAAGGCAGGTCAGGAGGACCCTATATCTACAACTGCCTGAAGGGGGGTGTAGCCAGGTGGGTTCAGGCTCTTCTCCCAGGTAGCAAATGGTGGGACAAGGGGAAAAGGCCTCAAGTGGCACCAGGGTATATTTAGATTGGATATTAGGAAAATAATTCTTCCCTGAAAGGATTATCAAGCATTGAACCAGGCTGTCCAGGGAAGTAGTGGAATGATCATCCCTGGAGGTATTTAAAAGACTTGTGGATGTGGTTCTTAGGAACATGATTTAGTGATGGACTTGGCAGTGCTGGGATAATGGTCGGACTTAAGGACCTTAGGGTCTGTTCTAACCTAATCAATTTTATGATTCCGTGATCTGTGGAAAGTAATTGCACAGGTTTTTTTTTTCACTATTCTTGTATCCAAGCAGGTTTTGCTAACAAATAAAATACATGCAATGTTTTGCTCTAAGGTCAGGATAAATACTTTCTAGGAATTCTGTGGCCATTCCTTGTATTCCCAAAAAGAGATTTTATTTTTAAATTTTCCAAAGTTATAGTGGAAATGCTGTAGCATGGGAAGATGGAACACTCTACACCGACCAAGGAGAGATCTACAAGAGTCTGCAAGGCAGTGGCTGTGGGAATTGTAAATCCTCTGAGCCTTAGCCTCACTCTCTGTGAAACAGATATGATAGTTATCCATCTTTAAAATCTCCAGTGACTACATCTAGAGGAATGTTTGTATTACTAAGCCTGAGCTGGTGATGTTTAAATGCAGGTAGAGTCACATTGCCTGCTTTCTCTGATAAGCCTAGTAAGATGCACGCTAAGATGGACACCATGGGCTCACTGAATGCAGTAAAAACACTCCCAATGTGTTAATTAGGCTTTAATTCAAAATGTTAACATGTGCTACATTTTTAAAATTGGCAGTAACACTGCTTTCTATTCATGAATTCATGTCAAGTGTTGCTTTGTTTGTCAAGGCAGTGCAGTGTTTTGTTTACAGATCAATTTTCTCAAAAGCAGTAAAAAGTGTTTGATAAAATAAGAGAATGTTCTGGCTAAAGGTGGTAAACCTTTTTCAATACATTGTTCACTATATTTCTTCTGAAATTTTATTACATGAATTTCTGTGTTGACTCTAAAGTGTTGAAATCACTATTTGAAATGAAAATATGACTGATTTCTTTTTCTCTCCTGTTGTATTTGATCCTGTATTTTACATTTTCATGTTTTTACATTTTGAAGTGATTAATTCAATAGTGTAAATCTTCCTAACAGAAATTTCATATGTTCTGAGATATTTGCAGAGAAAGTAAACCTGCAAGCAAACCAAAGGCAAATGAAAGATTGCATGTCTTAGTAAATGAAGTGAAAACTTTTTTTTACCTTAGAAATAATTTTAGTTTTCATTAATAAGCACCCAGTGATTTATTACTTAAAAGTAAAATAAAATCATCACCTTTAAATACTCAAATAACAGATCTCAATTCCCAATTTACTTGTTATATGGAACAGAACAAAATCAGCCTTGTATTTAAAATTTCAGATTTAGATTTTTAAAAGGTGTATTTAGGAAGAAGTTCTGTACAGGTTTGAATTGTGTGTATCTACATGCATATACACATTGTGATTTAGTTTACATACACATGTAAAAACCTACTCCTTATTTTTGCTTACAATGACAGGCTCATGAATGACACAGGGATGAACTGCCCTATCTATAATTCAGTAGCATAGTAGAATCATGCATGTAAAGTAATTTTCCTCTCAAAAGAAAGTGATTTCCCTCTTAAAGAATAACCCTCTTCAAGTCTTTCATTTTGCCTAAAGCATTTTACAGTCAATGCACAGCTACAGCTTGTACTTTCTGAGATGTCATACTGTTTATACTGGTTCAGAGATTGAATGGAATATGACCTAAACTACAAGAGGGACCAGATGCTGCAATGAGTTCTACATATATAATTTCTATTGCAGTCATATGTATTCAGATCTATTAGCTAGAATAGTCAGAATCATGGCTATGGCTCTGATTTTGGACAAAATCCTAATTTAGTTTCTGAGCCATCAGCTGAAGTAAGTCTTCAACTAATGTTGAATCTTGCATAGTGTTGACCACCAGACATTATTTTGTTCAACTTTATAACGTCTCCTATTTCTTCAAATACCTCAATAAATCTCAATTTCAATTACATTTTCTCAGATTTTGAACCGAGAAATGAGTTATTGCATCTTGAAAATATTTTGCATTAAACAAAACATTTTGACTTTTAATATTTTACTGTGTTGACTAACAAAATAAGCATCACATTTCTGAAACAGCAATACTAAAACTTTGAAGTCTTTTAGTAGATCAATTTCTTTAATGAGAGAACATAAAGTTGCTTATGCTCAGAAACATATTTTCCTTCGTTAAATAATAATCAGCTATTTTCAATAATTCTATAAAGTACCAGTGCCTTTTTAGATACTAGAGTTTTAAGACTGCAGTTCAATTCATCTTTCAGATTGTTCCATTCATATAGCACATTTATTATTTGCATTTTAGAAGAAGAGGAGAGATGATCATATAACTTACACCAAAACCATCAAAATAATCATGCTTAAAATACATAACAAACCTTAATAGATAAATATTTCTGAGGGTTCACAATATAGAATTTTAAAAGGGAGAAATAACATACACTCAGGAATTAATTAATCATTTTTTCCTTGTAAAACTCTGTGAATTCTGTAGTTTAATTCAGAGTAGGAATTGAGAGAAACAATTAAATAAATCTGTATGAAAATACATGTTTAGTATGCAAAAAACCTTCTAACTATATTAAACTTCCATCTAACTATATTAAACTTCCATCAAAGCTGTGCAACAGAACCAAGGACCCAAATACTATAAAGATGAACACTGCCAACAGTTTGAAGAGTACTGACACTTTTGTAATTCAGAAGTCTCTGCCTATGTGCAATGCTTTCCACTTGTGTTTCTTTTTTAGCCTTGCAACTATATACATACAAATGGATCCAATGAATATTACCAAACATTCAATACTGGTAGTTTCCCTTTAAAAGCTCTAATACATTTTAATACAGTCTAGCTGTAGTATTTATGCATATTTAATTATGGCAAATGTTGATAAAAACAAACAACAAAGCCAGTAACATTGGAAGAAAGTCTCTTTTCTTCCTATATTTAGGTTTTGTTGCTTAAAGTACTCTGTGCCTCCTAGGCAACCATAGCCATCTTCAACTGGGAATCTTTTTCTATTTCAAATGTTTAGCCTAGCGTTTCTGAACAGTCCTCATTATCCCTCTCCCCTTAAATCAGAGAAAACACTGCAAGCCTGAAAAAGCAGCAGGTAGATGATGGTTCCCTTCCTAGAAGGGTTTTCTTTCTCTGGTAGGTTGTTTGTATTGCCTGTTCTGCTTACAACCAATGTGGTAAGACTCCAAAGAACAAAAAAAGCAGATCTTAACTTTTCTGAAGAATAAAGATACTCAATACTTTCCTGTACTAAGAAGTAGCATTGATTAAATGTATTTTAAAGGATATTTATTGACTGCTATGTTACAGAGCAGGCAACATCATTCAGTCTTCTTTTGCCCTAAAGGCTGAAGGGAGTGCTGAACAAATGGTATAAATTAAACTAGTAGGGAATGAAATCTACATTATATTAAAAATTAGATTGTTGGTGCTTAAAACTCTTGCCCTCAGTTTCTCCCATTTTGCCTTGTTCCTAATCAATTTCAGATGGCAAATACATTCTTTAATGTATTTTAAATGGCATGGTGATGAGTCTTTGTAGAAAGTGGCTGAGGTAATCTAAATGTTACCTTATATCTTGACAGATATATGCTTATTGTAATTGCTTACTTTGTGTCCTGTACATGGAAAGATTGTGAATCTCACAAATAAAGTACTATGTAATGAATTAGCTCCAGTGATAACTATCCTTTTTATTGTACAGTAGAGTAAACAGCTATTAATTTAAAACACATAAATTGGAAATCTGAGAACCATATCACTCGCTTTAATGGGATATATTTCTACAGAACGTGATTACTTCCATAATTCTTGAATATATAAGAATTGCTCTGAAGCAGAACAGTCAGACATTCCCATTAAGAGGCATCAACTGCTACCTCATTAAAGGACGAATGACTCTGTGGTCATGGGAAGAATCTACAAGTCGCTCCATTTCTAAATTAAAACCCGAAATAGTTTAGGGATAATGAGACTAAAGATAAAAGTTTGAAAGCTTATTACTTCCTATGAAGAAATAGCATATTCAGCATATGCTTGAAAGGGTTGAAATATTATGACAAATCCCTGCATAGCTTAAAAACTGTTGCAATTGCCTTCTGAAAAGTGGCCATGCTTTTAATTGAGGGTACTTTTTAAGAAAGGAAAGAAAGAAAACACCAAAGAAATTGAAACCTGATTCAGTACCTGTAGAAGCATATATTCACTGAAAGTTAGTATTCATTTAAAGGGACACTCATTTTTCAGTTCTTTAGGGTTATTCCAGAGCTTATGCTTTGGTTACCAGTAGCTACCACTGGGTGTTTATGACATCAGATGCTACTTGGCTGAACATAGAGGAATTCCAGGGAGCACAACTCTAAAATCTTCTCTCTTAAACTGTCTTCAGAGCAGCTGCCCACTATTGGGATTCTGAGCTGCCATCAGGAGACCTCTGGCGTGCTTCTTTCACTCACCTGCCTTATGAATGAATTGTAGGATCCTGATTTAGGAAGTCAGGATTCTGTGATGGGAACGAAACATTTCTTTCATATACCAGGATATCTAACTTAGGCAGTTTGTGTATGATCCTGAAAATCTTCATGTACAAATTTAATTTTTTAGAAAGGCAGAACACTTGCAAAGATTACTAAGTAATACTTTTTCCCTTTCCAAAACTACACCTTTACAAAACCCATATTAATATTTTATTTAATTTTTTTCCTTTAAATTTTTAAATTATGACCATAGATCACCACATAGTGTATACTAGTAAGAAAAAATAAAGAAAAAGAAATTATATTATAGTATTTATTATATATATAATAAAGCAATAGAAATTATATTCTCTATATAGTAAAGAATGTCACCTTTCTTAAATTTCACTGTAGAGTTCTGAATATCCTGAAAAATAATAATGCCATTTAATGAGGCATAATGCACATTAGGCAAACTATTTGACCAGTCAGTTTTGTTAACTTGATGGCTTGGATTTGCACACCAAAGGAGGCAGCTTCAGTCTTGGACAAGCTGTGATGTCTTTTACTCTACTCCTTTAGTATGCAGTGCCATGTATTATTTTAAATTCAGTATTTGGTAATGGCCAGAACATAACAGTGAAGCTCATTATCAGAGATTCCAGGATGCACATAGTCCTCTGCTAACTTCTTCCTTTTCCAGTCCCAGGTCCTGGCTGGGGGCTGTCCTGAAGATCTCTCCATCCCAGCTCATTGTTAAGGCCTCTGAAGCTCCTGCCCTAAAGCTCTCTCCTTTCAAATTTACTGCAAGGGTCTGAATATTTTTTGCCCTCAGGCTCTATTCTTTTAGACTGATCATCAGGGTTTGAATGAATGTTGCCTCTGGGTTCTCGCTTTTCAGTTGCGATTTCGGAATTGCATCTCTTGCTGTCCTCAGATTTTCACCTTTCAGCTTCAGTATTTGGGTTTAAAGACCCACTGGCTATAAGCGACTTTCCATTTTAATATTTTCTTGTGTCATTCTTCAGTTAGATGTATTGCTCTTATTGATGGTCCCTCCCTTCCTACATTTCTCAATATTCACCAAGTTGCTTTGCACAGGATTTTACTATTATTTCTACTTCTGCTTTTACTTTGTGTTGCAATATGGTGAGAATCATCACTGATTATTTATTTAAGAATTTTTTTAAATCACTTGCAAGTTTTGCTTGTATTTGAACATGAAAACTGACATCAATTTGTCTCAGTGATAAACTAATGTAAAAGTGAATATGGACACATGCAGCTTTTCCAGAAGAATTTTGTTTGTTTGTTTTTCCCCAGAAGTAATTTACAAATCTGAATATTTGAAGTTCAAATGGAAAAGATATTTGTCTTTGTTCCCCTTAAGAAAGGCATGCAATTTAGGTTCTTGAATTCAGGTATTTAACATCAGACACTATTTATCCCAGACCCTGACACCTGTTACAAGAAGCTGACTGAAAATGTTGAATGAATTTCACTGGGACAGGAGCTTCTGAGGGACAGATTTATCAAGTCAGTAAAAATGTTAATAGGATTCTAAACTGATTTATAGAAACACTCAGATATTGTGTGCATAACTTTGTTTTTTCAAGCTGAGGTTCATTAGCTGTAAGGACTACATGAATCAGGATGGTTCAGGGCATGAGTTTTGATTATTATTATTCAAGATGGATAAATCCATATTGTGTGTACCAAACACAAAAGCTCTTTTTGGACTCTTTCTTTTTAAGTAGGGTTGTTTTTTATATTTTAATCTAGTGATAACTTCCTACAGGAGGCAACCTCTGGGGTGTGCTTAGCCACCTCCAGAATGCATTTCATTCCACTTCCCTCTACATGTTTAACAGAGTGAAAAACCAAACTCTTTAAATCTAGAGCTACATTCACATCTACCTTACAATAACAGAAGAAGTTGTTTCTTATGGGTTTAAGATCACTTGCAACAGCCCCTTGGGGTATTAATGATGGATTGGAGTCTGTTGCTTTTATTTCCCTTTATTGCAATCACCATGTCATATTTCATTGAAGTAAGGAAGAGCCAGGCTTTTAACTTCTTGATCTGTTAAAAAAAAATAAACCTAGCCTTGCTAAATTTATTATTTACATTTGTTAAATTTTACTGCAGGTACTTTAAAAGGGTCATGGGTTGTGGGAATTTAAGAATCGAAGTTTTGACAAATAAGTAGCTAGCAGACAGTAAGTAGTTATTACACATGATGTGTTTCACAGCAAATTTCCATGGAAATATGATTTGTACTGCCCATTAAAAGTTCAGTGTCATTGCTCTTTTATCAAGGTAAGCTACATCACATTACCTCACATATTGTATGGAATGCTGTAGGAGAGGAAAGACATTTGGAAAATAACACTGAGTAGCTGAAATGCAGTTATTTATTATCTTACAATAACCCTCAAAAGTTTTTTTTTAATTCTTGGAAATGGAATTTTGACTCCAGGTCATGAATGTGTAGAAGTAAATCCCAATGTCTTGTTTATCTACAATTTCAACAGAAGTGAGTGGTGCAAGGCTATGGGGGAAAAAAAGCCAACAAACTTGAAGTATTCCTAAAATAGATAAATAAATTAGGGAGTTTTGCTGATATATGTGAAGCATATGATGTGATTTTATTGACTGAGTACGCAGCAAAATACAAAGTTATTTTTTCCAAAAATATGTTCTATGAGACATCTTGTGCAATGAGGTCATATGAATCACTTCCTAATTAAAGTAAGACTTCCCCTTTAAACAATTATTAATTCCATTTAGAAGAACAAATAGTGTTCATTCAGCAGCATAGTGTCACCAGTATATGAAATTATAAATGTGAAACGCTTTTTTCTATTTGTTTTGTAGGTAAGCTAATTTTACAAAAAATCTTTGAAAAAGAGTGTTTCTGAAATGCTAATAGGTCTTTGAAAATTCTGTTTGGTCTTGTTCAGGATCTGGGATTTGAGAATTCAGTGTGTTTAACCTTTTTTCATTTTTTTCCCACACCAGGATGTTTGTTAGGTTTTTGTATGTTGGACTAGGCTGTGTCTTTACAGACCTTTCTTTTTGACATTCTTTAAAAATACCTAAATGACTGATATCTCCATGCTTTGACCTCTCATTAAAACCTCAGACCACTGTGCTTGTTTGCCATATTTTCTGTTTTGCAGGTGATTTTTTCCTCATGACCTCTTCTTTTTATCCAACCTCTTGAATTCAAACACTTTCTTTTATTTATATTCAGTCATTGCTAATGAAAAATACTATTTCAAAATATTCTCTTGAACTCATTGTAAATCTTGAGCATCTGATATGGATTATCATGGAACCTCTGTTTATCTATTTGGCATAGTTTAAGAATGGTGTTCTCCAATATAATACATCCAATAAAAAAGCCATGTGCAACTTTGCTTTCCTGCCCCCTCCAACTAGAGCCACAAAAGGCAAAGATTACAGTTTGGGATAAGGAAAACTTACTGGAAACAGCAATAAGGTAAGCAAACTAAGAATAACAGCAACAATATTAGTAATAAAATATATAAGAAAAAAGAAAGTATTTACACTGAAAGCCCCTGACAATAAGCAAATACTGGACTCCATCTGCCATCTTCCCTCAACTGGAAGGAACCCCAGTTTCTCAAAAGAGAGAGAGAGAGAGTCCCATCCTGCCACCCCTGGCAATGACATGAGGTGCTATAGAGTAATTTCCAGGCCCTGGACATATCCCCTCCTGGCTACTGCAGAAAATTAACACTGTCCTGGCTGGAACCAGGACACTGTCACAGGATGAATACAATGGACCAAACTACTCTGGCATAATAAACATTTATTAAGATCAGATTTAATTTTACTCGTCCCTATTATACTAAGGAAATACTATGTTAGGACACCAGATTAAAAATTATTTTAATCTACTTTCTCAAGATAAGTACTTCTTTGTGTTATAGTGCAACTGTCTTCTTTTATGGGCAAACTGTCTCCTTTTATGGGCAGACCTTTTCTGATGAAAACCAACACAATTCTGCTGAGAACAATTTAAAAAAAATTGTTAACAATTTGACACCAAAATGTTCTACATTTGCCTTTCTTTAAGGAATAGGAAAGAGAAGTTGGACAAAGGCACTAATAAAGAAATTTAGCATAGAATATACAGAAAATCTGAGTAATGAAATAAAAAAAATCAAACTTACTCTTGTTAATGTCCTTCACTACTGTTAAATCTACTGCTAAAAGTTGTGCATATGACTGCAGAGAAATTACATTACTTTGTATGGAAACAATATACACAGCTTTTGACATATCCGATTATAATTAAGGCATTCAACTATTTTTTTTTTTAAATAGTTATGGCTAAGACAGTAATTTAATCTTTAATATTTTATTGATCTTTCGATACAGTGTATTTAAGGGTATCCTGTTTGGAAATGGTATGAGATTCAAAATGTGGAGAAAAAAGGTGATGATATAATTTTAATTATGTTCAAATATAAATTAATTCATTAATATATTAATATACATGCTCCTATAAGAATTCATCAAATAGTTGTTTTCTTGCTGCATAAACTTACAAAGATGGCAATCAAAGCCAGTCAATAGCAACAATGTGCTCTCTTGTAATCTATTATTTACTGTTTCTTTACACTTCTGAAAAATGATCCTTTTGATGCTTTTTATCAGTTAGTTTCATTCTTACAATAAAGCAGATCAAAATTGAATATGCTGCCTTTGTAGACTTCTTTGAATCACGTGGATATGTTCATCCATCATGGTGAATTACAAAGTCTCAAACAGACACATGGCTAAACAAATCAGTAAAGATATGGGTGGATATTTTATATGTACTTCAGAAAGATGATTTTTTTTTAAATTTTAAATTTTCTTTTTAGGAGTGCCATATGATTTCACCCTACTTCATTCTTCTCAAATATCTGAGGCTTTAGACTTTTAAATTTAATTTTAATTATAACAGGACACAACCTATTGCAGTCAGAAATGGGATAGTATGTTTACTTGTTTACTTCTGCATCATCTCTTGCCAGAAATATCAATTTTATTTTCCACAGAAGTGACCTTTCTTAAGGAATAGGCACTGGAACATAACACAGACTCTTCTCTAGCAAAGGGAACTGGTGTTAAAACAATTAGATTTTGGTTACACCTGGGACATCTCACCAATTACTGAGACATGGGAGTGAACTCTATTTTAAGTAAATGATATAAAAAATAAATACATTCTTTACTCAATGTCTTATAAGGAAGCAGCAGTCTTTCAAAGGTTTGGTACAACACAACCCATGTGCCTTACACTTGCAAATGCTAAATGTGATGCTAAATGTGATAATAAAGTAATACAAAACTGAGGGCAAGACAAGTCGTAAACTAAAAGGTCATTTAGTTCTGGCCCTTTACTGCATGAGATCAAAATATAAAGCTCGGAGATAAGCAGATGAACTCAAAACTCATTGGTCTACTTTGAAAGTAGCATTGATTTCTCCCTATAGCACTTTTTTATGTCCAACACTTGTAAGAAAGACAAGCTGTTTATTTTGGTCGTTTTTGCAAATATCCAACAGATTCCTTGCTATATGAATATCAAATATTTCTGTTATATAGTTATGTATGTACAGAAGAAGGAAATGTAACCAAAGAAGACATGTCCACTGTGGAAATCTTCATCTAGGGTAGTTTCCCTGGACTTGTCTTTCATATATTTATTGATCATCATCCGTCTCACTTTAAGGCATTTATTGAAGATAAAATTAGGTGGATTATGTTCTAAAAGTGACTGGGTTTTTTCTTTTCATAAGGAAGGGAGCCTAGGGTTACCTGCAAGTGTATAAATGAATAGAATTAGATGTCGGTGGTTAGGTGAGGTGAATATCCACCTTACTTATGTGAAGTTCTTGTTAAAAGATTTTTTTAGATATAAATACTCATTAATGTAAATTACAATAACTCTATTGACCAGAATAACACAAGATGGTTGGTTATACAGGGAAGAGAAGCTATAATTTTTATCCAAAAACATAGGAATTTTCACAACCTTAGGATGACCATAAACAAATATTGAAAGAAATTTGAAAGAAATGGGTAGTATGAAACATTTTATCATATACTCTTTTTAAACAGAAAATTGAATTATTAGGAAGTACAAACATACATACTAGGAGTAGGAATAAACTGATACTGAGCTTTTGACCAGACTGTTCTCCTTTTGACCTCACCAGGAGACTGTGGTAAGGAAGGAAAGGATTTCCATTGTGTCCACTAGAACTGATCCTCTCATTTCTGTGCAGAGTAAACACTGCCATCTTCAGAGGGCAGACTTGCAGCACTTTGCATATTAAACACCCCAGGCATGCTTCTCTCTTTTTAAAAAAGTGTCTAAAACTTTTTTCCACTGCCATGACTTCATCATCTGCAAAACAGACTTTTTTTTTTTTTTTTTTTTTTTTTGTCATTTGCCTCCTTCTACCATAGCAGTTTATATTGTAGTGCCTCTGGGAGGAGAGCTTTGCCTCCTTAATCTTACTGCACTGTAACTTATCCTTTGAGGTGATGGTCCTTATAAAATTAAAACCTGTATTGAACTGGATTTAAAAAAATGTTTATCCTCTAAAAATACTGAGGACTAAAGAAACTACTCAAGTACAAACCTGAAACGATTAATCATAAAAAATGCATGGAAAAGAATAAAGTTACTTTAAATAATCATAACTTCAATACATTCTATTTTCATTTAACTTTAATAGAAAATATTATAGCTTAATCTTTTACAATATAATTTACTAAAAATGGTGTCTGAAACAAAAAAACATTCTGAATCAAGAAAACAAAATATTATCAGTAAAATTACAAACACACTCTTCTGGGAAACTTAGGGTTTTATATTAATTTTTCAAGGCATTTTATTAGTGACCCATCACAACGGTGGGGATTTTTTTTTTTTTCATATTTATGAAGAAACAAATAATTAAATGAAATTTTAAACGGCAAGGATAATAAAATAGTTGATCATACTAGGATTACCTAGGATATCACTGGATGTTGATATTAAAGTTAGACTGGCATAATGACCCTTTTCTATATCATCTTGCCTATCTTACTATGAAGTCTCACCCCAAGATTTCCTTTCTATGCCTGTCTTCATGATCTTTTACCTGTGAAAGTGACAGAAGCACCACTTTTTCCCTTTTATTCTAGTTAAACTTTTTCTTCACGAGAAACACTTCCAGATTTTCCTACACCACATATAGTATCATAAACAATTTACCATTCAGAATTATGATTCTTGGTATTGTCATTCTGAAGTGTGTGCACCCCAAAACTATCTGCTTTGAGTTGATATCCCTTCAGGTATTTGGAGTTAACTTCTGACAGCTCTGGGTTCTGAATAATTCACATTCTTATCAGCATCTCTAGTAACATATCTACAAACTGAAGAGATTTGTTTTAACTTTGTCTTAACTTTTTTAAAATCTTTCTTTCTTTGTAACAATTGAGCGATCTCTAATATGTGTATATGCATATAGTTACATTTTTTTAACCTACATTTATGCATATATATTTATAATAAAGAGAAGAAAGTTATGGTTGTCTTTACTAGATGGTGCAGCCTTTGTGAAGATATTTGTACAACATTCTTGAAATAATGTGCATATTTTAACATGTTAATATGCATTCTTTGCAGACCAGAAAAATAAAAAAAATCCGTATTTAACTACCCATCTCCTCTGAAACAAGTTTTCAGTGAATAATCTGCAAGTTTTTAATACCTGTTGATACAACTGGAAAGAAACATACTAAAATTTTGTATGGACTGTTGAAGATTTAATGAGTCGGGTAGCATAAAAACAAAACATTAAGATCTGCCATGAGGAAAATAATGCTGCCATTCATTTTTTACTTAACACAACCAAGGTTTTTAATATTTTATATACTTGCTGTAAATAAACAAAAAGCTTTTCCTTATACCACAATTATCTGGTTTAGACACCAGAAGAAACAGCAAATGCTCTCATCTCAGTGTGGTGTATGACGGATACACCTCATGGCTATTCCTAAAATCCCAGAATTGTTGGAATTCAGCCAGTTCACTGCTCCATCAATTGCTGATAGATATTCTGTCATTGTCATGTCTTATCTCACCATGCTCAATGCTCTTGAGCTCTCAGAAACATATTTCAGCAGTAAATGATTCAGCAAGCAGAGAGAAATATAGAAAGACTTTATATGTTCAAAACTGGGCATTAGATATGCAGGAAAGCTGATTTTTTTTTTTTTTTTTTTTTTTTTTTTTTCTTGTACCATCTAAACCCCTGCTTTCTATGCAGCTCTCTTCCTGTGTATATGCTGAGAGACAAAACACCTGACCATACCCTTAACTTTGTTGCAAATCACTGCTGAGTTTTGTCTGGATGGTGTCTGTCCCAGAGGTAGAGGATGTGTCTACACCAGCATTTTAATTCTAAACAAGAGTGCACATTTTAGCTGGATCTCCTTGTCATTGCCCTTAACTCTGCTTTGAGTTACACTCCAGAGCAGGCTTGGAGAATATGAACTGGGTTCCTATTGGAAGAACTACACCTGTGTTTCAGTAGCACGCTTAATGTAGTGTAACAGTTAGTAGGCATTCATGAATACAAACTTTCTTACATAGGTAGAAATCTAATGTGTAAGAAGCTTTTAAAATTTTTCTCAAGCTGTGATTTGTAATGTAGAGGGCAACGCAAGAGCAGCACCAATACTAGTAAGTGACACTGCTACTACTTAGTAGTCTAGCTGTTTTCTTAGCTGATTTGTTTCCACTAAATGCAAAAAAACCCTCTGAGAATTCCAGGTTTTTTCCAAATCAATTGGAATTCAGGTCTTAACAATTCAATTATTATATTTCTTAAGATAAGTGTCTTCACCAGTTATTTTAAAGCCACTGATATTGTTTTTTCTTTGGGTCCTAATCCTCCCTATGTTTATTGTTTGTAATCTCATTTATTAGTATCTTCAGATCATGTCTGTTCCTTCAGGAATAGCACAATGCTTTATATTGTCAAATCGTTTGCATTATTTTGCATTTAATAGAATCACAGAAACCATGCTGTGAACTCAGTCACATAATGAATTTTACAGAAGCTCTACCAAGACTGGTGGTATTTGGAATTTTTATTTAATGGAAGAACGTGATGTTTTTTATATGAGGTGAAGTCCTCTGCGGACTTTTCTGATATTTTTTTCCAGTGTGGAACTTTTGAATTTTTTTTTTTTTTTTTTGGTGTGGGGGTGTGGGGGTGTGTTCAATAAAGTCAAATAAAGTGTGGTAAAAGTGGTAATCTGTATAATATTGTATACATATAGTTACAAAAAAAGTCAAATGTTGTAAAGGCTGAAATGCGATGAAGCAATAAAAATTAAATGTCATTGTTAACATACCAAAGTTGGTCTGTATTTGTTAAAATGTGAATAGTGAGATGCTTCTGGAGGAATTAAGGTGCAAATGAAATGATATGCCAAAGTCAATAATACAGATTTTATTTGACAACGAATCTGAGGCAGAAAAAGAGAAAGAAATGTAAAAGATGGAGCAGAGAAAGAAAGAGATCAAACAGAAGATAGCCACAGTCTATATGTCCAGCAGGGTCCTGTTGGTCTTTCTTCCCCCTGGGCTCCTCGATAGTGGGGGTCCTGAGGCCATCCAAAATTTTTCACTATTTACATATTTTAGCAGACAAAGCTGATTTCAGCACAGTTGCTGAATTACCTTGCCTTTTGGCTCTTTAATTCTGGATTCTTTGTGTCTATTATCAGCAATACATTCTTCTCCCCCAGGGTCTGAGGTATCACCCAGACAATAATCCCAGGTTTATCTTATCTCTGGTGTGGGGGCTTACCCACAGAGGTATATTGGGGTGGGGGGGCAGGTGGTTCTGTGATCAGTTGGTGGTCACATTCCCTGTTTCCCATAACTTGAGGTGATCTTTCTTTGACTGTGATATGTGTATGAGCAGTTGCTTCCCTGCACAGTTTGCCAGTGGGAATTTTTGTCTGGATGTGTTTACCAGGATGTGCCAGCGAAGCCTCACCTGTTCCTGGCCTGGAGCTAACACCATCCTGTCTCTCCATTCTGTGCCTCTCTCATAGCAAAGTCCTTCTGTGGCCTAAGCAGTGTTTGAGACAGACAACTGTGCAAGGCCTTTACAGTACTTTAATAACAAAAAAGAAAAGCTGAAATGATTCTTTTTAACTTTCCTCATATCAAAATTCTGTAAAGTCAAAATTAGTTAGATTCATTTTTAACAGATCTGATTTTTGAAACAAAGCTGTTTCACCAAGGATTTTTCAGCCAACTGTATTTGAGAGCAAAACTAACAACACTAGCAAAGCTTTTTCTAATTGATGACATAGACTTGAATTGATTAATTTACCTGTAAACAATTCCTACATTTTTACCATAACCGTGGAAATTCTATAAATATGTTATCTTGACTGTTTCTTGATTCTAGAGTACATCAGTAATAACTTTATACATTATTATGGAATCACAAAGTACTGGGAAAGTAAGTTCACAAAAGACACAAAGTAACACTGTTTCTTCATTCCCATTTTTAAGAATTAATTTAGTTGTAATACCTTAATTATAGTATCTCATGGTGATACAGATATCTTATAAACTAAAACAAAGATCTGTTTGTTCTCCATGCACAGCTGCAGTGCAACCAGCTGTTCATTTTAGAAGCTCAGGAAGATTTTTATCCTCTAATAGTGTTCCTTGCCCTTATAAACATTTATCTTTGATGTATTTCGTAGTTGTATTTTCTCTGCATTCTCAGAAAAGAGCTATATTTTTAAAATTATTTTCCTCTACTTCACAGATTCACTTATGTTTGTTGCAACTAAGAATTGAATGATACCTCAGCAGTTACAGAGCTACTTGTAATTTACTTTTGTTTCATATTGAGGAGACATGAACATGAGTGTCAGTGTTTTTTATCATATGAAACTGAGAGCTGGATTTTACTCAGCTTAGAGCAGCTGTTGGGTACTACAACAGTAGTAAAAGTACTTGTTAACATTTTTAGAGAGACAAAGATAGAGACTTTGCTGCAGCTTGCACTTTTGTAAATCACATATTTGAACTTAACAAAGGGTATGGAATAATAAAAGTTTCATGACATGGTGCACTGTGGATATGATCCATATCCCACTGAAGCTAGAAGGAGATTTGTGATTGATTTAATTGGAAACTGGAACTGTTCTTATCAGTAATCCGTAAGTAGGAGAATCGTACAAGCTTTTAGATAACAATGCTGATACATTTGATGCTGAGGTGTTCTGCATGTTAATGAAAATTTGCTGCTTGTGTCATGTCTGTAAATATTTTTTAGTATCTTTTTATTTATATAGAAGACCATGTTTCTGAAACTTCCATACCTTGCCTTTGTGCTGCCAGTATGAAGAAATAAGGTCCAGCCATTTTGTTTAAATTCATTGGGATTTACAGGGTAACCTGTTCTGAGGATCTTGGCTCCTACAAGAAATGCATTTTGATTGCATAGACAACCTCCCTCATTTTTGGTTGAGGGGAGAGGATCCATTTCTGATAACACCTTGGCTCTGGTATCACATGGCACCAGTGCTGATAGATCCAGTAGCAGTCCAACAGGCCCTTTGTTAGACTAGTTTTTGCAAAGACAACACATTGGATTTTCCGGGTTCCAGGAAAATCAGAATCACTACTGAACAGAATTGCAGCTGTACAAAGAGCTAGAAGTTGCAACACCTACAAAACAAGCTGTCTAGTGCCTAAACCAGCCACTCAGGGACAAGATAAATGAACTTCTCCTGGAGCTGGAGCTCAAGGAAATAGCCTTTGAGCTTGATGGAGAGAGAGGAGGAGGCTTCACCAAGGCTTCACCAAATCTGGATTTCACAGTATCTATCACTGCTGCTTTAAGGATATTTGAAAATTTCACAATGAGAACATGATTTGGCTTTTCTTGCCATCACTTCCTCCTGGTGGCTGTGAAGATACAGTGACTATATTGGATGTGTTTACTGGAGGGAAAGAATTAGGATGAGAGAAAAGTATATAGACAGAAAACAGCACCAAATTCTGACTTTGGTCATCAACGATAAATACCAATGACTGAATCACAAATAGAAAAAATATGATGCTGCCTACTTTTTTTAAGTGCTTTGATAACATTACTGAATGGACCTAAAAATTCTTCTACTCTTATTGAATGGAAGAACCAAAAAGCTATCCCATCAAAAAAAAAAAAAAAAAAAAAAAAAAATCCCTCTGCAGACCACAATTTTCCTCCATCCCTTTTTTGTTTTAAATGAAGTATAACACTTCAGAATTAACAGTGAAACAATAAACACACCAGTGGAAACTGATGGGAATCCTAGTTCAACAAAAGGGACTGCTATAACAAAGACAATTTCTTCTTTCACTGTACAGATATCAGACCATGTTACTCTTCTCTTTAACATAGGAGAGAAAAATGTCATCAAGGAAGGTGATATGTTTTGAGGAGTTTTATTGGTATTATTTTGAAGTAGAAGGTACAGTCCCATAAGGTTGTGGATATTTATAAAAATAAGTTAAAAAAAGCATTCAGTGAAAACAAATTTTAGCAATGTGACACAATATCTCTGCATGATCTTATATTAAAATAAATAAATAAATAAATATTATAAATATTAAGATCATAGGAAGGTGGGGAAGGACCTCAGGAGGTCATCTATTTCAACTTCCATGTAGATATATATGTAAATTTCAAGATCATAATTGTCACTTACACGTTATAATCAGTTTCTGTATAAGTAATATATAAAGCCTTATCTGTTGACTACCCATGATAAACCCTAAGAAGATCAGATGCAGCCAGGATCACTTGAGTATATTTGGGGCTTGGAGTACACTATCACTTGAGGGGTTTTATGCTGCACTGAGAAAAAAAATTTTCGAATATTTACTTCAGATTTGGAATCAGAGAAAAATCATATTTTCATCCAGGTTGTTAAAATAAAACCAACCTGAAAAAATAAAATGTATTTAGGAAAAGCCAAACAGTTTGATGCAACTTGAATTCTCTATTAAAAAAGTCTACTCAAAAAAGAAGGAGAGCAAGGAAATACAGAAGAGGCAAAAAATCCAGATAAATTCTGAAAGAACCATATAATCATAAAATTGTTTGGTTTGGAAGAGGTTTTGAGGAACACATACTTTCAACCCCCCTGCAATGGGCAGGGAACTTTCCACTAGCCCAGGTTACTCAAAACCCCATTCTGCCTGGCCTTGAACACTTCCAGGGATGGGGATATGGGACTGTTTAAAATTACCGGTGATTATTATACTTCTTCTAGATCAAGGACGTCTATTACAAAGGAAAGGAGATGTTTGTAACCAAATGCAAGTAATTTGGGAATCCTTATCCTGTAGTAAAAATAATTCCAGTTAAACTTTGTAAGTTTTCTCAATTTTCTCTCGTTCCTCAATGAACACAATTCCCTTCACTAGTCAAAATTACATTGCTGTCATGGATTATGTCAATGTTAACCTTCATTATACATTTTCAGTTATAGGTTTCCATGAATGGAACTGAAAACAAAAGAGGGAGAAAACCTCTGAGCAAGTGTGATAAAAGCCTTATTATTAAATTGTTCCTTCTCATTCTGGTGAAGTCAAACTTTATTGTATTTTTCTCTTTCCGTATTACACTCTATATCTGTACTCTTTAATGACATTTTACAGAAGACAGGTTTTTATTTCTAAAATTTTAGCTGGCAATAAACGAATTTTAAATGTGACCTTCTATTTTTTTTCTTCCTTTTATTTTCCTCATGAGTATGTCTTCATGGTCATGATCTGGAATATTAAAGCTGTGTGACTGTAGGCTGTAGCACTACTGACATTTATTATGGATTTTCAACATAATGAAATGCAGGTGAAACAAAGGCATTTTCTACATACCAGTCCTTTTGACATATGTCATACAACCACACATAAGCACCTGTAAAATGTTCCGACAGAACTACATGCGTTTGGCACACCTATCAGCACAAATTTTACATTCCTACATTTTCACCGGTTAAAAAATCTTTTAGCAATTGTGATGAATTAGAAATTTTGGGTTATTGTAAATTTTGTTACAGATAACTATCTGTCTGTGATGGCTGTTGACAATATAATCACATCTTATTAACTGATATCTTTCTTGACTTACATGAAAGATACTCAACTCTTTCTTGAATGGAGTTGTTTATTAAAATAGTTTTATTCATAGAGTAATGCAGCTGTTTCTGAAAAGAGACATAAAGTTCTATCTATGAGCTTTAGCAGTAAAAAAGCATGCTGAAAGGAATTCGATATGTGTTACATTTTAGGTTTTTTTCTCAGGTTACTTAAACTTGGAAATACTTGATCAGAAATTAGTTACCTTCCAGTTGTCCTGAAAATATACAGTGCCTTTTTTGTGACTATGTTAAAGAACTAGAAAGAAAATAAAATATCACTGTGGTTTACTGAATTCACTGAACTTTTAACTCTAGAAAAGCTTGTCTCAATTTCAGCCTTATTCCATATCTGAAAATAATCCCAAGATTCACTCTTGATCTCCAGTATATAAGGAAAGGCCTTCCTGTAATATCAGTGAATTAATTTTGCAATTTATGACAGCATCAGTCTAATTTAAAAATATTTTTAAAGTAGGAATGACATCAAGAAGTGCACTGAGGAATTTAATTTCCTTTCAAACTAATCTGGGTATGCTAAATGTCACAAAATGGAGCTAGAAGAGAAGGACTTGCTACCAACCAAAAAAAAAAAAACCAAAAAAAAACCACCAACCTCAACTAACAGAACCAAAAAAACTAAGAAAAATTGATGGCTGGAAACTGAAACTTATCTGATATGAGTAAAATAAAACACATTTTTTCTGTGTTTTGTCAGTGTCTGCCTCACATAAGTAGCTCAAGACTGTCTTCAGAAGCAAGCAGCATATTTCACTAGTAGCCGCTATTTGCTGCTAGTATAAAACTGACTGTGATAACTATCTAGTGTCCTCACTGCAGCTATTCTGGAGAATTTTATTTTGTAATAGATGCAGTGCAGGCTTGTGAACTACATTAGTGCCTACCATTCTAAGCCGCCTCACCTGTAGCAAAAGCATCTACTTGATACAAATGTCTTTGGACAAGATAAGTTCTTCAGCCTGTATAAAGCAGAAGGTCAGGTGGTGGTGGAATTGCTTTCTGCTCTGAAAACTGGAAATCTCACTCTCATAAAGAGCTCGTGTGAATGAAAATCAGACTACTCAGGGTGAGCTTCTGCCATACTGAAGCATTTGCAGGATCAAGATGTAGATGATAATTGCCAAGAATAATGTCTTCACTGTAGCCAAAGATGTTTAAAATATTCTTCATCATCACTGTTATTACAATATCTATATACGGAAATGTCAGAATAACATGGAAAGTTATATTTGAATCGTCACTTGGTGAATTGGTTAAGAAAAACAGACTAATGTAAAAATAATTTAAAAATTTGAAGATATTAAGGAATTGTCTAATCTCTTCCACTTTGAGATATCCCTGTAAGATAAATATCACTTAATTACCACTACTGATTTTTAGGAGTTCTGTTTTCATATATAAAGTAGGTATGTAATGTGCTTCAGGAATGTAATCACACTGACAGCCTACTATTAACATATAAATTTTAAATCCAGAGGTGCAAGAGAAAAATACAAGAATAGCTTGGAAAGGCAGTTATGACCAGCAGATAACTGATCAGAAATACGAATATATTTTTATTTTCACAGTTTGATGAAGGTAGCTAAAAGGTGTGAACAGAATAGAAATAGAATTAGACTAGGATAGGATAGGATAGGATAGAATGGAATAGAACAGAACAGAACAGAACAGAACAGAACAGAACTGAATAGAGTAGGTAAGGAGCTTACAGCAATCAACTACTTTTACTGTTTGCTGGACAAAAATAGGAAAACTATTAATTTTAAGACTAAAGACAGATAATTTTAGGCATAAAATCACCAAAGTCATAGATTGCAATACTTGAATGTAAAATACCCTTCTATAAAATCTAAAAAACAGGGAGGAAGTCACACAATGCCAGTTCCTTAGTTTAGCATTAGTGATGCTAGTAATAACCTTACAAAGGTGTGCAAAGGAGTAGAGATTGATTTTATATTACCTTCCTGATCTTCAGCTAAATACAACAGAACAAAATAAACTTATATTAAAACGTCACTGGAATAAAATAAAAGAAAAATTTTATACCAGCTGTGACAAATATAGCTGCAAAAGAGGTGTTGCAGAGAACATAATGTAAGACTGGCTGGAGCAGAAATGTCAAAAAATCTAAAGATTAAGAAATGTCAGAGTAGATATGGGATTTTCAGCAGGAAGGGGAGACAGAAGGATCCTGTTGTGCCATTGTGCAAAGTGAAATAGGGGAACACATTAAAAACAATTGAGGAGGAGGTCAGAAAGAGGAAGGAAGAATGGGGGATCGTATTAAAGCTGAGAAAAGACAAATATTTCAGCAATGTAAAAACAAGCATGGAGATTTTAAAATATGTTAGCAATGAATTATCCTTGTATGGTCAAATGTCAGTCTGTATGTCAATCAGAAAACCTGTACAAGCACAGCTTTTATTTATCTAAATCCTCCAGCCATTAAATAAAGTATTTTTTTTTTCTAAATCTTCCTCATCTCCTGCCCAGAAAACTCTTTATATAACTTTGGCTGGTTTAAAGCTACTGCTTGTAGAAGCCACATATTCAGTGTTCCGGCTTTGCATCTGAATCTGTGCAATATGGAAAGTGGGTGAAATTCTTGCAGGCTTAGCTAGGAGAGTGGGAGCAGAGAATCAAGCCAAAATTAGAGGTCTGGAACACTTGCCCTGTGAGAAGAGGCTTGGAGGAACCAGAATTTTTCAGCCTGGAGCAGTGAAGCCTCAGGATAGACAATAGTTCCTAAAAAAACATCACTGATCATCAACGAGATGAAGCTGGGCTCTTCTGAGCTCTGCAGACCAGGAGGATAAGAGACAATAGACATGAACAGAAGTGTGAGAGGCACACTGAGCCTATAAGGAGAATCTTTCCCCACGAGGGAAGCTGAGCAGCAGCACAGGTTGACCAGACAAGTGGTGGAGTATTTGTTCTTTCAGGTGTTTCAAAACAAAGCCCAGAAAAACCTCATCAGATCTCATGGGAGACCCTGTACTGAGCAAGAAGCCAGACTCCAGCCAGACTGGAGACCTTCAGAAGACCCTCTGGACCTGAATTATCTTGTATCATTAGTCTGTGATTTGGAAGAAGAACTCTCGGACTACTGCCAGCAGTAACCAATACTAGCTGCTTGGAAACTCCTTCCTTTGCCTCAGTGTGAGCTGAATGATGCCTATTACCAGCTTATTTTATTGGCCAATTCCAAGACATCTAACACTTCTACAATGAAAAGGGAACAAATACTAGTTAATCTCTTTTTCTTTTGTTTGTTTTGGGGGTTTTTTGTCCTTAGAAAGGATTGTTCTTTCCCATTCTGCTCTTCAGTGTATGTTTTTGAGCATTATAAATATGACTATTTACAACCAGTAAATATAGGTTCATTAAAATGACTTAAGGTCTTCTGAAAATAATGTTATTCTAAGACATATAAAACTTCAGCTGACTTTTTAAACTTAAATATTTTGCTAAAAGGATTTCTTGAAATTTAAATTAACTTTCAGTGGTTTTGATGTGAAATTATTTACTTCTACATATGATCTCTACTAGTATAGTTTACTGTATCAGACTGGGAAATTAATAACGTGATAAGAATCTTGATATAAATTGGAGTGGATTGGTTTTGAAAAATAATTGGGACTGGATGAAGGCTATTGCAATTACTAAAAATATTCTGCTCTAAATAAAAATCTTAATTTCCTTGAAAATATGTTGTTTACAATACAAAGGATCTGATTTCAGTAGCAGGGATTTGTATTTATTGAAAGTATATGAAGTGTTTATTTCAGGCAAAAGTTATCTGCAAATATTTCGATTTTCAGTAAAAAGTTAACTGCAAAGTTTAAACCTTAAAATTTTACAACTTCAGTTGATTGAAATTCTACAGATGAATAGTGTTCTCTTTTAAAATACAGCTTATGAAAAATAAAAATGTTTTGTGTAGATGTATCACTTTAACAGAAAGTTAAAAAAAAAATCAATCATTGCAACATTCTTGTTCATTTCCATTTGTTGCTCATTTGTATGTAGTTTTCCTAAAAACAGAAAAGGTGTTCGTAGCATTCTGAATGTATATTCTGGTAGTTACAAAATATTTGATAATGGCAAATAGATAAATAAACTAAACAGGAATAATGAAGTCAAAATAAAAATTTTAGTTCCTTAAAGTAGTTGATTGTTTTCACATATATTCTGAATTCTTGTCATATTAAATGAGGGTTAAATTCTCTAAAGAGTGGATATGAACAGGTATAAACTGTTAGAGTATCAAACAAGATGGATTGATACCATTCCCAGAACAGATGATTCATAGGCCAACTGGCAAACCCCAGATCCTATAAACCAGATGTCTTTATTTTCCTTCTCATTTTCTGGTAATACAAAGAAGTTCTCTGGGGATATGTGATGAACAACTTCAAATGGGAAAAGACAGAAGCTACTATACCTCCTATGGAGGAATTCTCAAGGAATCTGGGGTATGGCAATAAACAAACCCCTTTTTTTTTATTATGGGGATTATGGGGACATGGTTACTCTTTAATGTACTCAGATTGCTTTAAAATATTCCAGAATTAGACTAGTCCACAGGTGAAACAAAAGGTGAAATGTTTCCTTCTTATTAGATGTTCCTCATGAAATCTGAATGAACATCAGTGATTGAGGCCATGATATTTAAAATGTACAGATAATTCCAATAATTTAACTAGTTTTAAGGCACATAATGAAAAAAGATTCAGAGCACTGTTTACAAAGAACTATTAGTGTTATAAAAAAGCATTTATAATAAAAAATAGAAATAACATTTTTATTGCTTCAACCTCACAGTATTATAATGACAGAAAAAGTTTATAGTTCTTAAACACGAAATCGGAGCAGGGTATAATATAGTTGTTTGTGTGGCGAGATGTGTCCTGCAACATCAGAAAATGAGATTGGAATGTTTAGCCCTGTGGATGAAGTCATGTGATCACTGCTGGAAGAAAAGTGGGCAATGCAGTATGAAAATACCAAGTCCAGAGTTTCCAGGAGTATTGACACTGCCACAGTCCATCAAATCCAGCTTGTAGGATACACTTCCTTCAAATTGTCCTGGATATTGACCTGTGACTGCAGTTCGAAAATTTCAAAGATACTGGTGTCACAGAATCATTGATTAGAATCAATAGAACAATTAGAATAATTTATGTTGGAAGACAATTTTTCGAAATACCTGGTCCAGATCCAGGTCAAAGCTCAGACATCTCCCCATTGTGCTGTGAAAAAACTTATTCTTCCTTGTCTTTTGTCAGGGCTTTAATTCTACTCTATCAATGCCCAGGTGCAAAATGGGGAAAGCTTTTCCTTCTGTCACCAGACTTTCAAGCTTCTGGGTCTCTGCTTCCTGGCATCCTATACCCTCTACTTGTTCAGGGGCAGCTTCTACCTGCTGCTCCTTCCACACAATATGGGATTCAGGTTCGGCCAAGGGATCCATCGGTTCTGGGCCCATCCCTTCTTGACGGTGTGCAGTTTGCTCGCCTCTTCCTACATCTCTTTCAGCTAGTGACTTCAACCAGGGTCTCTCCCACAGGGAAGGTGCCTTATGTCCCAGACTCAGGGAATTGCACCAGGCATTGAGGATTGTCAGCAGCTCTCATTAAAACTTGCCTGACAAATTTGTCCCTGCTGTGTTACCACTGGTGTCTCACCAGTCATGGCAGTGCCACACACAATCTCTGGGCATCAGACCTTCTCTTCTGGTCCCACCTTAACATCCCTGTTCACTGTATTCTCTGGTTGTTGGTACTCCTGATAATAAGGTGAAGCATCAAAGGTGAAAATACTGAAATGCAGTCATAAAATACTGTTGGTCAGAAAAAGCGGGTACGTCCAGGGAACCATAGAGATGCAGGATACCAGTTCTGCAAAAGTAGGAGCTGCAGCTATTGCTGTTTTAGACAGTGGAAATCTACATCAGCCACCAAAGATGCTGACATCTAAAAAAATTTAAATTAAAAGGTTTGAAAAGCTGAAAAATTACTAGAGATGGTGAGAAAAGCTGAAAAATTACTAGAGATGGTGATTAAGTCTGTGAGGAGTTGTCCTAGGTAAACCCAAGAGTGCTGGAAATACCAAATTTGCATTTTCATTTGTATATATCTATGGATAAACATATTTATGTCTATATTTTGAACAGTAGGCTGAACCAGAGATCAAATTATTTGACTAGTACACATATTTTATTGAAATTATTTAACTGTCAAAATCTTATATTGTGTATTATACCCTTTCCAGTAAAAGGTGACGATGGGTTGAAGCCCATCAGAATTTCTGAATATGGAAACATTTTTGATTCAAAATTACTGCTACAATAAATATGAACTCTCTGTAAAACTTTTAAACACCTCAAAACAAACAAACAAACAAACAAACAAAAACAAGAAAAAGGAGTGATGACTTTCCTGTTTTGACAGGTCCTGCAAACTGTGAATATAATATTAAAAACAATTAAATATGTGTGTTAAGATCAGCATTTTTCTCCTTTCTTTGATGCTGGAGTTCTTTTTTTTTCATCTTCTGCTTAAATAAAAATCTAGCATAAGACGTTGGCTTGTGCTTGATTTGTAACTCATTTTAGAGTTTCAGTCTCCCCTTAGGGTAATGTTTCTGCTTACTAAATTTAATGCTTATTCTCCTTGAGAGAAATGGAATTTCTACTTTTTTAACTCTCATTCTCAACGTAAAACTACAAGATACAGAACTTGTCTTTTTTCCATTGTTTTTGTGCCATTCTTTGCACAGAAACCAAATAATTATTTTGTTAATTAGCTCCTCAGCACTAACAATACATTCACCTACATTTTTTTTCTCAGATCTTACAGCTGCATATTTTTCTATTGGACTTTCCCAGAAAGTACTTGTGTAATGTTGTGTACTGTGTTTTGTTCATACCTTCCAAAGCTGGTGTTCCAGTTTTTCTAGATCTAAATGAGAGTAGGAGGAGAAGAAATTACAAGGTTGTTTTTTTCTTTATTCTTTGCTAATTTCTATGAAGAAAGTTACATAGAAATGGTCTGCAGTATGAGATAGGAGTAACAACCCTAGGAAGAAGGCTCGCTTCTTAAAATGAAACACAGCAGACATAAAAGTACTTCTGAACTCCTGCAGTGATGGGGGAAATTGTAAAAGAGGAAATGCCTATTTTGATTTAAATTAAAACAATGCCATAGATCAGTTCAAGTATTTTTGAAAACAAGCTTAAAACAGAGTAATAACTCCAAAGATATGAACAAAATTTCAGTAAGATATGGGTAGAGCAGGCAAAATGAAACTCAAAGTAATACATTTAATATTCATTGTCTTCCTCTAAAGGTATTTAAATTTATTACTCCTTCTCAATCTATGTATCACACTGTATTAATCAAGTAATTGCAACATCTTGATTTTTCATGATTTCTTTTCTTTACTAAAGTTTTATTTGAGTTTAAATATTCATGGTACCAGGGGTCCCCACAGTATAAGAATTGAGGATGGGAAGAAAAATCTACATGTCTGAAAGTTTTTTGTGAAGAAGATTTTCTTCTGCTTTCACAGGGCTAAGCAATGTGTAAGCCCCAATGGAAGCTCTGAAACTCATATTTCCTCTCCCAGACTCCATCATTTTATTTTCTGATTTGTCTGCAGTACCTTTTCCTCGAAGGTGGATTGCTCTTTCTCTTTTACCGAATGAACCAGGGTGAGCTGTTGGCTTTGATTAAAACCTTTTAGGAAGACCACATAACACTGAACAACTCCTTTGAAACTCTGGGTTATGAACATGGAAACAGAGCAATCTATTAAATGGTCAATTGAAATAAAACATATTGGACAATGAGCTTTACCCAGACCTTGGCAGAGAGCAAGAGAGCATCACTTCAGTGAACTCAGTGGTGCTACACGCCAACTGAATTGCTTGCAGTGGCTTTCTGTCCTCGTTTCTCAGTGGCTGACTATTTTTAAGATCCCAAACAGTAAACCGGTGATGTTTTTAATAGGCCAGCTCAAATATGTTCTTCTATCTGAAAGAAAATTAATTTGCTAATACACCAAATTTGCTACTTTTTTTGCTTTTTTGTTTTTTTTTTGTTTTGTTTTGGTTTGGTTTGGTTTTTTTTTCCTATAAAGAGCCCTCCCAAAAAATTTGCCAACAATTAAGTTAGAACCAGAATGAACACAATGATAATCCTTATATTAGAACTTGAAAATCTTGTAAATCCCAAAACAGATGCTGCTTGCTAGTCTGAAATAAAACTTGAGCAAAGCTAATCCAAACTCATTTAAACACTGTCAGTGTTGCGGTCACTTTATAAAAAGCCTAGATTTGGCTTGGGAAGATCCTGGTATTGTCTCATTACTGTCTGAACCTTTATCATGGTACTGTACCTTTCTAAAAGATCATGAAAAGGAAGGGAAATGAAAACGCTATCCTTTCTGGTTCAGGTTCTTTCTACAGCTCTAACACAGAGACAGTTTTGACCAAGTTTGCCTTTTAATGCTTCCTCTGTAAGGTATTCCCACAGTGAACAGAAATAACCCTTTCAATCTTACATTTCAGGGCAAAAATGACCTTATCTGTGCTGATGCACATCAACTGATTCTCATGGCCATCCTACAAAAGAAAAATGTGATGCAATTCCTAAACTGTAGCATAAGCATTATAGCAGTTATATTTTTATGTTGAAATCTTTAACTCACATTGCTGCGATCACACTTCAGTCAAAGGGCATACTGGGCATGATGCAGGTTCGTCCTTCCCATAACTGTGCTCGACTGCTAATTTGAAATTTCTAATTGCATTCTTATGATCTTTCTTCCTGTCAGACTGACAGCTACATAACATGTAGGAGGAAAGCTAGATGGGAAGGCTAATTATGAACTAAGGCAGTCAGGAGGGTGAGAGAGAGAGGAGGATTATTTTATATTTTTTAATCAATATTATATTTTCTCTTGCACCACCCCCAGTAGATTGTGTCTTAATGAGATTCAGTCCTAATCAATGCACATCTAGCCAAATTAAAGGTCAGATACTGCCTATGTAGGGCATGTAAATCACAGGAAAGTCTTTGAGATGCCTTCCCTTCCTCTATTTCTTTTCTACAGAGTAGCAAAAGCCAGAAGCCGCAATAATTCCTCAGCTAGAAAAGAGGAGGGTGTGTCTTTTTTTCCTATTTCCTGCAATGTATCTAACTCAAAGCAGAAAGAAGGCCAGCTGTGTTCCCTGTTCTGATTTTAGTATGGTTTGCTGACTACCACTCTTTTCTTTTCTAAGGAACTATTCCATGTGTTTCTGCTCTTAGACACACTCAATGCATTGATTTTCCAACACAGTTGAATGCTACTCACACTGCACACATATTTTCATATATTTTTGCATAACCTCCTATCTTGCTCTAGGGAATAAAACACATATTTTCTATGCATCATGCCATAGAAGAAATATTCTTGTGGGTCACAATTCATCCATTACTTTTTCTCAGACACTTTGAAAACATAAACATGCAAAAAACCCCGATGGTTACATGAACAAGGCCCCAGAAAAACCATATGTGAGAGCAGAGTTTACCCAGGTCAGGTTCTATGCTGTGTAGATAGACCATCTGTTCTATAAATAGAATCCTTAAGAGAATAATACACATATTTTGCATGCAAACTGGATGGTGTTTAGGCCTAAGAAAGGGCCTAATGATACCTTACTTAAAGTTCTATATCAACCACTACATAGTAATATTTCATGAGGGTTTTTTTTTTTTCCATTTTAAAATTTCAGGAATTTTGAGTTTACAAGCATTAAATAATTCAATTGCTAGTATATAATATATTTCTAGTATTGAAATCTCTT